>CM052311.1:16302170-16319810 GCA_028455605.1 Lasioglossum malachurum
ATAACATTTTTGCAAAGGAAAATGTTGCTTCAAATAACGTCAGGAACCTCCCATTTCCGGCTGTTGAAGGAGTTTTGGGACACCCTGTATATTAATTTGAACGTTGACCTATATTCTTTAGTTTTCTGTGGGCCTTTTTATATTGTACTGACAACTGTTCAATATATCTTTTCTATGCAACGGTACACATGAAATACGATTTACAATTTCAAATTCACCGGGGAGTTTTGGCGACTCGAAAATTTATATTTTTAACCCTCCGTGGTCCTAGGTCGTTTACGTCCGGAACGAAATATGACTGTTGAATTTCTTTCTTTCAAATTTTTATTTTTCCCGATTTTTTCTAGATTTTTTTATAACCTGGGACAGTAAAAAAATATAGTCGGGACATAAACGATCCAGTGAATACATATATGCAGACATGACTCTTCATGTTTACACTTTTCTTTAAACAAACATTTGACGAAATTATTATAGCTTATTAAAAGTTAGAAACTTTTTGTTATAATAAATTTATTAAATCGACAAAGCTTTTCAGCATGAACAAAGAAATAAAAAACATGCACCAATTTCCAATGTTTTTCTTCAGACGAATCAAAATAAAGGTAACAATAAATTGTGTGCTACTTTTAGTTAGGTTGATCGTAGTGGCAAACACTACGTGTATAATGTGCTACATTTTCAATTTCTCTTAAAATTATATATACGTATATACAGGGTGTCCAAAACCACCCGTCCAGGGGTGTTAACTTCTCATATAAGCATATTCGGTAAAAATGTTTGGTATAAAAGTTGCAGGTATTAATGGAGGACATATGTCCCTGACCTTGTCTTTGACCTTCGGAACCATCTTCAAGGTTATTTGGATGTCAGTACGTATTTTTTAAATAGTAACCTCTACTTTTGACTACGGATTCTGAAAGAGCTCGAAATTTCACGTTCAGATATGTACTTATGTCCTAGATTAAAATGACTGCTAGAGGCAATAAAAAATACGTACTGACCTCCAAATAACCTTGAAAATGGATCCGAAGGTCAAATACAAGATCATGGACATCCTGTATATTTGCAATTTCTTATTGTTGACTATTATGACGCATTTATAATTGAGAACCTGTATCTTCAAAACGCATAATTTGCCGTAGTCAAAATTGCATATCTGAGGTCCTTTCCTATCCCACATAATACCCACCAAGTTTCATCTTGATCGGCCACCGGTGCCCTTCGGAAGTACAGCCGTTGTTGCAAACGTGGAAACAGATTTATCAGGTGCAGATTAGTCGGTAACATTAAAAATGTTAAGAAAGGGTTGATAATCACGTATAGAGCATCAATAAGACCAATGCTGAACTATACCTGGATGATTTATAGTTTAACAAAACCCCAATACATTTAAACGGTTAGATGCTACCCAGAATTCTGCTCTAAGAGTTAGCGAATTTCGCACTAGTCCGATTAGCAGTTTACTACATCGGGGAAATACGTCTGCAGAGTCGAATAACATTAATTAGCTTAACTCTTCAGGGACCACGTCCGTGCACCGTACTGCCCTAAAGAGTATGTATTCCGAAATGAATTACACAAGATCATATTGTTAGGTACAATAGGTTAGGAAAATATCAATCTCCTGCACAAATTATGGTATAATATCTGGTCTTAAACTTTTGCCCCCTACTGTATAAACCCAATATGTATGATACATGAATGTATTGTTTGGCCTTCATCAATGTTATGTATAATAACTTGTTAGATCTCGTGCTAACATATCAAGTCTGCTGTCGCCTTCAATAATTATGTTCTTGCCAATCGGCACCTGTCTAACTTCGTTGTATTTTCTTTAATCAATTTGTAACAGTTTTCTCTGTTCACATTTCCACTTCGTTTTATAATTGAGATCACCACGTTTCGAATCCTTTTCGTTAGAACTGTTATCCCATCGCTGGATCCCATACGGTTCCTTTGACATGTTTAGTTCCCATGGTAAGTAGAATGCGATACAAGCATAAAAAAATTTGACCTTGAATTTCAAGGTCAAAGTCAATTTTGCGGCAATTCCTTTTAACAAATCTTCACCGATCCGAAGGTGGACAACCATCTGCCAAAACCATGACACTAAATTTTGTTACACCCTGTACGTAACACCGATGTACAAGCTTTTGTTCCTATTCCTTTGAACATCAAAACTAACTGAAACAGCAGGGCAGTTTTGGCGCGCCAGTTAGGTCTTCAAATATCAGCTCTTGTTGCCTTTACATAGCTGTATATCCTGTTTCTTTCTACCTACTAATAAACTTTAGATAGCCAGTGCCAGTACAAGCTCTTTCTAATTTGTAGATGACCTAACCCAGACCGTTGCCATGTTTAATTTCTACCGTGACGTTAATAAGTGAGATATTGTTCTTGAATGCGGTATAAGTCCATTAGTTTATGAATTGTTCATTTTTTAAATTTGTCTTATAACTACAGCTGGGGACAATATTAAGTGGATAATTTTTTTTTATAAATTCATATAATTATAAAACATATTATTTCGTACAATCTATTTATTCGAATATTAATTAATTCGAATATTATTAATTCGTATGATCTAAACAAAAATTTTTGTTTACTCATTCTCCAGCAAACCAGTTGGTCTAACATCTTAAAAAAATTAAAGTCCTTCGCACAGATTTTAAACAAGTTATGCGATTTATATGACTTAATATATTGTCCCTAACTGTGTATCTGACTAAAACTACCATCAACTCATTTTCTCCGGAAATGGACTTATATCACTTTCAAAAACAACAACACAATGGTATATAATTGAAATAAAAATGATTAAGATCTTTTAAGCAAGGTGAAATAAACACTTGTTCATGCAAATTTTTTTCGTCGCTTTCCCGTTTCTTGTCCATTATCGAAATGGGTGTGTATTATGTTGTGATACATGCGTATGTAGGAATAAATCTGGACATAGACAAATATTATAGTTAAATGATACTTTACAATGAAAACGTAATCATAATTGGAGTGCGTATCCTTATGCAAAATAAAAATATTCAGCATTGATTATGGGAAGCAGCAATAAAATAAAAATTGACTTCATCCGTTAATGACTTTGTTACGTTAAAAACAATATTACAATATTCTTGAATTTTTCTAATCTATTACTGTTTTATATTTCACCTAACTAGTTTCTTCATAAATGCATAAAGATCCGTAGTTTAATCTTAATACATACATTGCTTGAAAATGAACCAACTCAACAAAAAAGAAGCTTTAACAAAATTAGTAAAATTCTCATGCGTTCTTCCTGGGAAATTATATTTAACAGCATAACGTCACTCTACGGTCTCTCTATATAGATAACTTTAGTGTACACTAGTTGTAAATATTGCGTCAGTACACGATCTAAGTAATAGAACAAATGCAAGCGCTTTGGGTGTTCAAAATTTATCAGCATCTTCTTCAGTAAAGATATTTTCTTAAAATATCTCGATAAATATTATTCTTTTATTCATTTTACCTAAGTACTTTTTTACGTAGAGTGACTAGAAGAATCTAACTATGTAAACAATATGCATTTCCATTAAAAAATAATGCAATTGTTGAATGCACTTACTCTATTGCACTTTAAAAAAAAAACATAGTCCTACGAATGAAGTCCGTTTGAACCATTCATCTGTCTTCCTTGATATTTTTCTGTAATTGTTAAACAAAAAATGCTAGAATATAAAGTTCGACAGAGTTTAGTACGATTTTTATTTATTTCAAATCTACAAAGGCTACTACCACTGAAAACAAGATTTTATTGAATTCCACTTTCTTAAAATTCGTCTACAGAAATTGCAAATTGCATAAACATCCGCACTTAGTAATTGCATTGGACGCAACTATAACCTGAAACAATTGCGTGAACCATCCTGTACACAATTGATATCAAAATGTAATTAATTATTTAATAGTTAATATATTGTTGGACGACTTCTGCTGGTACCTTTATGTATATGTTCGGGAGTTATTATAAACTTTTCTTGTATATTGTTCTGTTGTATTTCTTCAATTGTTCATAAATTTACTTTTTTGAAAGCTCTGTATTCTTTATTTGGTTATTTTTTAATTCCCTCTTGATTTAACCTAACAAATGTTTGATTGGATTTATGTTGAAACTTTGATAGGTTGCCTCGACGAAGTGCGCGATGTATTATGTAAATAGCACCTAGTGCATCACAATATGAGTTCGCTGCTCCGAGGTATTGTTGTGTAGAAAATAACAGTTGTTATGTAACTGTAATTTAGTTACACTGAACTATAAATGACTCGATGGAATATTCAAATAACATATGTATTAAATTACACAAGTCACGAGCAGCCGCAACACCGTCCCATAATATAATGAATAAATTTTCATGCTTTATTGTTTAAATTAATCTGTTTTTCCATGCCATAGTGTATTTATTTGAATGAAATCAATTATTATATTTGTCCTCATCTAAAATTATTACTCATTTTGAATCATTTATATCTTTAGCGACATAACCTTTAGTAAATTCTTATGGGGCTAGAGACTCGTTTTTCAAGGATTGCAAGGGTGCAGGATTAGGGTGGCTCATATTATATATATAATTGTTATTTTATCACCTTGGGGTTACAAATTTATCCACAAACTCCTTATATCGCCGCTCATATAAACTTACTTACTAACTACAATAAGTAGCTTAAGAACTAACTTACATCTAACCTTAACCTAATTTACGAGAAAGAGAAAGACACGCATAACTATACAAAAAGAACTTATCAATTTACTTTATCAAATTTTCCGCACCCCCTATCAAACCCCCCTTCCCTATCATTCCCTATCATTTCATTCCCATTCTCCATTCATCTATCATCCTCATCCATTCCTCCCCTCCTTCATCTTCCAGCACTTCCCACATCCTCTCCTGCCATACTTTAACTACATCCACCCTCATACACACTTCCCACACATGCTCCCATGTTTCGTTTTCCCAACCACACACTCTGCATTTTCTCTTGTCTTCACTCATCCAGTACCTCTCTCCCAACGTCTCATTCCCTAACCTATATCTTGCTACCCTCTGCCACCTACTCTCACCCCACCCTTTCTTTAGATAACCCGGTAATCCCTCCCCCTTTACCCTCCATACCATTTTTTTGACATAGATTTTTCTATTTTCTCTCACCTATCCTTTCTTTGCCTTTTCTCCTCTCTTTTTACTATCGCCCCACTCACAGACTGTCTCTTCCCCTCTACTATTTCATTCCATTCCTCCAACGACCACCCTTGCCCCATTAAAAATTCCTCTCTTTACCTTTCCCACCAATATTAACAAATCAAAATTTGCGTAAAGAAATTGTTCCATTGCTAAATTTTCGAAACTGTTGAATCGTAGCCGCTAAGTTATTTACAATTCTTTAAAAAATGTAGACGAATATGAAAAAAAAGCGCAGTCGTTCAAGAGTGTTTTAAGAACTGCATCAAATTCTGCTGCTAATGCAAGAGAAATTGCAGCAGAAGCTGGAGTAAATACTAAGATACGTAATCTACAACGTATTATAAAAAAATGTAAATTCATAAAACGCCAAAAATCAATGTGTAAACCACCACTAACTAGACATCATAAAGAAGCTCGTTTATAATTTTCTGAGAAGTATGTTCATTGGTAGGAAAAATGGGGAAAAGTTAGCTTTAGTGATGAGAAGAGATTTACATTAGATGGATCGGATGGCTACCGTTGTTATTTCCACGATTTGCGTAAAGATCAAAAAATTTTATTAAATCGACAATTCGGTGGTGGTGGAGTAATGGTGTGGGCGGGAATTGGGTTCTATGGAAACACGGAAATTAAGTTTATAAGCGGAAAAATGGATAGCGCAAAGTATATTAGTTTAATCGTCGAACAATTGAAGAGACATGCTGTAAAAATTGCGGGGCAAAAATTTTATTTATCAGCAAGATATTTTGCACAGGAAAATATTCAAATTTTGGAGTGACCAGCCAGGTCTCCAGATTCAAATGTTATAGAAAATTACTGGGTCCAGTTAGCCAAGTCGGTATATGCCGACGGAAGACGATTTCGAACCCTTGACGAATTAAAAACTTGTATTGAACGAAACTAGATCGTATTGAACGAATCGTTAAGCATAAAAAACGTGGTTAAAAAATTATATAAACCTATACTGAAACATTTATTCCAAGTTAAAAGGCGGAAGTACAAAATATTAAGACATAATTTTTTAATACATATACTTTATTTTTTAGTTATTTTAAGAAGTCTGTGTGCTATCTTTTTGACGCACCGATTTTTCATTTAATGTTACATATTTTCCAATAAAATTGTTTCTTCTCGTAATAAATGCATAGAAATATATTGAAATAATTTTTTATTCTTATTACCCAGCATCCATGTCACAAACAATGTAATACACTACTTGAAGAGCTAAGAAACCATTTATCTCTATAATGTTCTCTTGTCTATCTTATCTTTTTGTCGCGGAGTATAGATACATGCTGCCGAATAATGCTAATTACCCCCTTAACAAAAGTGTTCAAAATAATAAACGATTATTTTAAACTACTGCACCATTTAGTGCTCGAGGTATGATGCCGCGATTAACAGCATCGTACCTACGGGTTCAATTTTCCATAGAGAGAAATTTGATATGCATCAAGTTGATAAACTTATGGACAACTGTTTGGAATGGAAATACGTACTCGACATAGTGTTCAGTTTACCTCAACCGTCGAATGTTGCAGGAATTCCTAGAAAATTCACGGTACAATTACTCCGGGCGAAACCCTCTTCGACTTCCCCCATTCGACGCAATTATAATTAGCACTGGGTTTATGAACGACGACGGTACGGAATCGATACAGTATTCGCTATGGGGACAGAAATCGTGCCGTGAAATCACTCGTAATATTTCATCGAGTGCACTCATCTGCTTCTTCCACCAAGATTCAATGCAAAAGTAGCAGGTACGGTCTTGATTCTCAGTTCACTCAGACCCTTCTCTGCGTTTTCGTTCGAGCAATTGGAGATTAAAGGCAGCACGACTGAATGAAATTTCACGTCGTAATAAGCTGTCTCGGAGAAATGTCTTCGGATATCTCAAAGAGAACAGGTTGAATCGTTGGAAAAGATGTAGGAATCAAATTTTAGTACGAGCTCATCGAAATTGAACGCCAGTGCAGGAAGTATTCATTCTAAATGTTCCGCGAGAAGTTTTCATTTCAAGGTCGACCACGAAGATTGGATCACCAGATTAACACATCAAAAAGGAAATATATGCCCATAATCATGAAAGTGGTCTAAGTGAAAATTTAAAACAATGGGTTTATTAGTTATTTAACATTACATTAATTTAAACTAAATTAATTCCATGTAATTTTTACGATATTTTAAAAAATGAATCGTTAAATACTGCTTGTCATTTCAACATTCTATGGAATTCATTTAATGTTAATATCTTTTTCGGGTAAACTTTACTTTACCGGACTCAAAATTGGTGCCTTTCTCCTATAAATTATGATGTATTTGGTATGTAATCCGGTAGATCCGTACCCGGGGCGGCTGCAGATCGAAGTTTCGATCCTGTAGGATGGATGGTTCAGGAGTTATGCTTGCTTAAAGTTGAGCAATTTGCAGTGATTTTAACAGGTAAGGGCGCCGCCATATCGGTTTGTAGTGACGCCCGCGAGCCGCTTACCGAGCAGAACCGCCTGACTTGCCGTCCCCCCCCCCGACCTAATCTCTAACCAACTTGGTAAACGGCGCGCGACCGTCACTACAAACCAATATGGCGGCGCCCTTACCTGTCAAAAACACTGCAGATTGCTACAGGATCGAAACTTCGATCTGCAGTTGACCCAGGTACAAATCTACAAATACATAATAATTTATAGGAGAAATGCACAAATTTTGAGTCCGGTAAAGTAAAGAGCAGCCTCCTTCTCCATTAAATATCTCGAAACAGGAAATATACTTACACTACTTTCATTATTATGGGGACGATACGATCAATGGAAAGCATTTAATTGGGAAAATGGGTACAGTGATGTTGTACAATTTTTAAAATTAGGAGTTCGTTTGGCATCTTGCAATTAGTATAAGCAATCCCCAATATAAATAATATTTAAATCACGAATGAGGATTCGTTGATATAAATTTTGTATGAGATTGTATACCAGGTATGTAAATATGAAACCGGAATTTTTGTATAGAAAATACATGTTTATTGTATGACAATGATACAAAATATTTGATTCGAACTATTGCCCATCGGTAGCTACACATTTTTCCCATCTCTCTGACAATTTGTGGATGTCACGCCAAAAAAAAACTGCTCCTCTTTTGAGGCAAACCAGTCATCGGCCATTTTCGTACATTTTCGTAAGATGTGAAGCGCTGCTCAGCAAGTGCGTGTCCCATCGATGCAAATAAGTAGTAATCGGATGGAGCCAAGTCTGGTGAGTAAGCCGCATACGAAAGTATTTCCAAACTAAACGCCTCAATCGTTTCCTTTACAGGTTTTGCTGTGTGAGATGGTGCATTATCATGAAGCAAAATCTCACTTTGTGTTGCCTTTTTTGATAGTCCGGTCGTTTTTCACGCAAAGCTTGATTCAAATCGATCATTTGTTGTCGGTATTAACGGTTTCGCCAGGTTTTAGCAGCTCATAATAGATTACACCCTTCTGATCCCACCAAACACAGAGCATTGTCTTCCGCCCATAGTGATTTGGCCTTGCAGTTGATGTCGATGGTTCGCCTGGAGTTACCCATGATCTCTTACGTTTAGGATTCTCGAAATATATCCACTTCTCATCGCCAGTCACAATTCGATGAAGAAATGACTTTCTTTTGTACCTGGCGAGCAGCATTTCACAAGTGCTTTTTCGGTTTTCCTGCTGACTTTCATTCAGTTCATGTGGAACCCATTTTCCCATCTTCTGAATCTTTTTCATAGCTTTCAAACGTATGAACACGGCTTCTCGTGTCACATTTAATTGATCCGCGAGTTGTTGTTGCGTTTGAGCGTCATCCTCACCCAACAATGCTTGCAGATCGCTGTCTTTAAACTTTTTCAGTGGTCTTTCACGTTCTTTGTTCGTCACATCAAAATCGCCATTCTTGAATTTTTCAAACCATTCAAAGCACTGTGATTTACCAAGAGCATGCTCACCGTAAGCTTCGACAAGCATTCGATGCGATTCTGCAGCAGTTTTCTTCAAATGGAAACAGAAAATCAATGCTGTCCGTAGATCCTAGTTTCCAGGCACAAAATTCGACATGTTGTTCGACAGATGTCAAAACAAGAAAGTGGCGTCAATGACGCGGTTTGACGGTAACTACATTGACAGCTAGAGCCACCTAGGGGCAATTTCCGATTTCATATTTACAGACCTGGTATAACAAAAGAAGAACAATTTGATTTTATGCATGTTATTATTATACTGCGGATCTTTATGCATTTATAGCAAAATTGAATAGATGGAATTTGTTCCAATTTGATTTCTATTTCTTGCTTTTTACGTTTATTTTGCATAAAGATCCACAGTCTAGTTTTATTAATAATTGATAGTTGTTATTTGATATTATAATGTGTAGCTTAGTGTCTTCGTACTCATACAATGACTCGTCTTTGCTGAATTTTTTTGTTCTAGAGGAGGTGCGTTGCTATTAATATTTTGACTGTAAACCGTTGGGGAAACAAATGATGGTAGTAAATGAGTTAATTTTAGCATGCCTAGTTTAAATCGCTGAATCCAACGTTCATCCTTCGGAAAATATTTGTTTGCTGTATATTATGTTGACTATGCAATAAATATACAAGGTTTCAGAAAAAGAAGGAAAGCTTAATTAGTGTAGCAGTAGTAGGGCAGACAATGCAACCGTTCCCCTCTTTCGTTAACATTCTACAGGAATGTAAACCAGCCAAAGAAAAATATTGTGTTCTTTTCGGTAAAGGTTCAAATTTAAAAGATGAAGGACTCTTTCCATCCGCATCGATCGAAATTATTGCTATTTCTAACAAAAACTATAGGCATCAAAAATATAGATTGGACGGCAACGCTGTATTATCTTTGACATGTAATAACATGGTAAACGTAATTTTCTAGAAATTTAAACATTTACTCTACTCACGGTAACCTGAGCTCAAGTACGTACTGAAGCTAACACCAGGTTTGAAACAAAAGTAGTTTATTTCTCACTGAAAAACATTATCAAGTTTATAATTAGGGCAAATTCAACGTTTATATTTAACTTGGTTATGAACACAAATGCTAGTTTTAATTATACATTTTATATTTCCAATTTTGAACTACTTAGCTAATTGTAAGCCGTAATCAAATGACCTCGGGGGTCGCCCCTTTGAAGGAAGTACAACATTTTTGGAACATCCTGTATGTAGCCACAGAATGCGTTTAATATAACATTGTAAACCATCGTAGTCTTGAACCTCCGATTTCTCGGTTGTGGGAACCCCGGAAAGGATTAGATTCGCAGGAAGTCGGCATGAAAACTCACTATGAATTATCAATTCTTGTGATACTGAGCGTATCAGAAATTTAGACGCACCCTATTATTTTAACGAAAACTTTCCATAAAAGTTAAGGTTCCCATAAAAACGTACCCTCCGATGAATCTTCGATTGATCTTTTCTATCGTATGTTTAGAACACTTTGAAAAATTATGATTACTACTGAAACTCAATGGCGCACCTAGAATGTAATCTTGGCGAGGGGGAGGGGGCCGAGTTGAACACAGCCCTAGGTTTTGCGTGATGACCTTTTTTTCTTTTTTTAGCTAAAATATCTGTCTACGGTACCTAGGGCAGAGCTGGGGAAAAAATAGTATTTTAAATAGTAAATAGTAAATAGAGTCCTATTTATTTTAAAGCATGTGTACAACTTTGAAAATAAAATATTTTATCTGACGCTGTAAAAAATTTTTGAAAATAAAATATTTTATTTGGTCAGTAATTTTTTAAAAAATATTTTATTTGATTCTGAACACGCAAGCGACTATATAATTGCTACTGTTAGCAATCCAAAATGGAAATTATGATGGATTCCGAAAGACTTAAATGAAGAAAAACGTACTTTTATCAAAGAAACCGTATTAAATGCTTTGAAACAAATAGGAAATCCAGATTCAGAGTCACAACCTCAATTATATTCACAAAACAAAGAAGTAGATGACTTTTTTTCCTTTATGGAAAAAGAAACAAATGATATCAGTCATACAAACATTGCAGAATTAGAATTATTTCAATATTTGAGCGATAGTGATACACAAATTGAAAGTATTGCAAAGTACAAATATATGAAAACATTATTTTCAAAATACAACACAGCTATTTCGTCCTCTGCCTCAGTTGAGAGACTTTTTAGCTTTGCTGGACTGATTCTGTGTCCTCGAAGGAGCACCCTAACAGATTCCAATTTGGAACGCTGCACATTGTTGTATGCGAATATCAGCAGTCAAACAAAAAAATAAAACGAAAATGTGGCAAATGATATAGTTTCTTATAGTAAGTACCATTTTTCCTTTCAATTATTGCTAAAATAAAAAATATTAAATAAGTAATGCGATTTCTGAAAGTATGAGGTATAACGACGCAAAAAATAAAATATTATATTTTGTGTTTTAGATTATTAAAATAGAAATATTTTATTTTGAGGATGAAATTGTTAAAATAGAAATATTTTATTTTGATTTTGTTCAAATAAATAGAAGTATTTCATTTCGAGATTCAGTTGTCCAAATAGAAATATTTTATTTCGAAGTTCAGATTTTTTTTCTTCAAATAAAATATTATTTCCTTCAAGCAAAATAAAATCTAAAATAGTAAATAGTATTTTAAATATTTTTTCTGCCAAATAATGCCCACCTCTGACCTAGGGCTATTCCGCGATTTTAATTTTAGAAGCCAAACATTTTTTTCTTGAAACTACTCATATATTGCACTGCAGGGGAGAATTTTTACCGAAAATATATGAAAAAGGGCCGTATCAGAAGTTTAGACGCACTTGCTTTTTTTGTTGTTTGTACAATCCCACATAAAAACGTTGAAAAATACAACTTTTTGTATTTTCTCTGCAATTCCGACAACTTGCAGTTTTTTTCAAAAATTTTTGTCACGTTGTGTAACAAACCAATTGTTCTACCTTCTTCAAAAATTTCAAGTCGTATATTTCAATATTTAAAAAGTTATGATGTTTTTAAGAGTGTCCGAATATTAGTGAGCGTCACTGTATAGCATTAAATCTAAATTAAACTCCAAATCTTCCTCAAACTGTGGACAAAATATTTCTAAAAATTTCTACCGATTGCATATATGGTAAGTACAGTACGTATCAGAAGTTTAGACGTATCCTATTATTAAAAAAAAAAACGGCCCATCTGATGAAATACCTTCATCTCTGATGACGTACCTTCGATTGATTTTTTTATCGTATCTTTAGAACACTGAAAAGTTATGATTACTACTGAAACTATTCATATACAGGGTGTCCCAAAATCCTTCAACAGCCGGAAGTGGGAGGTTCCTGAGGTCATTTGAAGCAACATTTTCCTTTGCAAAAATGTTATCCGCGGCTTTGTTTAGGAGTTATTAACGAAAAACACTGACCAATAGAGCGCGACCTAGACGGGAGTTGCCACAGTCGGCCAATGGACAGTTGGCACACCGGGCCGACTGTGCCAACTCCCGTTAATAACTCCTAAACTAAGCCGCGAATAACAGTTTTGCAAAGGAAAATGTTGCTTCAAATGACCTCAGGAACCTCCCATTTCCGGCTGTTGAAGGAATTTTGGGACAGCCTGTATGGCACTTGAAGCGTCCGAAGTACTGCAAGTCCGTATGCCGAACTTCGCGGGGTCGTAAGTCCCGTTCCGCTTGCTCGCGACGATAATCGGGGCTTTGACGGTGTTATAGGAGTAACACCGACTATTTGAAATAAGTTCGACTGTTTGGAAGTTATAACACACTTTAATATATATTTATAAACTTAATAAGATGCAATATATATATAAACGATGTGGTTCGAGGTAAACAAGTAAAGGTTGCTTGCGGTTCGAGTGATTTTCGTGATCTGCTTTTCAGTGTCGCGTCGTGTATAAGGTTAGCTCGGAATCTTTCCTTATTGGCTATCTTGAAATGTGTAGGAATGACAAAATGATTTCTATTGGTGAGTGGGTGGTGCATTTTGGTCGTAGGAGTAGGGGCGCTTTGCTAAAACTATGTTTAGGCTATGGAATTAATTGAGTGCGAGAGATATACTGGGTGTCCCAAAAGTCCTTTAACTCCCGGAAATGGGAGGCTCCTTAAGTTATTTGAAGCGACATTTTCCTTTGCAAAAATGGCAGTGCCACATCTGAACCAGTTTTAGTAATAATCATAATTTTTCGAAGTATTCTAAACGTATGATAAAAAAAGTCAATCGAAAATTTATCAGAAGGTATGTTTTTGTTAAAATGATGGAGTACGTATAAACTTCTGATACGTACTTTACTAGAATCACGTGATTGAGTACATTTGAGTTTAACTGTACATATGTATACCGAGCAGCTTTTTAAAGTCGATTTTTTCGAAAATGGGGTCGCAAACGAAAACAAAGTATATTGATTATTTTCGACTTATATAAAATTAACTCCTATCCGGTTTTCCTATTCTATCCTGTAAACGAGTGTGTTCTAATAGTCAATTTTACGGAATCCTTGTTTGGCAATCTGCTCTATGATATGGAATTCTTCCATTGTGAAGTCTGTAAACCGCATCAATGAATAATGTATTTTGAATTAAGCACGCCCCCAAGTCAATAGGATAACGAGATCAGTGTTCCGTAGACGGACGGACGCATTCGATCGAGTTTAATCAATTCTCCATGTTACAGTGAATAATCCCGCGTTAGGTGAACTGCATCTACAATTTCATAATCGAATATGTCTAATTTACCGCATACTACTGTTTGAGGCTTTAACATTAATTTGAACTGATAGACGCTCAAAATCAGTCAACATATTCAACACTATAAAAATCGCTATACAAAATGAATGTACTATATTAAATCAAACAAAAGAAACTTTTAAGGGAGTCCTTTCCAACAGACGACGCTCGCGCGTGAACACTCACACAGCGCTAGGGTACACTCACACACCGCTAGACAACGTATACGTACGCGAGGATGCAAGGGTCCGGGATTTGCGTTCTGGTTTCTCGATAATGCCAACACGGGGTTTTTAGTAGTCTAAACCGCTAGATGAAAGATCAATCTATCACGCTGTTTGCCTCAAAAGTCGTTCTTTTACGTTTCCGAGCAATGGTTTTGCAATATTCAGCTGCATGATGCCCCTCAGAGAGGCTAGCGCCGACCTCACCACGCGGCCTATGCATGTGGTGTCCAACCATACGGTTGTCCAACACATGTTTCGCAATGCCAATAGAGAGAGAGAGAGAGATTCGTGCGACGTATTTCTGACTTCAATGTACGGTAAACTTTTCCTTGCTTGGTTATTTTTTTTTTGCCTTTTACCTATGTTATCCAGTAGATTAGCACGAGAGGATGTGAAAACCCCAAGTTACGATTCTGGAGGGTCAATGATTCAAAAGTTATAAATTTTTAAAGTTGAGCGATTTCCAGTGTTTTTGACAGGTTAGCGCCGCGATGATATAACGTACGGAAATAACCACGTTTCTAAACAGTCTATTTTGACTTTTAACTTTTGTCTTACCCATAGTAATACATACAGATGTACACACATAATGTACATGAAATCAATACCACTATATATCTTGACAACGGTTTACGCAAAACTAATGTTTTTGTGTTTTGAAAATGTCTTAATCTCGCCTACCAGAATACGTAACCAAAATATAAATTTGCGTATGAAATTTTAAGAGTGACCTTCACGGAGTTTCTGAAAGTTACTGCAATATTAAACAAATATGTATAATCATCATGTACTCTTCTCTATAGCCTACAACTTTTATTTGAAATATTTTGTTATACCACTTACAGTTTTTAAGATATGGACTTGTGTCGACAAAACGTGCATCTAAAACGGGCATCTCAACGCCCAAAGGACAAAGAAGAGTTGAAATTAATTAAGTCCTTATACGCGCTTCATCTTGTAGAAGCGAAAATCAGTGTGCATCTCCCCTCCTTTAGTATGGAAACTAACTAAAACGCAAAATTCAGAAATGCGAGAACGACAGTTAACCTAACGTAATGAACAAACTCGAGTCTCGAACTTTCGGAGAAACATTGTATCGAAACTGTCGAACACGAGAGAGATATCTCGGACAAAGTTCGTACACGAACGATTCTACGCAAACTCGATTTGAACATATAATAAAATGTTAACAACTTTTGGTTGGGACACTCTTAATTGGAAGGCGTCCATACATTTTTTTAAAAAATCCATGAGGGATAAGTTAGTCGAGAGCCGTACAGTGGTGAGTTCGACCGAAATCGTGGCCAAAATAGGAAGGAGTACTACAAGTTAATTCAAAATTGTTACTATGGGGTTTTTCGGATAGCTGATTATGAATCTGATGTTAAAAGTATAAAAAATGAAATGGCGGATTCAATATGGCGGGGGTGCGCGTAACCCAAAAATTTTTTGAATTGTCTTGAAAATTAGTGTGTGTGTATAGGCATATTTTTCAAGCTTGAAATAAAGGCATGAAGAATTTTCGAGAATCTTATAGTAGAAAGATGTGCAAGATTAAAACTATGGAGGATATCTTTAATCTTTCTATTATACATATGTATACAGGGGATGAGGCGCTACAAACAGGCTACCCGAATAACTCGGCTGCTATTGTTGTTAAGAAGAAATGCAACAGATGGAACTTGCATGGTTTCGATGGGGCATTAATCTGATGTTAGTAGCTTTTTTGTAGGTGGACGCGTAAAGGACATATGAATGTCAACTTCATTTTTTTAAATGGAATGGTGTATTTTTTCATACATCAATCGATGCAGCTGGACATTCGTTATAAAAAAGTACTAACCTATGTACGTCGAAAAGTTAGTAGTTCAGGAGATATTTCAATTTAAATAACTCTAAAATACCATTACTGTCGTATTACTAAGACGTTACACAAGTAAGTAAACACTAACGTCTTAGTACGACACTAATGGTATTTTAGAGTTATTTAAATTGAAATATCTCCTGAACTATTAACTTTTCGACGTACATAGGTTAGTACTTTTTTATAACGAATATCCAGCTGCATCGATTGATGTATTAAAAAATATCTCATTCCATTAAAAGAAACAAAGTTGACCTTTATATGACCTTTACGCGTCCACTCACGAAAAAACTAATAACATCAAAATATGTTCCACTCGATACCATTCAAGCCTCTGCTGAAACATTGTTTGCTACGAGTAACAATAGCGACAAAATCAAGATGTCCAAATTGGGTGGGACACCCTGTATATCTGTGGTTGTCAGCAAGAACGCCGCATGTCACATATTTTCACTTTCGAGATTTGACATAGGACATCGGTTAAATTGCATTATTTTTTTGGGCCTTTCGAATTTGTTTTCATGATCTTTTTTCTGGTAAATACATAAATCCAATAGTGTAAAGCTCAATTAATACATAAACTGAAATTTTTTGAAATTGTGACGTGCGGCGTTTTTCCTTGCAGCCACAGATATATGAATATTAGTTTTATCTACCGATTTCGGGAAATTTCGCCCTTTCGGAACGTTAGCGGTCGCTAAATTTGCTAATATTTGAATAAAAGACTTTTGGTTATGACTTACGACTAAACGTTCTTCTTGTTTAGTCATAATCAAAAGTCTTTCATGCAAATATTTTCTATCCTATCAAATTTCATGTTTTTCCCCTAATCCGATCAAGTTCATCTTGGGGCGTGAAAAAAATCTCCCAAAAAATATTGCACCTGGTATACTTTTTTTATTTCTACTATGCAGTTGGTGCCCGAGCCTATGAAGAACTAAGGGACTCCACTTTTTCGCATTGCCCTTAGTTCTTCGTTCTTCATGTAATGTCCCTCATGTGGCACACTTTCCCGACGTCCGATTGATCTAAAACTTTGGGTATTTCATTTTTTCATGAAATGGAACAATATTGGGAGGAGTCGTGCCCAAAATTTCATGGTCGAAAAATAAGGTCCACCCTAGTGTACACGTGGCACGTGAACCGTCTACTAAGAAATTAATGATCCATGAAAACGGATCCGTGTAGACCAATGATTCCCAAAGTAGTCTATATCGACCCCTAGGGGTCGACTCCGAACTGCAAGGGGTCCATGTCAGCGAAAACAAAAGTTAGGGGTGCATGAAATATAAATGGGGGTCCACGAGTGGTCCGTAGCGAAAGAACGAAACACGTGGGGTCCAGTGTCGCCAGATCGAGAAAATCGAGGGAAATACAGATACCCCCTCTCTGATGATCAGATCAGTCTACGGCACGGGCACCGTAGTCTACCTTAGTGGGGGATGTTGGAGTGTGCGCATAGTGCTGAAATGGTATAGTGGAAGGGCGAAAGGAGGAGAGAAAAGAGACGTCCATTTGGGCATCGTCTGGCGACACTGGTGGGGTCTTCGTCGACAAGGTTTATGACACGGACGTGACGGAAAGGCTATTT
>CM052311.1:16319910-16352065 GCA_028455605.1 Lasioglossum malachurum
CCGTGGTTTCCTGTAGAAATGATATTCATTCATTACATTTAAGGGGGAAGTATACTCTCAGATTTTGGTATATTTATCAGTGTTACGAACCTGTGTGCACAAAAAAAATTTGGTAGCAATGATAAACACGCAACTGCCTAATGAACACGAGATGGTGTTGCTTGCTATTTCCATATTCTATTCAGCTCGTTGCGAATGCCGTTTATACAGGGCAGGTCGCACTAATATTAGTGCCACCGAAGAGAATACCTCGTCTGTGTCAGTTTTGCTATGATTCCACGTATGATTCTCGCATGCGCGTGAAATGTTGCACCATATCGCAGCACTGATTGACAGTCCTCCTCACTAGGTGCCATCTCGTCTAAACCAGCTGAACTGAAATTGGCTCTAGACTGGCTCTGCATTAGAGATAACCTCCGTATTCATGAACGTAATATAGGGAAATCTCTGCTATGTGGACGAAGTCACGCGCCTCGGTTTTTTGTCCTTATAAGAGCATATTTTGAGCTGCACAAAAGTTCATTTGATAGAGGAAGGTTCATCGCGGCGCGCTCAACTCATCATTTCAGTCAAAAAAGTCTCTGTGAGACAGGAAAATACATTAAAATCTGCGGTTGTTTTTCTCAATTTTTTCTCTACTTTGGGCACTCATAATATTAGATATAAACATAATCTCGGTAAATAATGAGTTGAGCGCGCTGTATTTAACCTTCCTCTGTAGAATGAGCCTTCACCCAGCCCAAAATCTGCTCAAATAAGGACAAAAAACCGAGGTGCGCAAACCCACGTTTCGATCCAAAATCTAGTAAGATTCTAGTTCCTTTCCAGTTACTTTAGTAGGGTATACTTCCCCCTTTGAAAAACAAAGCACAAATTACTCGTAGAACCATTTTGACTTATAACTATACTGTGGATCTTTATCCAACATAAAAGTTGTCTGCATCGGTTGCAAGAAACAGAAGCAAAGTCGAATGTTATTTCTTCCCTTATAGATTTTAATAGAAGAGAAATCTTATGTATATTGACATCTTCAATTTTTTAAATTTGTCAACAATTTCGAATTCCATCTACTCAATTTTGCTGTAAATGCATAAAGATCCGCAGTCTACTTATAACATAATGTAAATGTTGAATATTTCTTTTCTTAAACGAAAAGGGTCATTCCACGCGAAATCGGACACTTTTCGGAGTATTGTTAAAATTTGAATGTGTTGTGGTCTTTAGTGACCTATGAACAAATCAAAATTGTTTACAGACGTGTAAAAAACAAGTGTGTATGTGTCACCCTTTTTTCATTAACTAACAAACCGATGAGAATGAGCTTTTAGGATTTTATAGTGAACACGTAAAAATATTTACTAAAACTTTGCCATTTGCAAGAAATGTTTACATCACCATTTATTTTGCAATTGTTTTAAAAACAAATACAATGTTTTCATAGCAGGGAACTTTTTAAAAATTTGAAAAAAATATGGATATAGCCCCAAGCATTACCTTTACAGATCTGTTTTTAAAAAGATGAACATTCTAAAATTGACGAAAGTAATACTATATCGAGAAATTTGCTGACATTCTATTATAACCCTTGAACCATAAGAAATATCGGGATGAAATTTTCATTAAAATTCATTAAAAATTATTCCTATCTACTGATAACAATGTCCAACAAATTTCAACTTTTTCTATTTTTCCAATATACTTATAGAGTTTCTCGCGCTGATTCCGAATCTGCCCTTAATTTTTCTCGTACACGCACAGTTTTTGAGAAATGTGACTTTGAAAAAAAAAAAACATATATTCCAACTTTAAACAAATATTGTGATGTTATTATAAAATATATTGAATTGTTCTTTACAGCAAAAGATTCTGCAGACTTTCCCGAATACAGTGATATCCAATACTAATACATTATGATTGTTCAATCATGTTTAAACAATCATTAAAGACGGAGAGACACCATTTTTGCACCAATTTTTGAGGATTGAGTTCTAGTGGTAAGCGCCACTGGTGGCAACTCATGTCGGGCGAAGATATTTTGCTTTCTGATTCGAAAAAAACGTCGACGTTCCGAACTTGATCGCGTGGTACAGTTCGATTATCCGCTGGATCCTTATTTTTTGAGATAAATTGAAAAATATCCTCAAGAATTGGTGCAAAAGTGGTGTATCTCCGTCTTTAATGCTTGTTTAAACATGATTGAACAATCATAATGTTTTAGTATTGGGTATCACTGGATTCGGGAAAGTCTGCAGAATCTTTTGCTGAAAAGAACAATTCAATACCTTTTATAATAACATCACAATATTTGTTTAAAGTTTAAAAATACGTTTCTTTTTTCAATGTCATGTTTCTCAAAAACTGTGTGTGTAGGAGAAAAATTAAGGGCAGAGAGATTCGGAATCAGCGCGAAGAACTCTATAAGATCCACCCAACAGTATATTTGAAACATTTTTGGTGTTGGACAGTGTAATTATCATAATAACTATATGCAGTAAATCCTCTATAAACGCATAAAAGCTGTAGCACATATACGCAGAAAAAAAGCACCTCCACTTTAATAATCTGATCTCGGCTCGCGTATATCGGTGTGAATCAGTGCTAATGCGACGCGGAGAGTCACAGTCGTCGGCACAGTTGAAAGGCCCGCGCGTGGTCTCTCTTTACAGGCGCTGTCGTTCTCCACATTCGGCTCGGCCTGTGAAGCTCAAAAAAGTAGCTACTCGTCTCAGATAAACGCATACGAATCCCCCCCCCCCGTGGCTTATGCGTTTATGGTGACAATACTGTAATTGTTTAAATTTTATTGTCTTAAACTAAGATTTAAAATTGTTTACTTGTTACTTATTTAGTACTTTCCTAGATAATAATTTAAATCACCGCGCGACGTCTTTGGTTACAAATTTCTCTGTGTTTCTTGAAATTTATTCTTCATTCGTATTAATAAGAATAATTCAAACCTATAATTGGACATATTAAATCCAATCTAAATTAATACCTGGACAGAAGTAAACCCTACACCGGGACAAATTGAATTTACATATAATCTGCAACAGACACTATAGTGCTTCAAGTACTACGGCCGCCGTGGAGTAGGGGTATAGTGTAGGGCTATAGGGTAGAGTGGGGGTGTTCCTTGAGAATGCCTCCGATCGAGCAAAAAGCCCATGCCTGATCGATAACATCGAACTTTATTAAATCTTTAATGATGCCCACACACATGAATATATTATTATTGTATAATAAATTCTGCCGTGTGTGTATTGCTCATTTCCTGTTGCAAAGCAAACATTTCAAGGGACAATACTTCTTTCTCTATATTCTCTAATTGAGTGCATAATTTTGCCTTCTCTTCCATAATTTCATCTTTATTATCATTAGTTGCTTCAGACCTTATTTTTTTAGATTTATCATTGGTTTTCAACTTTATATCTTTAATTAGTTGTGTAATTATATTTTTTTTTCGTGTAAGTTATTATTGATTTCTTGTTGTTTTTTAATTTTGTTTCTCTTTTTCCTGCTTTTTTGACAAATGTTCTCCTTCTATAATTTTTTTTCTTGCTCCTTTTTTCAAGATCTTTCTTCTGTCTTCGACAGTATGTACAGTTGGTGGTCCTTTGTTAGCATCCATCGAACTTAAATTTTTCATTCTAGAATGCGTGTTTTTTGGAATCTTAAATTTGCCCACTGTATTGAGAGCTTGTAGATACTTGTACGAAGGATTCAACAGAATGAGATTCTTGATTTCTGTTCAATTTTTAATTTTTATTCAATCTTCTATTTTCCTTCAATCTGTCATTTTTAATAATATCCTTAGATTTTAGGTACACTTTTGTCTTGCTCGTACTTTTAATTTGTTTTTTATGATACTTATTAATTACTTTTTTCTACTGGAATCGAAAGTTTTATTTCTAGTGATGGAAAACATTTTTTTAAGAATAATATCGCTACATGAATAATTAATTTTTGAGGTTAGGTATTAATACTGATAGATTTATGGCATAAAAATGAAGTATTATTAACGTTACAGCCGGAACATATTTTCTATATATTATACAAGCTAATAGTAATTTGTTTAAGCTAATAATTGATTTTAGTCGCAAACACCTGTCCGGCGTATGCACATAGAATATAAGCTTATAGTTGGACAGCTACTGCAATCGCGTCCCAGTATGGAGTACTTATATTTCACAGCAGTCCTAAACTTTCGGACATCTAATATTTGAATTAATAATTATTATTTAAGTTAAGTTTTATTGTCAATTTATTTTAAAATATCAATATTATTATGCGTGATAATTATTTTTGTCTAAATGCTTAAATTATATCTTTTTTCTAGTAAAAGTACAAACTATAAATGCACATGATTCGCATGTAAATAGACTATTTTGTATACTGTTTTCAGATGAACTTTCAATTTATTTTTAAATTTCAATTGATGTCTTAATGAAATAATATTCACACCTACTTGTAGCTACGGCCTTAGAATATATAATATAATTATTTAATCTCTTAATTATTGATTTTACTATGAAAATTCAATTGTCCAGATTTAGGTATCACTTTTGGATTGTCCACACTTAGTGCACTTTACACTACTGTGGGCGCGCGGCGACGTCTTTTGTAGCTAACAATAAGTCTTGCGAATTCGGCAGACACATTTTCCGGTGTTGTTACAGGAGGGAAGCCAGCCTGAACACGGAATAATGGTCTCGTGTCAGACGACCCGTTACGCGGTAGCCGACTAAAGTATTTTCGTGCTACAGGTGTGTCATAGACATGCTCGCTCCTTTTACGATGTCCTTCACGGCCCTGAACCGGTCGACCTCCTTTCCAACAATGTAATCCGATTGTTACGAATTACCCCCTGGAACATCCTGCGGCTAACCCGAGACTAGATTCCTCTGATCCGGCTCTTTGCTAGACCCACTCGTTTCGGCTATGTCTACCCTATCTGGAAGGGGAGACGATTCTGTCCACGGACACGGGCGTCTTCCATGGAACAACCGCTCACGCGTACGCTCGCCTGTTCAAAGGATGGCCTATTGTTTTCTGGGTCACGGTTAATTGGATAACGGACGTAATGACTGTACGATGCGTCGGGAAGGAATCTTCCGGTGTCGGTGTCCAACCACAGGGCTTGCATATATTATGGTAACTTCAACAATCGGAGGCTGTAAATCGCGAACACAGGTTCCCTGAACGTACAGGGTGTATAAAAAGCAATGGTCATCCGTTCTAGGGGTGAATCTACACATCTGGATCGGTGGACATTTGCAAGAGAAACTTGCCGCAAAATTGTTCATAACAAAGAAAATTGTTGTTAAAGTTTTTTTATACATCAACACCTTCGTCTCATCCAGAAGAAAAAAAGTTTGAAAGAAGCCATATGTCGCAAACAAATTCAGATATATGGTGTTACAGTTTTTGCAAAATTTGATCGTGTGGACTTGTACGTATAGACACAAATTTCTTGAAATTCTGCAAGTTCAACACATATTTTCAAGGTTAAAGAACATTCGCACCATAATATCTCTATTTTTCCCATATTCTGCAATATTTCAGCTTTAATTTAAGAAAAAAATCATCGTTCTATCTCATTTTTATCGATAGTTATTTGATTTTGACACAAAATTCATCGGTTTACCCCACTGCGGGGTAAGCTTTATTTCTTCTGTTTCCAGACACGAGAGGGTAATTTACTATTTTATTCATTTCTCGGTTAATTTATTTATAATTTGTTAAAACTTTTGTTCTTTAATTTGTGATAAAGAATTTACTGGCATAAAAATGGAGTGGAAATTTATTTTCTTCATTACAAGTTTTATTAGTGTTAAAAGAAAGCATTATACACAATGATAGTGCAACATTTAATTCCATTACATGAATAATTTCGTTAGATATTATAAATATGCTCAATGTTAAAAAAAAATCTTATTTCCAAGCAGTTAAGAAATGTATGGAAACTTTATTTAAATATTTTCTTAATTTTTTACAAAATACATAGTATTTTTTAAGGACTGAAATTTTATAACTATAAGTACTTCGTAAAATAGAACGTGTATTTTAAAAATATTAAAAAGTCGTAAATACAGGAATATTTGTAGTACATATTTTACATTTTTATATTATTTTTAGTAGTCAATTTAATATTACCACCCCCTCCTCCCGGCCTTCATTTTGTGCTAGGATCCCTGTTTCACGTGTAATATACCGACTGCATTCATATTACTTCCGATTTCTGTTCATAACTCTCCTCACCCTTGCATCTAAATGAAGTATTAAACCATAATGACGTGACTATGCAAATAATGAGTAAGTATTACGAGGAAATGATTGCCATTGACATGGGAAACTAATAAAATTAATAGCACCAACGATTATGCATAACTTTATTGCTTTCCTAGGAAACCCTCCAATATCTGTTTTGTTGCTAGAAAAATGTG
The DNA here is from genome assembly GCA_028455605.1 of Lasioglossum malachurum. Taxonomy (NCBI): domain Eukaryota; kingdom Metazoa; phylum Arthropoda; class Insecta; order Hymenoptera; family Halictidae; genus Lasioglossum; species Lasioglossum malachurum. Next base: position 16,326,354 of record CM052311.1, read on the forward strand.
TGTGTGGCAGTGTTAATATTTAATATCTAGTATTGAATACGAGGCATAATGAATGTTAAAAATGACAGCTTTTATTCCTGTAAAGATAGTAGTTTATTTATTATCTATATATGTATATAAGTAGTTCTACAAAAGTTAACAGTAATTAACATATAATACTGTGAACATAATAGTTTGGTTCAACTCGACTCTACGACTCTCTGAAGCGGACTACTTCCTTCGTCCTTTTTCTCCTGCGTTGCTACCCTGCTAATTCTTAGCACTCCCGCTAGATGGCGCGCTAGACATAAATGTACCACACTTAACAATTCCAATTCTAGCTTTATTGTCATATGTGTTCGAAATAATTAAATTTATCATTACAAATAGACTGCGGAAGTTTATGAAATTTGCAATTTTTTGAGACGATTTATAAGGAGAGGGAGCCAAATAAAATATTATTTTCAGTGATATATAGTAGCCTTCGTAAAGGTCTGAAATATGTCAAAATTTGATTAAATTCGGTCGAAGGGTATATTCTGGTGTTACGTCCTAAGGTGGACGTTTAAAAATAGGAAATTTTAATTTAAAGATTTGGATAGAGAATAAAACGCAGTTTTGAACCTACTTGCATTCACCGGCTTCGGTTTGGTTAATTGAGGATTTTTTAAGATCAATTGGCCTTGTTTGTGGATTTGGATAGTTGAAATCCAAGTTTTTTGTGTGGAGAACTCGTTTAAAAATGATTTGAAGTTTTGATTTAAGTAAAAATATAAACAAGAATATATTCTTAACAACAAATTTCAGATACAATGAGTTATTAGAATTTTACTGTAAATTGTTAGTGTACTTACCACAAAGTAGATTTCGATCGAGGAGGAAGTGAACAAATGGACAAAACACTTCGGTGGTTGTCGATGATGACGACGGTCGATGAAGTTGGAGATGATGAAGATGGTGATGTTGGTGATCAATAATCCGGCGGGTGTACACGCCTTGTAACTTCAACTTCACTTACAATTAGCTGAACAAACTGACTTTACACTTTGACGATGACGAACGATGACAACGACGACTGGACTGAATTTTGATATTGACTGAACTAACTTAAATGAACAATGACGACTACGACTGAAGAACGTATCTGAAGAATTCTTAATGTAGACTGAACTCGTCCTGATGAAGAGCCATCCCTTTTATAGATTGGTCAATCCATTGTACTAGGCTTCAGTTCTTAATTTTCATGGGGTGAATGCATCCTAATCGCATTTCATCTTAATTCGTCGTTTGCATTTTGACCTATTTTGATCCTCTTTGCTAGATCATATTGCTCTAAGTCATCCTCCAAGATCAGGAGTCAACAAACCTATTGCTCATTGATTTTTTTGTCCATTACGTAGTGTTTTTCTTAGTATCATCTGGTATATCTTTACATTCTTCAGTGATAAACAGGTTTCAACGGATGTTACGTCTAATTACACGGTCCAACAAATTTCACCTTTTTTGGGGGATTTCGATTCTCATTTTTCAATTCTTATAGAGTTTTTTGCGCTGATTCCGAAACTGTCTTTAATTTTTCTCCTACACGCACAGTTTTTGAGAAATTTGAGTTTGAAAAAATAACATCTTTTTCAACTTTGAACAAATATTGTGATGTTATTATAAAAGATATTGAATTGATCTTTACAGCAGAAGATTCCTTAGACTTTCTCGAATACAGTGATATCCAATATAAATACATTATGATTGTTTAAACATGTTTAAACGATCATTAAAGACGGAGTAACGATTTTTTTTGACGATGTTTTTGAATTTATGTCAAAAAATAAGGGTCCAGCGGAAAGTCGAACTATACCACGCGATAGAGCAGACTTTTATCTTGAGAAACCACCCTTTCAAGTTTCGAACGTCGACGTTTTTTTCGAACCAGAAAGTAAAATATCTTCGCCCGACATGAGTTGCGACGGGATACGGAGCGCCGAACGGCCATTCTAGTGGTGAGAGCCAGTGGTGGCAACTCATGTCGTGCGAAGATATTTAGCTTTCTGATTCCAAAAAAAAAACGTTCGAAACGTGAAACTCAAATTATAATATTTGAGATTTGATTTTTTTATTTCCCGTACAACATTATTAGAGCAAGCATAATAAGAAATTCAGAATTATTGGCTAAACCACCGGACGTGACACAGGCATTTTTTTTAAATTTTCAGAAGCTATAAATCCATAAAGATCCGAAATCCAATTATAAATTATGAAAATTAGTAGAGTTAGAAAAGAAATCTAAGTAGATCACTTTAATATGTATAACAGAAGCTTTGGATATAATCTACTGTAATTATTTGTTATAATCATTTAATATTTTTATACATTGAGATAATCCTAGAGTATATTTTATGTTAAAGGTCGCGTGAAGGTCGACATATCACGCATCGTTGAATTTTTGCTTTTATGAGATATAAGACTGTTGTAATGGACATATGTACTCACATTTAAAAAAAAATTTCGATGACCTTGAAATCTTGAAAATAGTGACACTGAGCAATTTTTTTTGCCTATTACCGCCTTTGCCGCTTCGAACCGAATACTCTTTTCCTCTGACTTTTTTCATATGCCATAAAAAATAAGCGAAATATTTAATATGGTCATGTTTGGTGAAAGACCCTGTATACTCATACGTAAAATATTCTAATATAATGTGAAATATAACACAAACATAATTACAGTGGATAATGAAAGTATTTGAATGATCTTCAACACAAAATAACTTTTTTTATAATTGTACCAAACGACCTGATTTTTTCTAATCAATTGGAAGCATTGGTTTACGAAATGATATGCAAAAATTATTTTCCAAAAATTATAATTTACAAAGCTACATGCAAAAATACAAAAGGCATCTTTTAAAACTTTTTTACTTGGGCCCATAATGAAAATTTAAAATATATGTTTTGTAGACCTATGTATAGTAGTCACACACGTGCTGAAAATTTCATCGAAATCGATTTACATACACGCGAGCTACAAGCGGTTAAAAATGGTGCAAATCGTTGTTTTACACGACTTTTGATCAGTTTCTGCTTAAAATCCACAGGATCGTACATCTTCCGATGCGTATCGTTTTTTCCTGCGTCAACCGATTTCGATGAAATTTTCAGCATGAATATAATTAACATAGATCTACAAAACATACATTTTAAATTTTCTTTTTAAGGTTCCAAATAAAAAAGTTGTAAAAAATGCCTTATTTATTTTTGCATGTAACTTTTTAAGTTACAATTTTTGGAAAACTATTTTTCCATATCATTTCATAAACCAATGCTTCCAATTGATTAGAAAAAATAATGTCGTTTGGTGCAATTACAAAAAGGTTATTCTGTTTTAAAGGGCGTTCGAATACTTTCGTTACCGACTGTATTCTCTAATTAATTTTGTAATTCTTTAATTACTGATACAGGAAGATCAGATCCTGCTTGTATTTATTACCGATAGAATCTTATAAGTTATAAGAGTGATCTTCCAAAATTCATCTTCTAAGAGTTGTTATGGAGAGTTGCTATGGAGACATTGCTATGGAGAAATCATGTTTGATCCAATCCGGCGTATTCGAGTGTGAAGCATACAATATTGTATTAACCCTTAGCACTTTTGAATGGTGACTCTGAGAGTCAGTAGAGTAGTTGCTCTACCATTATTCAAAATATTGTTTACATTATTAAAAATATCCCAGATAGCACGAAGACCATGTTCTGAACGGCTCATCTTACAAAAATGTACGTCCTAAGAACGTCTTAAGCATGCCCATTAGACGTCTAAGAAACGTCTTTTAGACGACTTTAAGACGCCTTTTAGACGATTTTTAGACGTACAGTTTTATAACAAAAGGTGTTCAGAAGACGTTCGGAGGCCGTTCGAAAGACATTCATAGGACATTCAAGACGTCTTGTTCAAATTCAAGAAAAAGTTTTAAAAAAAATTAGAATCTATGTATATGTAATACTACTACTTTCTATGCACTGCTTGAGGGAATATTCCATTTTGTCTTCGAAAGGACCTTACGACAATACAGAAATATTTATGCAGTTGGCGGGATTCGAACTCAGGACTACCGTTAACTCCGAAAAAAATGACCTTCGGAAGAAAATATTCTTGCCAGATATTTGGTCCATTGACACTATGCACATTGCATAACAAATATTTTTTGCATCACAATAACCTGAAGAGATACTTAGGTGTTCTTATTTAAACGGACCTCCCTGTATATATTTTCCTAAGTACTTCAATCGTACGTGAGCATAGAAACACATACAATATATTTGCTAAATAAACAAAAACATTTTATTATGAAAACATGTATTGTTATAATATACAGGGTGTTTCACGCAATTGTTTCAAGCCATAACTCCGTTATTAATGCATTTACGAAAAGATATCATAAGTGAAAGATAAATGGTTCGAGAACACTACATTCGTAGTATTTTAGGTGCAACTGTGCATGTACAATTAACAATTCCATAATTTCTTTAAATAGAAATGCATATTTTTTTTACACTAATCGATTCCTCTGTTCATTCTACGTAAAAAATTGTTGGGGTACCATAGCAAAAAAATTATTAATTCTCGAGATATTTTCAAAACCTGCCTTTATGGAAGAAGATGCTCATTAGTTTTCGTACTCAATTTACGACAAACTTTTTAATCTTACAGTTCCATCACATTGCGGGAGACGTAAGAGCTACGATTACTTTTCGTGCAACAACTTTGTCGCACATTATAATTAATTAATGAATTTTCTTATATTATAAATGTATGTCGATTAAGTGACACACAAAGTGAATAAAGTGATTCACAAAGTGAATAAAAGTAAACATTTTACTTCCAATATTAAATACTGATTTGTTTTATATTTGAAAAACCAATATTTCATTCGTAATATGAAAGGTGTGTATGGTATGTCTTCCAGCATATTCTGGAACAAATATTTTTTTATGATAAACAAAATATTTCCCGCAATTTAAAAAAATATTCTATTTCTAATATAAATAAAGATTCATTTTATATTTAGAAAAAAGCATATTTTTCTTTTAACATGAAATAGATATTTCTTGTTTATTTAAAACAAAAATTTGTTACGTAATGTCAAATAAGTATTGTATGTATATTTGAATATTAAAAACAGATTGGATCTCTATTTAATAATATATGAACATGTATACAAAATTTTGTACAACTAGGGTGTAATCATCCATATGTTTATAATAAATGATATTTTGACAAAATATTCTCATTATCATTCCAAGAAATAGGAAACTTGAGAACCAATATTTTAATCATTACATAGCAAATTGATCCCTGTTATAACATCTCTAAAAAATTGAAGTTTGAAATAAGATGTTTTCAATACGGCTTCAAGACGTCTGAAATGAAACTTCTCACCGCTACAACCGCTACAAAAAGACGTCTTTAAAACGTCTTATTTCAGACGTTAAACCGACGTCCTGAGATAGATGTCTTTTAGACTTCTTTAGGACGTCTTTTTAGGACGTTAAACTTTCAGACCTAAAATGGACGTCTTTAAGACGTCCTGTGCTATCTGGGATGACGATATCTATTCAATTACTAAGTAGGTATCTGAATTGCAACAACCTGGAGTGAAATAGAAGCTTACTTTATCTCTTAATACATGTTTAATAGGTTGAAAATAATATAGCAGTATATTTAAATTCTCCTAATCTGTTCGCAGTTTTAAATTACACCTATTCATTTTTCTTATAAATGCATAAAGTCCGCTGTCTCGTAATATCAGTTACTAAAATCTGTAGATGTAAGAAAGCTATTTCTTTAAGAGTTCTAGACGTGCATAAATAAATTGTTCGATTCTGTGCAGCAGCTGCTTCGTATCTCGTGGAATCAGCTCGTTAAACCCCATTAAGGCGTTCGCCTTCGATTTTCTTATTTGGAAATGCACCGGTTGACTCGAACGTTAATTGCAATCCCGTATTGCATTCAGTTCGTTCGCGGTATGTTAGCAGCATGCGGTTTCGAGCTGGTGGCAATTAAGCCGCGGGATTTTCGTGACTCGAATTAACACTAGAATCGAAGCAATTAAGCTTGTGTTAATCTCTTTCTGGACGCAGGCGCACAGCGTTCGATGTTTGCGCTCGATAATCTAAGAGATAAGTGCAACCGAACGCATGCTGCTCGAAAGCTTTCGTTCCTTTAATAACTTTCATAACTTGATCCCCTTCTCCAGCTTGTGTCAGCAGATCGATTACATTTCATTAATTTCTGGCCTGGAAAATTAATCGCCAATTTACTCACCACTCGAAAATGTTATCTGTTACATTTAATTTCGTCGTACTTCATTATTAATATACCGCCACATAAAATAATCAATCCACTCATCCCTAAAACCAGATTCACATATAACCCACATCGAGGAACTTTGTGTCGCCTCTCGATAAATACTACAGTGCGTATTAGAAATTTAGACGCACCCTGTTATTCGATTGAATTTGTTTATCGTACGTTTAGAACACTTTAAAAAATTATGACCACTACTAAAACTATTCATATGTGGCACTGCAGGGAAGAATTTTTAGCCAAAATATGAAAATAAATTTTTAAAAAATACCACGTTTTTATAACGGACTAGAAAGTTTTTAAAATAATATCATGTTTAAAAAAGGGACTAATAAGTATAAACTAATTTTTCCTAGCCCCATACAGATTGTTAATTTTTAATAGCTATGAAAATACTTGTAAGATTTAAAACGAAAAACGTGGGGCACATGCAATAGATAATTGATGCATGAATAGTTCACCTAACTCACTAACAATTTTATTGCACTGCAAATGATATGAACTGTTGTGTGAGTTTTCTCAACGGCAGCTACTCTCTACACTCCTTACTATTATCTTACTCTAGTCCCATTTAAAAGAAACTTCGATGACGTTGAAATCTCGAAAAACGTGACACTGTTACGAGCCAGGGCCGCGAGCAGCACGAGTGGCCGGCGAAGTGTTGTCACACTAGGAATGTGGTATCTGATTGTTAGTTAAAGGTACGCGGACGAACCCAATGCGGAATTGGGGAGCCGCTAGGATTATAGATAGCGAAGACGAACCTGACGCGAAGTCAGGGAGCCTCTAGGAATGGAGTCAACCGCAGACGAACCCAATGCGAAACCGGGGAGCTACTAAGAGGTTGGATAAAAGCACAGACGAACCTGATGCGAAATCAGGGAGCTGTTAGGATAGTTAGTAAGCCTCGTAACTAGTATAATTTAATGATACAATCCGAGCGGTAAGATTGTATCGTGTGGGGACGTTCAATTACTCGATTAGGATATTGGTCAATAATTATGGGTTTAATGAATTTGCGTTAATTATCAAAGAACACAGATATATTCTGATTATAAGATTCTGTGATACAATTGTGTAACTGTCGCGAATGAATTGAATTAGAATTGAAAGAATTGAAAGAGTTGAAAGAAGATGTGTATGTATTACCTAAACTGAGATGCACGGTGTTGACGCACTGGCAATTCGGGGGTCTCGGAGCAACCTTATTCACTGCCTAATAGATTTTAGACCTAATTCGCGGAATCTATACGGTTAACTTTGGTTTGAAGGGGAACTTAGCCCGATCTCACTGGTAGTTGACTTCCGAGATGCAGCACGACGCGACACGATACGTGCTTACGATAGTACTAGCCCACGAGAGTAGGAATGCAAGGGCTTATATACCCCTGCAATGACGGGTGGTACTTGTCAGTACCCTTTGCACGAACATTCGTATTTTGTCAACTACCAGTTGGTCGTGCATATGTTTGGTCCCTAAACTAAACTAAACAGATATGTAGATTTGTCTAGGGTGGCTCTGTTCGTTTATTTAGGACGGTTCCTGCCAGAGATGATATTGAACACCTGTTCGTCATCCGTAACAACACTAACATTTTTTCCTATTCCATAAAAAATAAGCGAAATATTTAATATGGTCAAGTAAGGTGAAACACCCTGTATACTATAATTATAAACATAATGACAGTGGGTAACGGAAGTATTCGAACGCCCTTTAAAACAAAATCACTTTTTTATAATTGTACCAGATATGGGATTGGGATATGGGATACCAAATACAGCAAAGTCGCGATAGTTGTCAACGACCAGGTATGCGGTAGTTGTCAGGTGTCTACCCACTCCACTGCCGGTCAAGGAAGGACATCGTATGGGAAAGAAAGAGTCGCGGACAGTCGCCGCACAGTGCGGCCGATCGCCGATCTAACTGTTCAAAATTCAGAAAGTGCTTTTAATGATTTCTTTTAAGAACGACCTTGGTGTGTACGGTTTTTCAAGTACGTTTTTTCACTCCCCCCCCCCATAACTTTATTTAACAACAAAAACTTATAATAACTTTATTGTTATAAAAGAAAATATAATTATAATAAAAGAAAAAAACTAGATTTACGGTCATTACATGTTCTTTGAAATAATAATTGAAAAACGTAATGGTTTTATTTTGGTAATAACAAAATGTCAATCATCAAATAACGTGGGATGACATGTAACAAAATATAAATATAATTATATATTGATACATATACATATTATACATACCTCCTGGTTACCAAAATCTTGTTATGTGAAAGTAATAATTCATTATTGTCAAATTATGGATGAATATGGGTATGAAACTGGTAAAATCTAATAAAGAAATAATCCACAAAGCATCAATCGATGCAGTTTCTTGTGCTCTACATAAAAGTACTAACCTACTAATGCCCTAAACTTATTCGTTAGGAAGTTATCGAAGCTAAAAGTTCTCTGAATGGTTTCGGTCTCTCGGCAAGTGTTCCGGAGTACATACCTACGTTATGTTCCATTATAATTTAGAGGACTTTTAGTTTCGGTAACTTCCTAACGGATAAGTTTAGGGCATAATTATGTAGTACTTTTATGTAGAGCACAAGAAACTGCATCGATTGGTGCAGTCAAAGACATAGGCTTCCATTTAAAAAAAAGTGCAGTTGCATTTTTCTGACACACCGATGCACAAAAGTGCGTACAATTAGTTGCGTATTATGCACCGTCTGATACCATTCAACTTTTACTTGTAACATCTTCTTCTATTCCCAACCGTTTAGGAGGTACAGCCTGTTCCAGTTGCGTGGGACACTCTGTATAGTTGGGATAATAAAGACTTTAGACATCGGAAGTTCGGATAATCGAGGTTCTACTGCACATTGCATGTGAATCATGCTTGTTAAATAAATGGAGCAAATTATCATTCTCTTTTCAAGTAATCGCGATAGATAATTTATTGTTCATCCCTCGTGTATAATATTCCGCCTTGTTGCATTGCTTACTTATGTGCTAATCAATAAATATGCGAATATTAATTCAGACAAATATTGAGCATTTAATTCAATTTGATGCTTCATTGCCCCAGATTTACAATTCCATAACATACATACTAATCGATGTGCTAATGTAGTGTATACCAAGTGCCACTGCAATCTGGAAGCGGATATAACAGACTTTCGTTATGACATACCGAAAATGTACAAAGCATATTGGAAAAATAAGGATTGTTTCTGGCGTTAAATAAAATAATTTATGTTGCATTGCAGATTGAGAATATATTTATTTTACTCAAGGTAATAAAATAATTGTAAATCTTCGACAACAGATTAATTAAGAAGAAAGTTCCATTTTCTTTAATATCAATTTTTCATAAGCAGCATTTAAAATTTTTTAAGTAGATTTCATCAATTCAATGTTACAAATAACTATTTTATGAAATATCTAGTATCAATGGCTTTGTTAGAAATTTATCATGCTCTGTAACTGGACTGCAGATCTTTATGTAAAATAAAAACTGTCCGAATCAATTGTAAAAAACTATTACTATACAAACAATTGCAACTAAATAGGTATTCTCTTTTAATTAGTTTAAAAAGTCGAAGGTAATATAACAATATTCTTAAATTCGTCTAATGCAGTGATTTCCAACGTGGGGCTCACAGGGGGGTAAATTGATTAATTATTAAGGAGGCACTTCGATCATCTGAAAATTCTATCTATAGTGATACAGTAAAGTCCCATTTTAAGTCCGGCAGAGGGGACCGTTCTATGTCACTTCACCTACCCATTCCACTGGGGGGCATACCCAGCGATCCAGATCAGTGTTCCGATATCGTCCGGGATTTTTCGTGCGATGGATAGCCGCTGGTGGCGCTCTCAGCCTCAATAAAGTAAGACTCTCGATAAAATGGGGTACCTTGAGCACCCCGCAGAATTTGGAAGATTTGTATGATTTGATTCTGAAAAATGAATTTATAACATGTTTATTTGTATGTATATCTGTATATTTATACACACACGTATGAAATATTAAAATTTAATATACCTTTATATATACATAAAATGGGAAAGAGGAGTGCTAAAATAACTAAGTAAAATACATAATAAAACAATAAAATATTTTAATTGATAGAAACAATTAGAAAATATCAACATTTGTTGCTAGGGTAAGTAAAACTGCCAAAATCTTTCCAATATTCACAAACCAAAAATTACATTGTATCATTAGAAAATGGATTATAACTAAAACAAAACTTACGTAGGTAATAAATACATAAAAGAAAAAAATATATCACATTTGATATAACAACATAAATGAAAAGTAAAAATAAACAAAATATTTCCCACCCGCTCTTTAGGCCTTAGGTAATAAAAACAACATAAATAAATGACATAAAACCAAACAACTGTCTCAGGCTCAAGGCTCAAGGAACCCCATTTTATCGAGAATCTTACTATACTGAGGCTGAGAGCGCCACCAGCGGCCGTCCATCGCTCCAAAAATCCCGGACGAAATCGGAACACTGATCCAGATAGCACCCAGACCTCTGTACGTCCCACGGACGTCCGATGTATGTCCGTATGTCCGAGATATGTCCCAGATATGTTCCAGGAACGTCCGAGAGTGGACATATTCAGGACGTTAACGGGACATTTACAAAACGTTTGTAGAACATTTAAATCTAATTTTAATTTAAATTTAATCAAAATTTCATATATTACAAACACATTAGGTACATAGGATAATACAATACAATCGCGTATATACATACAACACTAATATAATACTTATCTATATGTATATTTATAACAATATGTTTATTTATATAATTATAACAAGCGGGTTTACGAGCAAGGCACAAAAGTACTTAGAAGGTACAAGTTGTGTTGTGGATAACTTAACCTATATAATTATAAAATATCAATTTTATTAAAAATTTCTTGAAACTGTCTTGTTTCTTTCCACGGTCCCCCGCTAATGTAAGCCACATCTGTATGCAGGGCCCGCTCTAGGTGAGGGAGGGGACAACCCGGGCATTTGCCCGGAGCGCCAAAATTTAGGGGCGCCATTTTGGCTGTAAGTGTGAGAAAAATCCAAAAGAAAAATATAAAATAGATTTTTTTAATTTTTTAAAATCGATCAAGCACTAAATGCACTAGATGCTAGATTTGAGCAACTTAGTAATCATAGTAACTATTTTCAATTCGTATATAACATACACGATTTAAATACCATGTCCAAAGAAATGCTACTAAAACACTGTAAGAATTTCGAATGTATTTTAACTGATGGTGATCCTGTTGACATAAAGGAAATTTCAGTAGTATCTGCGCTTTTGGGAAAAAATGAAAGCCTAAGCAACGTACTGAGCTTAATTTCAAAGTTAAATTTTCCCCCAAACCTTACTATTGCTTTAAGAATATTGTTAACGATACCAGTAACTGTAGCAAGTGGCGAAAGGAGTTTCTCCAAGTTAAAACTAATTAACAACTTTTTACGTTCGACTAGTACACAAAATCGTCTTAATGATTTGGCCATTTTGGAAATTGAGCATGAAATTGTTGATAAAGTAAATTTAAAAAATGTAATAAAAAAGTTTGCAGAACTGAAAGTAAGAAAAAAAGTTTAATTGTTTCTGCAATAATACACATTTTTAATAGTATTTAAAAATGTAAAAAATTATATGTTATGTTATATGTTTGTTTCTAAATATATGCTTTTATTATATAAAATTTAAATAAAATGATTTGCTTTCTATTTACAATAAAAAGTATGGTGTACCGTTATTTAAAAAAAATATATATATATTCTTAAGGGGCGGCAATTTGTCTTTTTGTCCGGGGCGACGTAACCGCTAGAGCGGGCCCTGCTGTATGGAAACACTTGTTTCTTCCTGATAGGATAGAGCATAAAAAAATATTGCTTCTTCGCTTCAGGAATTGGGAGTAAGTACATCGAAAAATCAAGCTGTTTCGTATTCTCTGTCTTTGTCTCTCCTGCGGGTGACATGTCTCCTCTCTGTCACAGCGCTGTAGGAGAGACAAGGATCTCTCTATCCTGGTCCACGAGCTTCTTAATTTTGCCGCACCTGTCGCTGAAGTCACAAAAAGTTTAAGCTTGTCCAGTGAACAATTCAATTTTTGAATATTAAAAATTATATGTTATATAGAGGGCATAAGGATTTTAGAAAGGCTTAGGTGGGGCAAGGTACAAAAAGGTTGGGAAACACTGGTCTAATATCTTTTCAATTTTATATTTCGCCTATTCGTTTTTGGCATAAATGCCTAAAATCCGCAGTCTAATTAATAACATTGATAACATTGATAACATTGCGCTCAATTACCAATAAATAACTATCGAATTACGCGCAACCACAAATACCTTGCATGATGTTTTCTCGGCGTATGTATACGCGAAACGTTGCAATCGTGAGGGTGTACAATCGTTCTCGAAAGTTGTACATATTGCAGTCTACTGAAAAGTTGCGAGACCAACAGCGGCTTGTTAAGTCCTAAACCATAATTGGCTCAATGAATTTCTATTGAAGTGGGTTGTGCTTAACAAGCTGCAAAATAAAGTTGGTCAGGTCACTGGAATAATACTCGGACTGGTTCTCCGCATAAAAATTTATTTCCACACACATAATTAGTAGTTTTCACTTATCAGGAATAAAACTAACTTTCAGAAGAATCTCACCCTTTAATTTAATTAGCTTCCTCGACATTGTAGACATGAAACGAGGTTTCAAATGATTGATAAATATTTATAATATTCCTTATAATCTCCTAATAATTGACTACTCTCTCGTGGTTTAAGGGAAAGTTTTGTATTTTTAAATGTAATGTACAATACATACATACAGTGAGTGTAAAAAGTATTCGTACGCTCTTTAAAATAGAATAACTTTTTTATAATTGTACCAAAAGACCTGATTTTTCATAATCAATTAGAAGCATTGGTTTACGAAATGATATGCAAAAAAGATTTTCCAAAAATTATAATTTACAAAGTTACATGCAAAAATAAAAAAGGCATTTTTTAAAACTGTTTTATTTGGGCCCTTAAAGAAAATTTAAAATATTTGTTTTGTAGATCTATACATATAGTAGTTACACACATGCTGAAAATTTCATCGAAATCGATTGACATACACACGAGCGGTTAAAAATGGTGAAAATCGTAGTTTTACACGACCTTTGATCAGTTTCTGCTTAAAATCCACATATGTATTCCTACATCTTTCAATGCGCGTGTCGTTTTTTTCTGCGTCAATCGATTTCGATGAAGTTTTCAGCATGTGTATAACTAACATAGATGTACAAAACATATATTTTTTTAATTTTCGTTAAGGGCCCAAATAAAAAAATTTTTTAAAATACCTTCTTTATTTTTGCATGTAACCTTGTAAATTATAATATTTGGTAAATCTTTTTTGCATATCATTCCGTAAACCAATGCTTCTAATTGATTAGAAAAAATCAGGTCGTTTGGTACAATTATAAAAAAGTTATTCTGTTGTAAAGGTCATACGAATACTGTTACTTACTTCTAGCTGAGGAAGTTTCTTAAAGAAAACGTTCTTTGAACCGAGGCAAAAACTAGGAATGTTCGAGTGTCAGCTGATTAATTTAGCCTTACTAGATATTAGTAAGCTGGTATCAGATAAGCTTTATTATCTTTCTAAAGTGAATATTTGGAAACCACATGGACGTCCAAAATGATTTAGGTATTTAACACTTTCATATTCCTGTGTTACATCAAATTGCTCTTACGTGTAACAACTTTATGGTGAAATTTATCCATGGAAATCCATTCATCTCTGTCATGTATTTTGTTACAGGTACGTATTGCGCTTCACCGAATACTTCAGAATACCTTGTTAATTGACCACTACAATAACGGTTCGGTAAGTACAGAGTATACTCGATTGTAGGATAGCTTGCAGTCCGTTCAATAAGCACAGAAACATGATACGGTAGACTCCCGTATAACGCGAATTCCTACACAATGCGCTAAAAATATTGCAACGACTTTTTTATATAACACGATCCTCGTACAACGGGCAATATAACAAAATGGGGGAATTTTAATATCTTAACCCTTTGCACTCGGACCTATTTGAACTGGAAAATTAAACATTTCTTCCGACCTAGAATAATTCCATTCTATATTAATTTTTTTCTTTGTATGAATATGAAATTTATATAATACCTTATACAATACTTAAAAGTTTCGTAATGGATTATACACCAGCATATTTAATAATGTAAATGATATTTTGATAATGGTACAACAATTTTTAGTGGTGACTTAGTGTTGTTAGGTTCCTAAAATCCTTATATAGGGTACTAAGAAATGTTTAATTTTAAGTTAATGTTTAACTATAATTTTCTCTATTACGAATAAGTCCTTAATACATTCTATGTTGCTGTGTGTGTATTTATTTCTATTTAACTTAAATCTACGTATACATATTGGGTTTATATCTGTATAATAACTAAATAAATAAAAAAATTTGGACATAGCAAGGTATAAAATAAAAATAATAAAATATCAATTTTTGTATTGAATGTAATCAATATTTTATGTTTATTCTATGTATAATTAATATACATTATGCATATTTTAGGAGAATATTTGTAATGATTAATAATTATAATAATATTACATTACATAATTAGTAATAGGACAATTGAAGATAGATACAGTAATACTAATTTTCCACCACTGAAGAATTCACTGAAAATAGTTACCCCCAACCACTGCAAAATGCAGTCGATTGTTCAATAAAACCAGTCGACTGAAAATAGCGACAGCTACTACTGACCTAGTCGACAGTTTTTAATCGATAGTGCCCATCACTAACAACAGATGTCGCAATTTAATATAAAGGTACCTTTCCACTTAACAGTATTAATATTTTCTATTTGAGGATATTTGATATCCTCTATGTTTTTATAATTCCCCTGTGTATTCTTACTTTCATCTTCTATTCCAACTATCTGCGCTTATTCTACTTACATTCTTTGTTTTTTCATCGTTCAAGAACTAGCACTTTTGTTCTTGAAAGAGTGAACGTGCTGACTCCTTGTGCGCTCGACGAACAAGTCATCGGCCACTGTTATTATTAAGAATAAATTGAGCTTTTGCGAACCATTATGCCATATAACATTCTTCACCTCGTGCTTTACAATATAGAATCTTAATAACGAATACTAATGATTTCAGCGCACTGGTTCGATCTGATGCTACTACTTAAGCAATTTTGCAAATTACCACAAAATTTTCAACGTTTCGGTAAAAAATATAAAATTATATAAAAAAATAAAATTTTTCTTGAAAATGGCCTAAATATTTGAGCGAAACGTTGAAAACTTTGTGATAATTTGCAAAATTGCTTAAGTAGTAGCGTCAGATCGAACCAGTGCGCTGAAATCATTAGTATTCGTTATTAATAAATTGTCGATCGAGATCAAGGAAACAGATAGAATCTTAAACTTAGGTAACTGATCTTTCGTAAAAATATCAATCGGATCATCAGATGATCCACTATTGAAAACGAGTGTTAAGGTTGTAGACTCGTTTCCAGAATTGCGAGGATATTTACGTGATGCGCGATGAATTTAAGCTGCGATCGCCCTCGAAAGTCCTATTTTTACGTTTATGAGGCGTAATTGCCACTATTCGCCAGCATGTAGCTGCCACAGCTTTATGAACAAGGCTTCGGAGTCGGAGTCGGAGTCGTGGAGTCGGAGTCGGAGTTTCGAAGTAATTGCTGATCACTGGAGTCGGAGCCGGAATTAGAAAGCTATGTATTGACTCTTGGAGTCCATCTCTGGCTCTTTTGTTTATAAATCATTAATAGATTTATGTATACATAATTAAATTGCTAATATTCGATCTACAGTATAGACGTATTGTATATGTATATACCTTGGCACTATGTAGAGAAGAAAGAGTTAAAGTTATGGTAGTAGTATTATCTAACTATTTCCTGAGAGTGAGAAAGTAACAAACAAGTGTTGTGTAGTATCAGAGTTATCTGTTCCATATTCTTAGACTTTATTACAACTCTTAATTATTTTGAGTATATATTTTTTCAATTTGGAGAGTCGGAGTCGGAATCGGAGTCGAAGTCGGAGTCGAAATCGGCGTCGGAGTTGGAGTCGGATTCGGAGTCGGAGGTAAAAAAAAAGGGGGGGTTAAGAATTTTGTCTACCGACTCTGGTCCCCTGTTCATGAAAATATCTATGTACAGAGTATTTCAAAATTATATGTCGTGACTACTCTAGCGTGATTCTCCATGTCTGAATCGGTGCAGATTTGTTAAAAGCAACTTGCCGCTAAATTGACCTTGAATTTCAAGGTCAAATTTTTTTGTCATTGCGTCGTATAGTACTCATCAGGGGGAACAAACGTCTGGAAGGAACCATGGGTAAATAACGAACCGTTCGCTTAAAAATTAACATATGAGTGAGACGCGGTGTGATCGGGGTTCGGTGTATTCGAAGTCCGTTGACATAAGCGGCAAGCGACCGAGCAGCGAGCGAGATAGAAGACAATAACACTTGAACAGCATTATTGGCGTATTTGTGAGTAAAACAAAATTATTCGAGACAATATACAGCTATTTGGATTCCATTTAACTACAAAAGAAACGTATCATGGAAATAGAACAGCTTCAAAACTTATTTGAGCTATAACGTCAATTTTCAAGCGAACGGTTCGTTTTTGACCCATGTTTTCAGACTTTTGTTCCCCCTGATAAGTACTATACGACGCAATGATAAAAAAATTTGACCTTGAAATTCAAAGTCAAGGTCAATTTTGCGACAAGATTTTTTAACAAATCTTCACTGACCCAGAGATGGAGAATCACGCTAGGGTAGCCAAGACCAAACATTTTTTAACATCCTGTACAGGGTGTATAAAAAGTAATGGTCATCCGTCCTAGGGGTGAATCTACACCTCTGGATCGGGGGACATTTGTAAGAGAAACTTGCCGCAAAATTGTTTATAACAAAGAAAATTGTTGTTAAAGTTTTTTTTACATCAACGCCTTCTACTCATCGAGAAGAGGAAACCATTAGATCACCATTAGAAGACCATTACTTTTTATACACCCTGTAAATGCGCAGTTGCATGTTTCCGAATAATACAAATTACGCCTCGTAAACGAACAAATATGACTTTTGAGGGCGATAGCGGCCTAGATCGATCTTTTATCTAGCGTTTTTGACTACTGCAAAAGTCCATTTTTGTATTATCGAGAAATCAGAACGCGCATCCCGCACCCTTGCAATCCTGGAAAAATGAGTCCACTACCTTAAGAAACGTACACTGGTACTTTTAATATAACACTGTCCTTTATTACACGGCGCGAGAAGAAGCTCTTTACTCTACAACTTCTTGGCCGCGACGCGACGTACAAGTTGAGTTACGAGAACCGACCTTCCGAGAATACCTTACCCTTACCGAAATCGTGCGACACCCGACGGTGAAAGTGACATCGGCTAGTTCACAATTTCCTATTTAGTGGCGACCCGGTATTGAAACCGACATTGGCTAGTCCAAAACTGTCGCTTTCTTCCTACCTAGTGGCGACCTGGTGATGCAACAGGCACCGGCTAGTCCACGACAACTCGACAACCCGTCCTGTGACACTTGGTGATGAAACAGGTACCGGCCAGTTCACGACAAATCCTGTTCACAGGAACAGACCTCGGTCATGTCTTATCCGCCAGCCCTCGGATCGTAACACATGCAAAAAAATACAGTCAAACCTGTTCTTGTGCGGTTCTTTTCTATGCGATTTTTTTAATGCGGTATATGAATATCGAGATTCTGTTCGCCATATGTAAGTTCGCCGCGAGGTTAGGTCAATCTCAACGGTGTTGGCCTCACATTTTTACTATAAGTCTGTAGGTACATATTGCATCAGTTGCACTCAATGTTCTTATACAGAGTGCCCTGCTGAAACGAGATCAGCAGGATACCTCGGAAGACGTTGTCGTTATCAAAAAAGTGTTCCTACAAAAGTTGTTTGGTATGACGGGCTGCATTACGTAGTATTAATTGTTTTCTTGTGAGTCGAGTGGTGGAGGACACATTTCAAGATCAGCTTGATTTATAAAAATGGAATGTCCTATTTTTTATACCACAGATCGATAGAGTATCAAATTCTGAGTATCAAAGTGTTGACCTTCATATGTCCTAAACCTAATAGTTAACGAGATATTAGCCAATGAAGAAAGACAATTGTTTCGGTAATATCTCGTTAACTATTAGGTTTAGGGCATATGAAGGTCAACACTTACAGGGTGGAGTAAGACAAGCCATCTGAATAACTTCTACATTTTTTGAGATAGGAAGAAATGCTTCAGACAAAAGTTGTTTGCTTTCTAGGGGCCCATTACGTGGTCTACATAACTGTTTTTCAAGTGGAGGTGCTTAGGAGATTAGAAGGTCAACTTAGTTTTTTAAATGGGACCACATATTTTTGAACTCCTACGATTGTAGCCCTTTTCGAGACAATTTCAACGATATAGTCATTAAAGGCCATTCAAGTACGTAAACTTTAAAATTGATGAAAAACAGAAATTTATCTTAAATGCTTATGAAATGGAATATTCTCAGCTTTATTAATGAAATCAAACTGTTTCAATGCAAAATGTAAACAAGGTGCTTAAATCCAAAACCATTTGCTACAATAGATGCTCAAAGTGATGACCAGCCACAGATAGACAGCGTCTGAAGCGTTCACCCACTGATTGCATTACGCAGTAAAGTATGTGGCGATTAATATCAGCACAGGCTCTTCGTATCCCTTCCTGCATGTCTTCTTTTGTAGTGGGTGTTGCACGATAAACATCTTCTTTTAACTTCCTCCATAAAAAATATCCAATGGCGTTAGGTCTGGTGATCGTGGCATTTTCGATGTCCAATCGTCCAATCCTACGATTTTTAAATGTATTGTTACGACGGCATAAGATGAAGTTGCCTCCGCCTGTGATATCCTGAAGATATCGCAGAGATCGAGAGAAATCGTGTGTCGGATCGATATTGTGATATCTGGACAACGATGTTGTTGTTGACAAGAAAAAAGACGGCAGATCTTCTCGAGTCGTTGAAGCGAGGGCACGCGCCATCCATTGCACCGTTATTAGACATTATCCGTTGTTATCTGTTGTACGCACAATAAAGAAGTGTTATTGTTCCGTGTTGTTAACTATGGCGTCGGGCAACCGCCGCGCCGTGTTGGTACCACAAAAACTGCCGCACGTTTAATGGAACATCTTCTAATAAATTAGGTAGTACAGATAGCCCTCCTACAACACGGCATCCTATAGCACGGTATCGCTCTAAAACGAACCCTCGTATAGCACTGCAACCTATAATACTGTTTCGCTCTAACACAAGCTCTAACATGTTTGTTTTTAATAGGTATTGGGAACGTAACCCCCCGTAACCAACCTATGTACTATATTATAGGAGGGTTACCTGTATAAATCTATCAAAAATTTTGCATTCTCTGTTTGATTTGAAAAGTTCCCTTGCCTTCCTGACTTCTCGTCACTAAGATCAAGTGCCATGACTTCTCAACCGGAGAGTACCCCTGAATGAATGTAAACGTAAAAAAATTTTGCCGAAACGCTTACGACTAAATTTCTGTTACTTGAAACTGTGTGATGAGAATATTTCATTTCATAAGTTTTATTTTAAAGTCTACGACCTTGAATGACCTTGAATTACTATTTGGCGGCTGTAAAGATGTGTTGTAGGGAAGGAAAGGGAAAGGCAGCGTTTCGTCCTAGCCCCGCTGGAGGACTCATCAGTAAAAGGCTATCTAGCAGGCCCTGCCTTAGTCGCTGGGATATCGGAAGGCGGTTGAGGACGGTATGTGTATATAGGGATTGGTGACGGATCAGGTACTACCGGGAAAGGTCTTTGACTATCTGTCCATCTTGTGCCGAGTATAGGAGCTTAAGCTGCCATATTACCCCCTTGCTAGTGAACAACGATAATCTTGACGAGTTCCTTTTTTCTACGATGATCCAAGCCATCCGAGGAGGACGATGGAATGCTTGCAGCTCGTTGCCCAGTCGATTGATGCGCGTCGAGTTTTAGAAGCGCGTGTTAGCTCGAACTGTAAACACACATCGTGGCGAGCTAGTGAGTCGGGCCTATCGAGCCGTAGATGTTGCTGTCCTAGCATGGCCGTTCGTGATCTGCTGACGTCGGTTGTAGGTCCGCGGGTCTCGTGCCTTCTGGATACCTGGTGGTAGTCTGCGACAGATCGACGGGTGGCCACATTAGGAGAGGGATTACGTATTCTCGGAGGTTTTTGCAGTAGCATCTCCATCCTCCTTGATGTTGTTGGGCTCCTGGTTGTAGTCCTCGTTTACTCCGGTCGTTCTCCGTGTTGCGTTTCTGTTCTACGCCGCGGTTACCAGTTTGGTCTGGAAGGAAAAGGAAGGGGAGCGTTTCGTCCTACGCCCGCTAGAGGACTCGTCGGTAAGGTTATTTAACGGGCCCTGCCTTAGACGCTGCGATATCGGAAGGCGGTTGAGGACGGTATATACAGTATGGTATGTAATTTTTTTTAGAGATATGAAGGTCACCTTTATTTTTTTAAATGGAATGAGGTATTTTTTAATACATCAATCGATGCAGCTGAACATTCGTTATAAAAAAGTACTAACCTATGTATGTCGAAAAGTTAGTAGTTCAGGAGATATTTCAATTTAAATAATTCTAAAACATTATTACTGTCGTACTAAGACATTAGCAAAATTTCAGCTCGATCGGACAATGGGAACCTATGCCGCTGCGCGCTTGAAAATTGTTTATTGTTGAAACTTGGTTTTCTCCATTATATATCGTTGAATTTTTCTTTTCATGCTCTATAACTATGTGCAAATAAAGTACAAGGTCATCGTGGAAAAAAATTCCGCAACTTTGAAATTTCGAAAATTGGATTTTAAAAAAAATTGTTTTCTTCAGCATTACATTTACTTCGTCTAACAATACAACTTTTGTTTGACACATTTCGCCATATATTTATTAATAACAAAGATCTGATTTCTCATTAATTTGGAATATAATTGTGATCAGCTATTTTGGAAGAATTACTGAATGCTTGTAAATGAAATTAGAATTTCTGAAATGTATAATAGTTACATTTCTGTATTGCCTCCAAGAATATAATGAAAATTTATCAACTAGACTTAGGAGTGAACGCATATAAGGCAGCGTGAGAGTCGCTCCACTACCAGAGTGCCAGCTACCTGAGATGCAAATCGTAAAATAAAATCGTAAAACAATGTGATTATGTATAGACCTTCTGATCTCCTAAGCACCTCCATTTGAAAAACAGTTATGTAGACCACGTAATGGGCCCGTAGAAACCAAACAACTTTTGTCTAAAGCATTTCTTCCTATCTCAAAAAATGTACAAGTTATTCAGGTGGCTTCTTTTGGGTGACTCACCGTGTATGTATACAGGGTGTTAAAAAAAACCATTCAATATTTATATGGTATATACATAAAACACATAGTGCCCTCTACACATCTATCACCCTCTACCTTCTACACATAGTAGAAAAGTCTTAGTAAATATAGGTCGAAAGGTCAACCGTTTATGACATATAAACATATTTGTTTGCTAACATCATGATTCATTTACTACTACTGGCCTTTTGATATTTACAGAAGATTTTCCACGTGTCCTCCTTCCATTTATAGACAACTGATTGATTTCGGATGAAATCTACTGTCGGAACATGAATAAGGACATTCAGAACGCGGTTTATAAACATTGAAGTACGCATCGTATGCGATGGAAGTAAGTAAGTTGATCATAATGCTAGCAAACAA
The DNA here is from genome assembly GCA_028455605.1 of Lasioglossum malachurum. Lineage (NCBI taxonomy): Eukaryota > Metazoa > Arthropoda > Insecta > Hymenoptera > Halictidae > Lasioglossum > Lasioglossum malachurum. The sequence continues at coordinate 16,348,573 of CM052311.1, forward strand.
AAATGTTCATATCTCAAAAACGGTTGACGTTTTGACCTAAGTTTACTAAGGCTTTTTTACTCAGCATAGTGTGTTCTGTATACCATATAAATATTTAATGGTTTTTTTAATACCCTGTATACATGGAAGAGAATTACATAGCATAGCCTACACGAAAAGGAACAATTTGCAATAGGAATAAGTTATGTACTTCAAACGACCTCAAGAACCACCCCTTTCAAGGAAGTACTACATTTTTTTGGAACACCCTGTATACATTGATTGTATATGGTTATTCAACAGATGAAATATTTTTTAGTTACCCACTAGGAGCTTCGCGAAAGCATTCACTAGACAGATCGAATCACTTTGAAAACTCTATTTCATATGACTCTATGCAAGCTCGGGACTTGAATCCTTTACTCACTTTCAACGGCATATTCGTTTATATCAATGAAAAGCGTAATCCAATTTATCATCCAATCTGATACGGAAAAATAAATTGAACGAAACCACTCCTAAATCGAACTTTGTAATCAGGAAAGCAATGGATTACTGTTGATCTGCGACAGTTTCGGCTGTTCTTCAATTTATTTCGAATATTCCTTATAACGGGAAACCTCTATACGATACTTGTTGTTCGAGCAAACATAAAATTTCAGTAGCTCTTGAGCTAATGTTTACGAAGACTAAGAGAAATACTTTCTTGTAAGAAATGGTAAAAATACATTGAATAGTAGAGAATTTTATTAAAAAGAAAATACTATTTACAGATTTCACTGCATCGTGTAATTCAATTTTGGTTTTGTACGTAAAAAGAGACACAAAAATATTATGTTGTAAAATACAACTGTAGTGGAATTTATTTGCAATTATCTAAAAGATATTCAACGTTAGCATTTTGTGTAAAATCTGGAGAACAATGATAATTAGACTTCGGATTTTATGACAAAAATGGATGAGCTGAAATGAGCACACATCACCGCGCGCTTGAGGTGCCACCTAGCAGCGCCAGCAACATGGCGACGCCCTTTACCTTAAAAAAGCTTAAAGTCGTTCAACTTTAAACACGCATAACTATTTTAATACAGTGTATTCCTAACATTAAAATTTAGATTTTCGGCATTTTCTCGTGAAAATCTACACGATTATAAATGTACAAAAAGTTGAAAATTTCTGGGTCCCTAAGGTGAAGTTTAAAAATTTGTGTACATTTTAATTAATTTTAATTAAGTTGAACATTTGTGTACCTTCGCTAAAGTGAACAGTATTTACATTTTAGACGTAATATTTTTGATTACGTATTCTGGTCGATAAGGTTAAGACATTTTCAAAACACTACATCAATATTAATTTTGCATAAACCGTTGTTAGGATATATGTAAGCATCTAATGTTGACGTGTCGTCTATAGCGGTATTGATTATATTACTATACTACGGGTGAGACAAAAGTCGAAATGGACTGTTTAATAACCTGGTTATTTTCGTACGTTATATACATATAATCAACCCGACGTAAACAACGCGTATAATCTTTGCTGAAACACGTAAGTTTTAAACTTCCACATTTCATTCGCTCCAACATGATTATTCTTACTCAAGGTCATTTCAAGGTCAAAAAGGTGGTGTCCACTAAATTCAGTTTTTTATTGTTTATCATCTCGTCTATATCTCGTCTAACATCATGAACTAGGGAAAGTAGGCTAAAAGCTGATTTTTACTACTTTCCCGATTGAGAAGCACGATTGAAATTTTGCACAGTATGTGTTTTTCTTGATGCCCATCGTCGATATAATTCGACTCAAGGGCATTTTCTTTGACCATCTTATCCGGCTATGCTCTTTAAATTTTCCTTTGCCACTTTGACACTTTGAATTTTCACCACAAGTGAGCATTGCTTATGCGATTTTCCAAATATTGTACATCCGATGATCTGACAAAAAAATGTTTCCAACAAAAGTTGCTCAGTATTCACTTTTATACAAATCACCGTATAAAAAATTGAAAGTAAATTTTTTTTTATAAAAAACCGAAGGGGTTACCTCAATTTTTTATACATTAACATATATTTTTTATTTCAGAATATTCTAACTGGTATCGAGACGAATTCAATGACCTATAACAATATGACATTAAAGCTTGAAATAACGGTGCAATAGAGAGTTGTTTGGCTACAGGAAATCCTATTGCCGTGCTGTTGCTGGTAATATTTACGTGATAGTGTGCGGCCAAACCACCAGCGCTTAACACAGAAATTTATTTTCTGCTTTTGTCCCATGACAACGCACTGTGCGATGTACCGATTAAATATTAGGTTGGAAAGAAAGTTCTTGCGGTTTTTATTATAAAATCGAAATAACAAAAACCGCAAGAACTTTCTTTCCGAACTAATAATAAAACAGTTTTTGCGTTGCCTGCACGTCGCACAGTGGTGAAGTCGATCGAAATCGTAGCCAAAATAGGAAGGAGCATTCCAATTTAGTTCAAAGTTGATAATATGGAATTTTTCGGGTCCCTGATTATGAATCTGATGCTAAAAGTACAAAAAACGAAATGGCGGGTTCAATATGGCGGGTGCGTAGCCCAAAAATTTATCGAACTCTCTTGAAAATTCCCATATTTTTCAAGCTCGAAATAAAGGCATCAAGAATTTTCGAGAATCTCATAGTAGAAAGATATACGGGATTAAAATTATGGAGGAAACCTTTAATCGATTATAATTAGTTTCATCAGATCCATACGTGAGTAGTATTAAGATATCATGTAAAAAAAAAAAAATGAAACAATATCCCATCGAACACACACAATTTTTCGAAGAACCTGATACAAATAAGATACTTCATTTGACGAAATAGTGTGAAGTTCATTTCATCCAAATTATTTTGTATTTATCATAATTATGATTGTAATTGATGTTACAAATGCAATATTTACTATTAAAATCTTACACTGTTCACTATCTGAAGCATTTTATTATAATATATCTTAATATTTAATGTACCAGGTATGTAAATATAAAACCAAAATTTTTGTATAGAAAATACACGTTTATTGTATGACAATGATAAAAAATATTTTATTCGAACTATTGCCCATCGGTAGCTACACATTTCTCCCATTTCTCTGACAATTTGTGGATATCACGCCAAAAAAACTATTCCTCTTTTGAGACAAACCAGTCATCGAGCCATTTTCGTACATTTTCGTAAGATGTGAAACTCTGCCCAGCAAGTGCGTGTCCCATCGATGCAAATAAGTAATAATCGGATGGAGCCAAGTCTGGTGAGTAAGCCGTATGCGAAAATATTTCCCAACTAAACGCCTCAATCGTTTCCTTTACCGGTTTTGCTGTGTGTGATGGTGCACTATCATGAAGCAAAATCACTTTGTATTGCCTTTTTTAATATTCCGGTCGTTTTTCACGCAAAGCTCGATTCAAATCGATCATTTGTTGTCGGTAGCGTTCAGTATTAACGGTTTCGCCAGGTTTTAGCAGCTCATGATAGATCACAC
>CM052311.1:16352165-16394136 GCA_028455605.1 Lasioglossum malachurum
CCCAACTAAACGCCTCAATCGTTTCCTTTACCGGTTTTGCTGTGTGTGATGGTGCACTATCATGAAGCAAAATCACTTTGTGTTGCCTTTTTTGATATTCCGGTCGTTTCTCACGCAAAGCTCGATTCAAATCGATCATTTGTTGTCGGTAGCGTTCAGTATTAACGGTTTCGCCAGGTTTTAGCAGCTCATAATAGATCACACCCTTCTGATCCCACCAAACACAGAGCATTGTCTTCCGTCCATAGCGATTTGACCTTGCAGTCGATGTCGATGGTTCCGCTTAGGATTCTCGAAATATATCCACTTCTCATCGCCAATCACAATTCGATGGAGAAATGACTTTCTTTTGTACCTGGCGAGCAGCATTTCACAAGTGGTTTTTCGGTTTTCCTGCTGTATTTCATTCAGTTCATGTGGAACCCATTTTCTCATCTTCTGAATCTTTCCCATGGCTTTCAAACGTATGGGGACGGCTTCCCGTGTCACATTTAATCGATCCACGAGTTGTTGTTGCGTTTGAGCGTCATCCTCATCCAACAATGCTTGCAAATCGCTGTCTTCAAACTTTTTCGGTGGTCTTCCATGTTCTTCCATTTTTGAATTTTTTAAACCATTGAAACCATTGTGATTTACCAAGAGCATGCTCACCGTAAGCTTCGATAAGCATTCGATGCGATTCTGCAGCAGTTTTTTTCATATGGAAGCAGGAAATCAATGCTGTCCGCATGTCGTAGTTTCCAGAGACAAAATTCGACATGTTCAACGTTATTAAAAACTATGCTGCTGTATGAAACTTGTATGGTTGTGAGTTGAAAATCTTTACCAGATGTCAAAACAAGAAAATGGCGTCGATAACTCGGTTTGACGGTAATTACATTGACAGCTAGAGCCACCTATGGGCAAATTCCGGTTTCATATTTACATACCTGGTACCTCACATTTGCGAATATTAGTTTCATCTACTGATTTCGGGCAAATTCGCCATTTCGAAACGTTACCGGTCGCTAAGGAACTGGCGATAATTCATAAAGTCGCAATAGATCGCAGGTAAATGGAACGTACACTTGTTCAGTATCCTGAACAGCTTCTTTCCCAAAAAATGAACGCTTGATCGCGATTGATAAACAACTTTTTCGTTAATGAAATGTACCTGATGTGTAGATTTCTCATTTTGAACTCCCATAGCTTTGAAAAGTGAAATAAAGCAATGAAATTAGAATATCATATTAAATTAGGACATGTGCCCGACAATAGCAGGAATGATAAACTAGCGTTATTTTGAATTATGGATTAAAAACCCAGCCCTAGGTTTTGCGTGATGACATCTTTTTTTTAGCCAGAATATCTGTCAACGGTACCCAGGGGTATTCTGCGATTTTTAATTTTGGAAGCTAAACATTTTTTTCTTGGGAGGGACTTGGCCCCCTGGCTCCCCCCCTGGGTGCGCCACTGATTAAAAATGTCGAACGTTGAACTCGCGTGTCTCCGACAGAAGTACGTATCACATATTGGTTGTAACAAAAACAAAAAAACGTGCTCTGGAACTGTATAAATACTGTACCGTTCAACAGATTTTTAAACTACGGACAAAAATTTTTTACTTCTGGCCATGATTTCGGTCGAAGTCGCCAGTGTGCGTCGTACACAAACAAAGCCGTTAAAAGATTACGTTAAATCCTCAAGTTTTAAGTCGCAAGAGTCTTTGTTGTTAGTGTGAAATGCGGTTGCTTTAATTTTTCGTTCGACGAGAAAAATCAACGTTTTGTTCAATCGACAGACGTGTGTATGTATTTACCTACATATGTGAATATTCATCTCGTGTCACGATGTAGATCGTACAATCGGGCTGTGAGATGTTAGAAAGTCGGTGAACGTCGAGAGTCGAATAATTTAAAAGTTTCGAGCGCTTGTTACGCTTTCGAATACGAAAGTGGAGTCGCAACGGTGCGGTGGGGCAACAATGAGTGGAGCTTCACTGCTCCTGTAAATCTTATTTCGTGACAATTAACGACTCGAGAATGGAATAACTTCGGCAAATGTAATAAAATTTTAGCTAGCGCTGCACACGGTCCTTTTAGTGTACAAAATTCATTCTCGACACGCAGTTATTTTTGGTATGCTATTCACTCGTCGTTTAAACGGCGACCGTTTCAATATTCTCTCGTCTGAAAAAGTTCGTTCTATTACGAAATCATTTCCCCGATTTCCGGAAAAACGCTTGTTCATACACTCCGATCCAAATGATATATATAGAATGTGTTTTTCATTTGAGAAAATAATTGTGTTTTCAATTCCTCTGTTCTTTTCCGATACATACAGTAGTCGAGGACAATAGTGGACAGTCTTAAAAACCGCGTAACTTTTTTCCAGATTGGTCCAAAGGATTTGAATTTTTCTAAGATGTTAGACCGACTAGTTTGCTAGAGAATGAATCGACAAAAATTTGTTCAGATTGCAATTGGTAGGAATCATACAAAATTGAAAAAATGATGTTATTTCAACTTTTTTATCTGACTCTGTAACGGTAATCTAAAATATGCTTTTTGTAGATTTCAGTGACTTATATGAATACTGAAAGCTTTACCAAAATCGATCAACATCGGAATGATATTAAGAATTCCTTGTATAGAAAATCATTTTATTTTGCATCTTATTTATATTTCAAAGCAACGTTGCAAGTTTTCATAACAGTAAACGGTAAAACCGTCGGATGACCACCGTGCACTGTAAATGGTGTTTTATTAAAATTTTCGTTACGAGTAAGTACACTTTATCGCTTTATATGTATAACTGACTGCATTACATATGTTTAATTATGAAACAAATAGCCTGTTTAACGTTTACTTCTCACAGTGCCAATGACTATCATTTGTCTTCCGAATGTTATTCACTGTATATATTTTATAATAAAACATTTATGACTCGTAGTATTGTTTGATTTTGCTGAAAAATCTCCATTAGCTTATAATAATAGCAAGTTAAGCTTGTTTAAACATTTCAAACAAAGATAAAAAGATTTTTACTATGATTTTGGCTTAGGGTGCCAATCATTGTACAGTTTACCCTACTACATATTTTCAGTGTCATTTTAGAAACATTCTATTACACTGTCCAACACCAAAGTTCCACAATTACTGTTGAGTGTTTTTTATAGAGTTTTTTGTGCTAATCCCGAATCTGTCCTTAATTTTTCTCCTATACGCACAGTTTTTGAGAAACATGGCTTTGAAAAAAAAAACATATTTTTCAACTTTAAACAAATATTATGATGTTATTATAAAAGATATTGAATTGTTCTTTGCAGCAAAAGATTCTGTAGACTTTCCCGAATACAGTCGTATCTAATATTAATACATTATGATTGTTTAAACATTCATTAAAGACGGAGAGACACCACTTCTGCACCAATTTTTAAGAATATTTTTCAGTTTATCTCAAAAAATAAGGGTCCAGCGGAAAATCGAACTATACCTCGCGATAGAGCAGACTTTTATCTTGAAAAACCACCCTTTCAAGTCTGGAACATTGACGTTTTCTGCGAACCGGGAAGCAAAATATCTTCGCCCGACATGAGTTGCCATCAGTGGCGCTCACCACTGTTTAAACACCAAACATGGTTAAACAATCATAATGTATTAATATTGTATATCAGTGGATTCTCGGAAAATTCTACAAAATCTTTTGCTGTAAAGAACAATTCAATATCATTTATAATAACATCACAATATTTGTTTAAAGTTGAAAAATATGTTTCTTTTTTCAAAGTCATGTTTCTAAAAAACTGTGCGTATAGGAGAAAAATTAAGTGCAGATTCGGAATCAGCGCAAAAATCTCTATAAGAAAGATCCAACAGTAATTGCGGAACAAATTTGGTGTTGGACAGTGTAATAGAATGCAAAAAATATGAGAATGAAAGAAAAAATGCTAAGTTGCCTGGATCCTTACCCATTCTGTTAGGTTCTGAGGAATATATCGCCGGCCTTGCCAAGTATATCAAAGATACAAATATGTATAAAATATTGTAAGAAAATGTACCGTGTTGCTAATGACCTTTGATGTTGAAGCAACATTAAATAAATAAATGGAAAAAAAATAATATAAAATCCCGGAAGGTTTTTTGTGAAAATCTTTAAAAAAAATTTTTCTTCAGAAAAATGATTTGTTAAAAAAAAACTTTTCGCACACATTTATAGGCTGGAAGATGAGATAAAACTTTTATTACTTGAGCTATTTTATGATATCTTTTGTCGTCTGCAATTTATGAGCACTTACGTAGAAGGGCCAATTCGAATAAAAGGGTTGATTTCACCCTTAAAATAAAAAGCATACACGAGCGAAATGAGGTTAAATTCTTATGTATGGCTAATGAGCACTCGCGTACAGTTTCATGAAAATCGTCGTGTATCAGTCATCAGAGTTCCCTCGTGAGTTTTAACGATTTTTATGCGCCGGAGAGTTCCATTAATTACAAAGCCCTTAGTAAAACGTGATGCCACGATGCAATCATTGAGCTGTAACGTCGCCTTACGTAATTGTCACTGGGCACAGACGACCGTCGCGTCGCGTCGTTGCGAGCCGTCAGCTAATAGCAGTTAATTATTATTAACACCTGCAGTCATAAATTACACGGAGTTACAATATCTCTCTGGGATCATCAACGCGTTCAATGTAATCCATTCAAAGAGCGTTATTCGTGTCGGATCGAATTTCATCGTTTCAAAACGTGAACGATAATCTCCATTAGTAATCATAGTGCCATGATAAACTGAAGCAATCGGTATCTGTTTCTTGGACGCAATCGATTTGTAAATGAATCGGTAATTATTGGAAGCACCGCTTGTTTCGCTAACAAGCTTCGTATTTCATTAAATGTAACTGATCCTGTTTTCAAAATATGAAAATAAATTAAAATAATCTCGATTATCGATCGTAAATGTTGAACATTCAATTTAATGATGTTTTCGGCGCAACTGTTTCGAGCATTTATTAAATCTAGCAATTTTGCAATAAACTTTCTTTTCTTTCCTAACGTTTCGGTTCGGTTTTGAACCTTTTTCAAAGGAAAAAATTGCATCTACAATAAAATATATGTGTATTAAATACAGTAAATAGATACAAACAATATACAACATACAAAATAGATACAACAAAAATATAAAAAGGCTTGAACCCACTCGATTGAAGTAAATAAATTGTGCTGCCCTCCCCAGTGAAAATGAGTGTGTGTACGGGGTATACGTAGTATGATGATTATATATAGATATGTTGAAAAACTAAAGTTATGAGCGAAAAACTTGCAATTTCGTGTTAAATGTTACAATTCGTGTCCTCGAGGTCGTCCTACAGGGTCCTCGAGGTCGAAAACTCAGATTCGATACCCCAGAGTACCCCTAAATGACGTGTCAAAATTTCATTGAGTTCGGAATACTTTCCAGGTAAAAGGACCTGGCGAAAAGTATCTTGAAAGAGAAATATTTTATTTTAAAGATTTGGATAGAGAATAAACCGCAGTTTTGAACCTACCTGCATTCACCGGCTTTGGTTCGGGTAATCGAGGATTTCTTAAGACTAATTGGCCTTGTTGGTGGATTTGGATAGTTGAAGTCGAAGTTGGGTATACTCTTTTAAAAATGATTTGATATTTCAATTTAGGTAAAATTAAACAAGAGAATATATTCTGAGCAACAAATTTCGGGTACATAGTGCAAAATGATGAATTTGATGATGATGAGAAACTCCGGCGGGTTAACATGCCTTCACGAACTTTTCTAACTCCACTGAATCTATGATTGAACTTTTACATTTTGACGAACGATGATGACGACTGATCTGAATTTTAATACTGACTGAACTCGTCCTGACGAAGAGCCATCCCTTTTATAGATTGGTCAATCCATTGTTCTAGGCTTAATCTTCATGGAGTGAATGCATCCTCATAATTTCTTAGTAATCACATTTATTCTTAATTTGTCGTTTGCATTTCGACCGGATGTTTAATCTTTGATTCGTTTTTCTCTTTTATTTTTTTTTAGTATTGTCAAGGCCACCTTCACCTATTTAAATGTCACTTTGTATTTTTTGACTTAACAGTATTATAGCCTGTATCAAGACGAATTCAACTAGTATACCATGACCATCGGATGACCTTGAAGTACCATTACTAATATTAAAACTATTATAAATTAATGGTTAACGAGATATTATCGAAATAATTTTCTTTCTTCTATGGATAATATCTCGTTAACTATTAGGTTTAGGACATATGAAGGTCAACACTTTTATACTCAGAATTTGATACTCTATCAATCTATGGTGTAAAAAATAGGACATTCCATTTAAATAAATCAAAATTGACTTTGAAATCTCTGAAATGCCACCACCCACGCAGAGAATGTTTATGACACATAGTTATTGGCCCACCCTGTATACAGTTTAATCATCCTCTTTAATATCGATAGTGATCTTACAATTGAAGTAACATTAATGTCGAATGCGATTTGAATATTAAGATTGGCATTTTATGAGAAAGTATGATAATTCTGTTTGTCATAGGCAGTAAATGTAGATCAGGTAATTATACAGTTAATTCGCAATGAATCTCCGAACTTGAGACGCTTAACCGTCCAGAAGCACATGTTTCATTTAATTCAGTAATCTCGTCTCTCTCTCTCTCTCTCTCTCTCTCTCTCTCTCTCTCTCTCTTCGGTAAAGTATAAACTAAAAAAACTTTATGAAGTGAGTAGAAGAATTTAATGTTCAGCCATTTCACATTTCATCCAGAAGTTTGTAAAAGCAATTTCAGTAGTAAAAGTCGACGCATTTTCGAACGGCGCAGTTACTGTACAGCTATACTGTCGTATAAACCCAGAAAAATGTGGTTTCTTATGAAAAAATAAGTCAAATGCGCAGAATGAAGTTTTTGCATATAAATTTTAGTTTGCGAGAAAAATAAATTACTATTTGTCAAGTATTTGAAATCAACTAATCCATTTATGATTTTTCGTTTCTGCTTCTCAGCAATACCCATTCAGTTCTGTTTTCATTTTTCTTGATTAAGAAGCCTTCTAAACAAAATCATTAAGCAACGCGTTATTGTATTGCTTGCCTCGCTTTGCGTCTCCCACGGATGTGCTTATATGTATTTATTTAACGATTAATTTTAAAGAATTTTTCTAAACGCAGTTGTCTCTTTGTGAGATCTTGACCCCTGAGAGAGTAAAATTCAAAAATTGTTAAGACTCAAACAAAAGAAAATATTTGGAATCTGCGGTAAAAAAATCTGCCATTAAAAAAAATAAGTTCAGCAAGTTAAAAAAAGGAACACATTTTTCGCTAGAGGTTATTGATAAAAGATAGTGAAACCACACTTCAATTTTCAAATTTCAGAAAAAATTTTTGGATTCTGGTCTTACGAAAGAAAGTAACATACAAGACGCAGCCTGCCTAGATCTACAGGTTTTGTTTAACATATTTTTCGACGCGTTAAATAGATTAGAAGATATTCGAAAAAACGAATTTATGAGCATTAAATTATTTATTTTAGCCCCTTGCCTTATTTTAACGAATCAGACTCGTCATGAAGATATTAACGAAATCTAACAAATATGAATGTTATGTGTTTCTTTTTAGATGGAATAAAATTTGATTCGTTGGTAATCAATATTTAAGCATTAAGATAAATGTAGCCATATAAAAAACACAAATTTTCTTATCCCTTTTCCACGACATTTTTGGAGACAAAGACGTTTTAATCACTGTGACTGTAAATAAAAAGGTACGACAAGGGGTTAATGTTTCATTCATTTGGGGCACGTTTTCCTGCTATCTGATCGAGCTGAAACTGTGTACAGATTTTTATGAATTATTTGGAACAGCTCTGGGGGGTGCCGTGAAAGAAATTTTGACCAAAATGTTAAACAAGACTAAATAAGAGCCACCCTAATCCCGCACCCTTGCGTTCCTGGAAAAACGAGTCTCTACCCTCATAAGAATTTGCTAAAGATTATTTCACTAAAGATATAAATGATTCAAAATGAAAAGAAAAAAGAAATAAAATTCATCTGGTGACTCTGATCCTAGGACACTCTATCTTCAATGCTAAGACTTTCGTAGCTAAGGTGAATTGCCCTAAGTGTGGACAAGCCAAAAATGATGCCTAAATCGGGACAATTGAATCTTTATAGTAAAACCAATACTTATATAAGAGATTAAATGATTATTTTATACATATATTCTGACGCTTTAGCTACAAGAAGGTGTGAATATTATTTGATTAAGACATCAATTGAAATTTAAAAATATATTCAAAGTTTATCTGAAAACAGTATACCAAATAGTCTATTTTCATGCGAGTCATGTGCATTTATAGTTTGGACTTTAATTAGAAAAAAAGATAATTTAACACTAAAAACCTACCATCACCGGTCAGGATGACCGGTTCCAGTTTTTTATTTTACGATTATTGATGCAATAAAAATAATTTCTTAAGAAATGATTGTATAGATACCTTTAGTGGAGCATATTATTACAACAGGAGCTGCACAAAGTCTAAATAAAATCAATCTTGTCATTTTTAAGGCTCGATAGGTAAAGTGTTAAGATCTTAGGCAAAAGATAATTATCACGCATAATATATTGACATTTTAAAATAAATTGGCAATCAGACGTAACTTAAATAATAATTATTAATTCAAATATTAGATGTCCAAATTTTAAATATAAGTACTCCATACTAGGACGCGATGGCAGTAGCTGTCCAACTATGTATAAGCTTATACTTGATTTGCATACGCCTTAAGCCGGACACGTGTTTGCGACTAAAATCAACTCGTTATTTTTACATTGAAATGGCAAATTGTTTAACTAAATATCTATATAATTAGTCTCCTATGAGCTCGTAAAAAGAGAAAAACAAAATTAAAAAAGAAAAAGAACAAGAAATCAATAAAAATTTACACGAAAGAAAAAAGACAAATACACAACGAATTAAAGATAATAAGTTAAAAATCAATGATAAATCTAAAAATATAAGGTCTGAAGCAACTAATGAAAATAAAGATATAAAATATGGAGAAAGAAGTATTGTATCTTGAAATGCTTGCTTTACAACAAAAAATGAAAATTAAACAGGATAGAATTTAATATAATAATATTCTGATATGTATAAATGGCTAAAGATTGAATAAAGTTCTATGTAGATATAATTATATAAATTCAATTTGTCCCGGTATAGGCTTTATTTTTGTCCAGGTACTAGCTTAGATTCGATTTAATATGTCCAACTATAGGTTAGAATTATTCTTGTTAATACAATTAAAATATTAATCTAAACAATGATTTTGGGATTTTAAATTACTTTACAAAATCTGAATTTTATGTTAAAACTCTTGAAAAATTATTTTTGTTTGTCTAAACTGATAAAATTTAAGGTAGCAAAAAATGCTGTCCAGGCTTAGGGCATTTCACCTTACACTCCCAAACACAAAATGAATTACTGAAGGCCATGCTATGCACCGAAGATAGCACACGATGGCACCACTCTCTCTGGGCCACTTGTCTATCACTGCTGTTTTCGCGTTTCGGCGCGCATCTCCGTAAATAGAGATTAGAGCAGACACGTTCACAAAGTAATAGAACAGGCTCCGGCAGAATCAAGTACTCACAAACTAAAGGCTGCGACAACGATGTAGCCGTACAGGACAGTATCTACATGCAAAGTAACCCAGCACTTATCTATCCGTTTAACTCTTCAGCTCTGTCGAGCTTGAAATGTCGCGGACGCCGGGATAATGTATCTCTACGAGGTAAATACCTGCCTCTTCTCCCCATCTTGTAGCTGCAGTAATATAGGCAACAGACCGCGATAAGCCAGACGTCGAGAATTATCTCGTAGGCATGCGTGGTTTAGGACTGCTGTTGCTGTGACGTTGCATAATAGAGCCATAAGTGGAGCACGTTTGATCTTGAAGGTAGAATGTATGACGTTTTCACCGATAAATTTTGAATTACGTAACTGGTACAAGTAACTTTACTATTAGTAGTGTTCCTTCTCGAGAAATTTTATAATTGGTTATTTCTCATTTCTCGAGAAATTTAAGTCTAGGAAAATTCTTATGAATTTCATTTATTTTATAACATATTCTGGGAATTGAACAAATACGTATGTCCTACTATCAATCAAAACATGCTACATTTTAATGTAGGTATTTAAATATCTCTGTTACTTGTGATTATACGAAAAAAATATCAGAGGAGAAATTTGAACTGTTCAATTAGGTAAATATAATGGCAAAATAAAAAAATTTTTTGGAAACCATATTTCAAAATTCCAAGGTCATCGTTATTTTTACTTAAAGGAGGTCATATAATTATTCTATATTCCCATTCAGAAAAAAAGACAAATCCAACGATGTGCCATGTTCCATAGTTAAGGTGAATTTCGCAATTTTCAAAATTTTCAATTTAAGTGCGCACGTCATCCTTTTAACCGATCGATCTCAAACTTTGCAAAAATTTTTTTTCTCACCTAAAGGAACAATACTGGATAGTTGCGTGCATTGTATCTCGATAAAAAATTTTCTCCAAGTATAGCTTCTAGGTCTACCCTAATGTACATATTGGACAGGAATAAACATTGAGTTAATGTTTTTTGCGCTTTCGATAAATATTATCAACGATATTCGAAATGTCATAAGTTTCCCAATATTTTTTTATTTTCTTAAAAATTCTCGAGAATTCTCGAGAAATGAATAATGTTGAGAAATCAGGAACACTAATTATTAGGACTTTGTTGTCAAGATTAACAAGAAAGCGTTTGATATGAAAAGCGGATTTTTACTTATGCTTACACCGCTCGACATAATTTGCTTAATTTTTACATACAATCTGGACAACAATTTTAAATTACATAACTTTCATTACTACGGCATTAGACATTACTAGACTGCGGATCTTTGTGCATTTATACCAAAGTTGAGAAGATGAAATAGAAAATTGTTGAAAAATTTTAAAAATTGAAGATGTCAATATATGATTTCTCCTCTATTAATATCATTAAGGGAAGAAATAACATTCAATTTAGTTTCTATTTCTTGCAATCGATGCAGACCATTTTTATTTTGCATACAGATCCGCAGTCTAGACATTACATTTAGCTTTATTATCAGGGCTTCGATGTCAAGATTAACAAGAAAGCTTTTGACATTGAAATGCAGATATTGTTTACATATTTTTAATTGGTCGATTAAATTAGGCTTTTCTTCAGGAGCCGTATGTATACATACAGGGTGTTCATTTGAAAACTTTCCAGCCGAATATCTCGAAAAGCATGAAAGATATTAAAAACGTGTAAAACACGTGTCCAAGGATTTCGAGGGGGAAAGAGTCGGATTTCGAGGCGGGGGCAGTATCAGTTTTTTATTTGGATGGCGTTTTCAAGGTCATTTGAAGGTCAACTTTCTTTTTTTTTTCAAATGGAAACCAAAATGGATAAAAAGTATCCTACGAAAATTTCTGGTCTTTTTACGTACAATAAGGTCCCATAATAAAAAGTATAAGTTTCCATTTGAAAAAACAAAGTTGACCATCAAATGGCCTTGAAAACGCCAACCAAATAAAAAACTGATACTGCCCCCCTCATAAACATATCACGAAGTTTAATATAACAGGACCCGCAAATATGGTCCCTGGAAAGTTTAAAACAATAGTTCTCGGAACAGCATTCATTTCTGTATCATGACGTCATATATCAACATCCGCAGATATGGTTCGTGGAATGTATATGTATACAATAGTTCTGGGAACAGTATTAATTTCTATATCATGACGTCATATATCAACACTTGGACACGTGTTTTACACCTTTTTTTAATATCTTTCATACTTTTCGAGAAAGTTTTCTATGAAAGCTGGAAAGTTTTCAAATGAACACCCTGTATGTATAGAGAACTGATTATTATTCTACTGGGTAAGCTTAGATTATAATATCAACGTTTATTTTTACTATTGTAATAAAATTGAAAAAAATCTCTTCCTTTCTTTAGGTTCTGATATTTAATGTATTTGTTTGATTCACCTTAGGTAGTACTAAAATGTGTATATCTGAAAACCATTTAATTAATTATTTAATTTTAATTATTTCACTATTTTATTTCATCATATTTAAGTAAAAGAGTGGAATCCAGCGGAAGAAATAATCGAAAAGTACAATACTATGATGTCAATTGAATCACCATAATTTATTAACCCCTTGCCGGATTTTAACGAGTGACACTCGTTATAAACGAAGTGAATGTTACGCTTATCTTTTTAAATGAAATAAAATTTGATTCGTTTTCAATATTTAAGCATTAAAAGATATACATTTTTTTCTCTACTACGACATTTTTGGGGATAGAGACGTTTTAATCACTGTAACTGTAAAGAAAATGGCACTGCAAAGGTTAAAACTGGTGCAAATACATTAGAACAGATCCAGGCAACTTCTTACCCGCTGTCGCTTTATGACTCCCACTACCAGTGTACCGGTTCCCCTACTACCAGTATAGCAGTTCTCCCACTTACCGATCTTTGCCTCGCATGACTGCAAGCATACGGCCTCCTATGCATATAGAGTGTCCCGCATACGATGGATAACCGATTAGGAAATAATTCTACACGCAAAAGTGAGACGAAACTGAAGAATACAATTTTTTCATTTGATATTCCGTTTTCGAGTAAATCAAGTTTGAAAATTCAGAGAATACGTCTGTTAATAGATAGGAATCGTCTGGTACGTCTGACCATGACCTACCGATTCTACTACTTGCTCTACAGTAAAGTCGCGATTTTTCTCCGCGACCTTCTACTGAGAATTTGTCCAGTGCCTACCCATTCCATTGCCGGCCAACGCCGCGCCGCAGGGCGGCGAAGATTGATCTCGGCTCGGATATATCGGTGTGAACCACTACTAACCCAAAATTACAAAACTTCTTAACTTTCATTATTTTTTTATGGGATTTTCACAAACTCATTTTTGGCATTTTTCTGATTAAAATAACACCAAACACGATATAATTTCAACTGTATTTAGTGGTTTAATTGACGATGAATGTTTCGAACGCAACGAAGAACAGCGTATGGAACATTCTTTGAACTGTTCCGACGACGGCGACTCTTCGCGTCTCTTTCGTTCTTCTCTCCTTGCGCCCGAAACTTTCATCGTCGATTAAACCGTTAAATATAGTTGAAATTATATCGTGTTTAGTGTGATTTTAATCAGGAAAATGTCAGAAATAAGCTGGTGAAAGTTCCATTAAAAAATAATGAAGTATAAAGAAGTTTTGTAATTGGATTAGTAGTAGTTCACACTAAATTTCGCGGCTTTACTGTAGTAGGCTTTTGTTTATATCTCAACAACGGATCCATATCCAGATCCGGATCGAAACGTTGAGAATGATATAAAAATTTGCAAAATTGCTTGTTAGTTCAAATTAGAAAAGTTTATTTCAACAACCATTTGTTTGCGACATATGGCTCCTTTGAAAACTTTCCTTTTCTGGATGAGTAAAAAAAATTTTAACAACAATTATCTTTGTTATAAACATTTTTGCGGCAAGTTTCTCTTATGAATGTCCACTGATCCAGAGGTGTAGATTCACCCCTAGAACGGATGACCTTACTTTTTATACATCCTGTACGTATTTGGTTTCTTAAAGAATTCCAAGACAGTTGTACAGGACCCAAAAAGTGACTCTGTTTTCTTCATTGACTCCACCGATCCAACTAGTGTATTTGGAAGTTAAATGATTTTTGTGAAACACAAATATCAACTGGCGTAGAGACGACATTGAATTTTTAATTTCTGTAATCAATTTTATGGCTTTTATTGAAATGTAATTCTTATGCCTTATTCAATTACAACACGCATGCAGTGCACATCCATTAAAACATGTCACAACAAAATATGAATGTATTTTCATTTCACACCTGTTACGTATACCCTATGCTTTGCTTAGTATGCAGTGGGGTGGGATACGACGCGACAGCTAATACTAGTTAATTATCATTAACGTGGGCCATAATGCGTGCATGAATGTAATCTCATTATGAGCATACTTCGTCAACATGTGATTCTAATATTTCAAATTGGTAATTGTTCGTGCCACAAAGCTAGGCGTTTCTCGGTACAACAAGATTTCACGTTTAAATATTTGTGTGGATGTAAAAAGTATGCAATTGATCACAATGTACAGGGTATTTCTCCTAACTTGATCATCTTAAATATCTCGCTTTTTTATGATAAGAAAAAAGGTAAAAGGAAAAGAGTATTCGATTCGAAGGGGCAAATGCGGTGATAGGCACACGAATTTTCTCATGATCACTGTTTCCGAGATTTCAAGATTATTAAAGTTTTTTTTATATGGAATTACATATTTTCATTACAACACTCTTATACCTCATAAAAAAATAAATTCAACGATGTACGATATATTAACCTTCACGTGACCTACAATGAGAAAGACATGTTTGTATGGGAACAAGGTAAAGGTAAGATTGGAATCGTGAGTACCGTAATTTAGTTGTGAATTAGGGAGGACCGTAGCTTGATGAAAATTATATTGCAAAATTTTTTCCCGGGTGCCCCCCAGAATTATGACAACTGTTGAGAAAATGATCTGGAAAAAATTTGGGGCCGATTGGATCATGGGAAACCGGTTTGAATTTGTCGTTTTTTTCTCTGCAAGAATCCATATATAGCATAATCAGTTGTTAATAGAAAAAACATTCGTGACCTTGAAAACTTGAAAAAATGAACTTGAAAAAACTTTTTTCTTTGATGCTATATTCACCTCCTTATATACTACAACTTTGGTTTGAAGAGTTTTTTCAGATATACAATACTTAAAGAGATATTAAGGGGCATAATTTGCATTATTCAGAACAATACGCCTCGTAAACGTAAAAATAGGACTTTTGAGGCAGATAGCGCCCTACATCGATCTTTTATCTAGCGTTTTCCACTAATGAAAAACCCCGTGTTTGTATTATCGAGAAATGAGAAGACGAATCCTGCACCCTTGCAATCCTGGAAGTCTACCACCTCAAATAAATTCATTAATACGCTCCAATCTACAATAGAAAAACAGGTATAGTATCAGAAAAAGAATTTATTATGAATATTATGTAAATTACGAAAAGAGGTGACATCGAAGTATTTCGTCCCGGATTTGTTTGCATACTCGTCAGTACGGCCCAGCAAATCCTATCTCAATTCTTTGGTCAAAAAATCTCCCTAATTGAAGTCCACCCTAATTGTGAATACTTGAAATCAATATTTTTTTAATCATATGAAATATAATGTTTCAATACTTTCATAAAACTAAAAACAAACAAATATGTCGAATGGCAATCAACCGTGTCGTTTTTCACAATTAGTTGGACCTAAAGATAAAGTCGATATAACATCTTCAGGTTAGAGATAATTTAGATTACCCACGGACCTAAGGACTGAGCGTAAAGTAGATTTATTGGTGAGAGGGGGTGTCCCGCGAGCGGGGAGGGATGGTTGACTGCGGCCATCTTGGATGGCAGCACTGTGGTGTGCCTTATAAGATCAGTACAGACATCGCATCTTATGGACTTTGTTGTCAATGCCCCAAGGGGCTCTGAGAGCCCCGTACCATTTCGGTGTCGTGATCGATGTTACCGATGTATCGTGTATTAGTTAGAACTGAATATTCGGTATACTTCAGTTTTACTACGGTGTTTCATACGATTTGGTGGCTACAAATGTATATGGCGCGTGTATTTGAACGTTGGAAAAAAATGAAGTATGTAATAAAATACTTACGAAGTACAATTTTGCAGTAACATAGATTGATAGATTCACGAGTTTAACACTCTGCCGGCGACGCTCGGATCCGTTGTCACATTTTATTTTTATATACTGTATGTCAACAAACCTCAGTAGGCACATGCTGTGAACTGAAGTGGATATACGCAGTAATAGCAGCAATCAAACAAAAAAATAAAACGAAAATGTGCAAATGATATAGTTTCTTACAGTTGTCCTCGAAGGAGCACCCTAACAGATTCCAATTTGGAACGCTGCACCTTGTTGTATGCGAATAGCAGCAGTCAAACAAAAAGATAAAACGAAAATGTGGCAAATGATATAGCTTCTTATAGTAAGTACCATTTCTTCTTTCAATTATTGCTAAAATAAGAAATATTAAATAAATAATGCGATTTCTGAAAGCATTAGGTATAACGACGCAAAAAATAAAATATCATATTTTGTGTGTCAGATTATTAAAATAGAAATATTTTACTTTGTGTTTCAGATTATTAAAATAGAAATATTTTATTTTGAGGTTCAGATTGTTCAAATAAAATACTATTTCCTTTAAGCAAAATAAAATCTGAAATATTAAATAGTATTTTAAATATTTTTTTAGCCAAATAATACCCACCTTTGCTCGGCACCGATGCGTTCTTTCTGACCACTAGTAAAAATCCTTTTTGATGGGAAGACGTCTGAAAAACCGTTAAAACAAGGGGAGAAATTCTCCGTTCCTTAAGGGCATGGAGAAAGTTTGCTCCCCCAAAACAATGTGTTCAAAACCGTCGCTGCCGAGGACATTGCAACGGTTGAGTCAGGGTTCTGGCAATCGTCATTTTAACGACCGAACCTTCTACCCAACCGTCTAAAGTGCGTACTTGGAAAGGATGGGATTTCCGCGTCCAGAAAGTCCCTATTTCCCACGCACCATGTCCACTACACCCTTGATTTCCTTGATCTGGCGACGCGACACTTATTCCTTTTTATATAGGATTATTCCTAACGACTCCACAATTTCGCATTGGGTTCGTCCGCGTACCTTAACTAACAAATTGCAACCATGTTCCTAGGGTAACAACCCTTCGCCGGCCATTCGTGCTACACGCGAACCCTGGCTCGTAACAGTCATATGATAAAAAAGAAAATATTTGTAAGTAATTATCGTTAATATTTCTGACATAACAATACGTTCCCATAACGCAATACAGTGACTCTATTAATATTCTAACACTACACCAGTTTATTCATAATTGCTTTGTATATGTAACCACAAGTGAATCAATATCTTTGTTGTTTTTTTATGTTCAAACTGTATTCTACTTGACAAGAGTACAAATTTTAATTATTATAACTGTTTAATTAATAATATTAGGAACAACGTGTCGAAAATTGTAATATTCTTACGTTGCAAACATATTTCGACACTTAATTGTTTATAAAGTTTGTACTTGGGAAACAAATGTTCAGTCGGAGACAATATTAAGTGGACACTCTAAAAAATCGTATAACTTTTTTAAAATTAGTTCAAAGTACTTGAAGTTTTTTAGGATATTATACCGACTATAATCTGTTAGAGAATGAGTAAACAAAATTGTTTTGTTTACATTGCAATTAGTAGGAATCATATAAAATTTTGAAAATGATGTTTTTTCAATTTTTTTACCTGCACCTGTAAGTATAATTTATAAAATGCGTTTTGTATATTTCGGTAACTTATATGCATACTTAAAATGCTATAAAAATCGCTCAACATTGCAATGAGCTACATACGTTTAAAGATGATAGCTGAAGTCAGATAGCTTTGTCAGGACATTTCACCCTTACGTGATCATCTTTAAACGTTTGTAGCTCGTTGCCACAAAAATATAAATATTTCAGTATGCACATAAGTCACCGAAATCTGCAAAAAGCATTTTTTGAAATTATCATCACAGGATCAGCCAAAAAGTTGAAAAAACATCTTTTTTAAATTTTTACGATTCCTACCTATCGCAATCTAAACAAAACAATTTTTGTTTACTCATTCTCTAGCCGAGTAGTCGGGCTAACATCTCAAAAAATGCAAGTTTTTTGGATCAATTTTAAACAAGTTATGCGATTTTTAAGAGTGTCCACTTAATAGTGTCCCCGAAAATATTACAATATAATTAATATATTATTATAATTAATAATCTTATGTATACAGTTTAGCGTAAGTCATTTTCATCCTTTGATTATTCGTTGCTTTCACTCTTCCTGTAACGCGATAGGTGTTCAAATTTCCTTATCTGAATAATTCCATAAATGTTCTGTAGGCTTTAAATCTGGTGATTGCGATGATGGATGTAATGTCGGATTCTTGATAAAAGTCTGCTCAAGTCACTGCATGTAGAAAGCTTGTTCAGATGTAGGACGCCGATACAAGTATTACACACTTATGCATGCATTGTTTGATAGAAATCCACAGCGAGGGGATATTTAATCCTTTGGAGGGTGAATCCTTAACAAAGTGAAATTGATGCGCGGGCTTTTCGTTTGAGATCAAGTTACGCCCATCAGATACACGCGTCATCAACAATTGCCGGTAATCTAACTAGGTCTGCGTGACTGCCTCTTTATACATATTTGGAATAACGTAGCTCGCGAGAGTCTATGATTAATGGCACGGACAAGTTCACAATGTCATTCTTGGAGGGCATCATGCATTCCTCGCAACTACGCGACTTGAATAACATCGACCAAACTATGGAAATTTATCAAAGACAACGAGATATTGAAGTTGTGAAAAGAAATACATATACAGGATATTTCATCTAACTTCACCATCTTTAACCCTTTGCACTCCGAATTATTTTTCAATTTTCTTGCCAACAACTCCCTACTATTTTAAATGTTTCATTTGAAGTTTACTCCGAAGGACAGTTCCCCCCCCCCTTTGACTGCTAGTTATATTAAACAATTTTGTCTACTAATTACAGTAAAGTCGCGTTATTTTGCAAATGGCTGTGTTCTGCACGGAGAAACATCGTGTAGGGACATTATTTTTTTATGACTGAGTCTATCGCGCCGACCGCGCCGAAAGTACAAAGGAAGCCGAACGTAGAAAAAGACAGCATGCACACACGGATTGCGCTGTCCTTCATCGCACCCGAAACTTTCATCGTTAATTACACCATTAAATACAGTTGAAATTATATCGTGTTTAGTGTGATTTTAATTTAAAAAATGCCACAAATAAGTTAGTGAAAGTTTCATAAAAAAAATAATAAAAAATAAAGCAGTTTAGTAATGGGATTAGTAGTGGTTCACACCGATATATCCGAGCCGAGGTCAGATTACGCGGCATGTTTACGTTTATACTGCTCGGAGACCGACGTAGGGAGGGGGTAGGCAATTGACAAATTCTGGGTAGGCGGTCGCTGAGAAATAACGCGACTTCACCGTATTTTATTAAGTGTTTCATTTGAAATTTACTTCAATGAACAGTCCCCCCCCTTGACTGCTACTTATTTTAAACAATCTTGTTTACTAATTATATTAAATATTACTCAAATTTTATTGTACTTTATATTTGTGGAAGTTATA
Organism: Lasioglossum malachurum; assembly: GCA_028455605.1. Classification (NCBI taxonomy): domain Eukaryota; kingdom Metazoa; phylum Arthropoda; class Insecta; order Hymenoptera; family Halictidae; genus Lasioglossum; species Lasioglossum malachurum. Next base: position 16,371,554 of record CM052311.1, read on the forward strand.
TTTGTTTTTAACTAAAAAATAAGACAACTAAATAAATAAAGGAAGAACCAAATACATACAAAAACCCGTTTTATTTACGTTTCTCTTTCTCTGATGTCGAATTGCACTCTAAAAAGGAGAGCAAAGATGTCATGATCGTCGAAGTTTTTTCAAAAGTGGACCTCATATTGCAGAAATGTTTGAATCGCTACATTACCCCCACCCACTTGGTATAGATCCTGCAAATTTTGTACACTAGCATATCATTTTTTCGTATTATATTTCACCTAACTTGATATAGTGGCTGTATACTTAAATATTTCCATTATTTGTAATAATATGAAATAATCACATATACAAAATTTGCAGGATCTACAAGGTGTTCCTTCTGACGTACGATTTTTCATCCACTAGCCATTTGACAAAAAAAAGTTTACACCAAGAGTTGCAGGGTATAGATTGCACAATAGATATCAGTAAATAATTTGAAACAGTATCGATAGGCCCTGTTTTCGCAGTCTCTATGCGTACTGAACATCGAGGTCACCTTGGGTTTTATATTTAGAGGACATCGAGACGAATCGAAAACACATGTCACATGATATTTTTACTAACACATTACTCGATTTACAGTAGTGGAAATCTGAAATATTTAGCTTTTCGTCGTATTCGACAGTGTAAATATTATTTGATAGCGAAGAGGTTACGAAAAGTTAAATATTTTACATTTCCACTACTGCAAATCGAGGAATATGATAGTAAGAATATCATGTAATATGTGTTTTGAATTCGTCTCGATGTGTGTCCTCTAAATATGGGAAAAACATATTCAAAACCCAAGGTGACCTCGATTTCGCCATGAAAATAAACTGTTTCCGAAATTTCGGATTAATTTTACTTTACGGGACAAAATTTTTTGCCTTTTCCCTATTAATTGTTATCTATTTGGTATGTAATCCAGTAGATTTGAACGAGAAGAACCTAGGAATCGAAGTTTCGATTTTTTAGGGTCAATGGTTCACAAGTTATGGTTGCTTAAAGTTGAGCAATTTGCAGTGTTTTTGACAAATAAGTACGCCACCATATCGGTTCGTAGTAACGATGGCGCGCCGTTTACCAAGCAGAGCCGCTAGGTGGCAGCACAGGCACGCGGTAATATCGCTAACATGGAGGAAATATCTTACAAAAAATGGTTGAGAAGAAATATCTTGGAAAATATTTACAAAAAGAGAGAGATGGATTTCTCAATAGATAGACGGTCCGTCCTGATGGCCGACCCTTGCCGCCCCCACCCGACCTAACCGCCAACCAACTAATTAATTATCGACATTAACGCGTGCTTGTGGTACCACTTAGCGGCTCTGCTCGGTAAGTGGCGCGCGAGCGTCACTACAAACCAATATGCCGGCGCGCTTACCTATCAAAAATACTGCAAATTGCTCAACTTCAAGCAACCATAATGTGAACCATTGATCCTACATGATCGAGACTTTGATTCGTCGTTCAAATCTACTTTTATTTTATAATGGAGTGGTCAAAAAATGCCTTACGCACGTAGTGCGGGACTAAAAAAAAACTCTAAAAACGCTAAAAAAAACCAGTTCACTCCCGGGACGACTCATGAGGCGCCCCTCTACTCATCCAAGTGCCCAAGCCGTTGAAGTCCGAGGCCCCGCTATTCGCATTCCTCTCGGCTTCGGCTCGGGCTCTCCTCGTCTCCTCCACACTGTTCTTGGCTCATTCGTTCTACTGGATTACATACCAAATAGATAATAATTTATAGGAAAAAGGCAAAAATTTTTGATCTCATAAAGTAAAGAGCAGCCGAAATTTTTTTTTACTGATATCTATTATGCATTCCAGACCCTGCAAAACTGAAAGACAAGAACAGGCGTGGTGGTGGGCCTCGAGGGACGAAGAACTAAGGGCAATGCGAAAAGTGGAGGCCCTTCGTTCTTCATAGGCTCGGACACCAACTGCTTACTAAAAAAAGACCCTGCAACTCTGGTTGTAAACTTTTTTTGTCAGATGGCTGCAAATGGATGAAAAATCATGCATCGCGTTAGAGGGAACACCCTGTATTTCAGGGGTGGGGGGGGGGAATATTGCAATTCAAACGTTTTTGATAAGAGTGAAGGTGTTTCAGTGATTTCAAGGTCATCTCGAATTTTTCCACACTAGGTACACGGGGCTCTAACAGTGATTATTTTAAGTTACTTTGTAACAATAACAAGAATGCATTTATCCAAATTTTTATCCATTCTCTTTATAATATACATTCGAATGAGTTTGCGACCTGCATGATCCCATCTCTCTTGATCTTACTATCCTCTTATGAAAAACATTTGATAAATGCACGTTACAAGATTTTTGTAAATAAACATTTTTCTGTCAAGCAAAGCTAGAAGTTGAAATAAACAACAAAGAAACAAAGATTAATATTTTTCCAAAATCCATTTCTTTCCAATTTTCCTGTACCTTTTTCCTGGATATCTCTGCTACTAATTTGACTTTAGTTGACATAAACCAAAGTAATATTTTGTAAATATAACATTTCACTGTCGCGATAAAAGTCGAGGTGGAGTGGGTACTTACTCTCAACCTCACACTACATACTTAGCGTGATCTCAAGCTCGTTAGTCCAACCAGAGCAATTATCATTAATCAGATTAAAATCTTCATCGCAGAAGCTCTTATACCACGTTCAAACTATTCATTCATTCATAACGCTATCATCATCAAACACACCATCAATCTTTTGTGTTGTCCGAAATCAACGGGAATTTAGCTGTTTAAAGATTTGCTTTAAACCAGTGATACGAGGACAAATTTCCTAATGGTAACACTAAATATTTCTGATTGTGAAATCTTACATTATATCATCCCAATTTCGCATAAGTACGACGTACATTGTTGTAGTGATACCCGTCATCAATCCTTGAAATACGAAACCTGGGTGCCATGCAGGACTTTTAAAATTTAATTAAACACGCAAATAAATATTTACATTTAAGGTCACAGACATTTTCTCAGAGCCCGTTTACAGGCATGTATCGACGTAGACGGTCATCATTTCGAATATTTATGTAATACAGGTATTTACAGTAATCGCCATTTCGTTGTCCGGAATCGTGGGCACCGTCGTTGACGAGTGCCTACCCATTCCACTGCCTGTCAAAGTCGCGTCGCTCCGCAGGCTCGCAGGGCGGCGACGATTGATGTCGGCTCAGGTACATCGGTGTGAACATCACAACATTGACTCGAATGAATCGAATTTTCAATCTTCTTAATTTTCATTATTTTTTTATGGGACTTTCACTAGCTTATTTCTGGCATTTCTCTGATTAAAATGACACCAAACACGATATAATTTCAACTGTATTTAGTGGTTTAATTGACGGTGAAAAAGTCGAACGCAACGAAAAACAGCGACATTGTGGGCCTTTGAATTGTGCCGGCGACGGCGACACGCTTCGGTCACGCGATCCGTATTTCATTCTGTCCTTCTCTATGTTCGGCTCTCGATATCTAGACGAAGTCATAAATCAAAAATGGTGTCCGGGCACGATCGTTAGGTGTGCAAACACCGGCTTTTGGACAATGAAGGGGCGATTACTGTATTCTGCTTCCATATTTTAGTTTTATACGTTTTCTCTGTCCGTGACATTGAATGACCTTGAGTAATTATAGTGTGGTCGTAATGAAATTCGTAATGAAAGGGACTATCATTGTAGATATTTAAAAAAAGCTGCTTCCATTTTTTAAAAAATGGAGGTGACTTTGATATCTCTAAAAGAAATGGCATAAAAACAAAAAAAATTTTGGTATCGTTTGAGCCTCATTTTACTTTATTTTGCGAAAGTTCAAATCTAATATTTTCCACAAATTCTCTATTACATTATGATCTGGGGATTGCGGTTGAGAATTCTGTTGATTTGGAGCATTTTATTGCAACCAATCCTTAACAATCTCTGCTGTATGTTTAAGATCTCGATCTTGCTGAAAGATCCACGAATCTGGCAACTGAACTCTTCTAACACCTGCAGCTAAATTTGTTCCTAAAATATTTAGATATTGAAATCTATCCATCGTATTGTTAATAAAAGCTAATTCCCTGTCTCTACAGACTGCCATGCTACCCCAAACCATAATATTACCACCGCCGTGCTTGAGGATACTAACAAGATTTTTCAGTTCTAATTCCTTATTTTTTTTCCTTCAAATTTTTCGTTGCCTTTTTCTTCCAAAAATTTCGAATTTACTTTCATTAGTAAACAGTACAGTGCCCCAAAATTCGAGTGGTTTGTTTATGAATTATTCTGCAAATTGCAATTGCAAAATGCGATTCTTTGCACTTAGGGCTTATATGTATATTGATAGCACTTCGCACTTATAGATTTTTGTTGTATTTCAGATATTTCCTGAGCTAATGAAACTGCACTCGTAGTGGGATGTTTTTTCACTATTCGTGTAATTAATCGGTTATCTACTTCATTTAACTTTCTCGGACGACCGAAACGAGGAAAGTTTTTTACACATTTTGTAGCTTTATACTTGTCTATGATTTTTTTATAGTTCCATGACAATGATTTACTACTTTCCCTATATTTCTCGAAATGATTTTCCATCGTTTCATACAATCATTTAACAGTAGGTTTCCTCATGTCTTCTGAAGTTTCTGTACGGTTTTCACTCATAATTCTATTTATGCACTAAGAATTTCAAAGTAATCAACACTGATGAAAATTTACACGAATTCACGCTCGTTCAGAAATTGCTGCTCCCAGAAAATCACTTTACTGGACTAGCTTTCATTACAGGCCAACTACTTATGCTGTGTATATGTATTCACTTTTGACGCGTTCGTAAGAAACCTACTTCAGATAGGCATTTGATTACAAAACATTAGAAACGCGATTCACTAACAAGCGAAGTTACCCAGCCGATTTTAATGAAATTTTGGTATGATATAAAACTCAATAACATATTTGACACGTATTTTTTTATAGTGGTCGACATTCATGTTAAGAGGGTGAAAATAGCTCTCAAAGTTGGGGTGAAAAATCGATTTTCTTGAATATCTTCGAAAGTATTAGGCCTAGAATTCTAGGCCTTCAAAAAAGCACAAATTGGATTTTTAAATTTTTGTCTAGGCCTAATACTCTCGGAGATATTCAAGAAAATCGATTTTTCACCCCAACTTTGAGAGCTATTTTCACCCCCTTAACATAAATGTTGACCGCTATAAAAAAATACATTGTTACGTCCCGGAGTCTGGCTTACGCGCATTTATCGTTCCGCGACCCATTCCCCTTACTGGACGCTCAAATACGATACAACCTTTTGTCCACGCGGCGCGTACGTCCTGCGTCTGACTGGGAACCACGACTTTTGCGGACACGCGTATTCTACTCAACGCTTGCAGGTAGTAGATTCGCCCGGAGTGTGGCGGACAAGAGCGAGATAATTCAGACGGCGTGAATCTTCGCAGGAAAATGTTTAGCGACTTATCAGACAATTGGTGGAGAACTGCTCTCGTTGCTCGTTGATGACTGCAATCGAATCAGGCTCGGTCGTTGTAGGGAGAACGATTATCCATACTCGTCCTGGGAAGATCACGTAGCTGCTGTCCTCGGTTTCGCGTTCGTTGACGCGCACGAGCTTCCGTGATTGATAATGTCGACCGGCGCGGCGCGGCGTGTGATACTCGTGTTTGAAAGAAAGAGAGGCTTCTGCGTTTCCCGTTGGAACCAGAGGGATGCACCGAGCGACTGGGTAGGCTCAGACGTGCGAGGTGGAAAGCAGAAACAGGTAGAACGTGAATCGAAAAGGAGAGTATCACAAGCACGAGGATGTAGGGAGATGCACTAAGCGAGGCTCACTTATTAAATTAATAACTGGGAATATTATATTTGTAGTGTACGAAATAAGATTACAATGAACTAGAATTATTACAAGAACTTGGATTTAGAAGCGCGTGTTATAGTAAGACCGCTCGGGGTCAGATGAGAGTGAGGACTCGTCGGAGTCCTGAACGGGACGTCCAGGAGGCGGCGAGCCTCACTGGAGTCAGGACGAGACTGACAGACAGACTGTCTGAATTGAACCGGAATACTGAACTGATTTTGGGATCGTGAGGTCGAATATATAGGTGTCTTATCGTCTACGCTATGTGTCGGATGTTATGAGATGTGCGATTAATGATTGCGGGGAATGCTACGTGATACGGCTACGGGGAATACGTTAAGATATGATTATTATACAAGGGTTAAGATAAGAATGAAGGTATGGTATGACATGAGAATCGGATGTGGTGATCGGAGCGGAGTATGACTATTTATATCTAACGAATATTATTAATAATTACGGTTACAATACCCTACTCTTATTATCTATGCTTATAACCTATGGCAACACGTCAGCGGACGTGACAACATGTCAAATATTTTTTTGAGCTTTATATCATACGAAAATTTCATAAAAATCGGCGTGTTACGGTTGGATAACTTCCCTTGTAAGATGTGTGTTTATATACTACTCACTGTATAATCATGTAGATTTTGACGAGAAAATGCAAAATTTTCAAGTTTTAATGTCAGGAATTCACTGGTTTAAAAGTAACGAGCGTTTGAAGTTGAGCGTTTCTAAACCTTCCTTACACAGGCAAGGTCGCCGTATTGTTAATATTGCGAACAGTTTCTGTCGTTCTGCATTCTAATTTGAACTCGTGCAATAAGATCGCACGAATTTGGTTTTTCCCCCATTTTCTCTTCGACAAGTAACACAAATATATAGATATAAAAATCGCAGAAGTTTAAACTGTCCGGTCGCTACCTAATATACAGGGTGAGTCTCGTAACGTGACGATCTCAAATAACTCGTAAGTTATTTGTTGTACAAAAAAATATGTTCAAACAAATGTTGCATGGTTCCTAGGGGGACATATAGTGCTGCGATCAGATTTTCGTTACTCCGATTTGTTATCAAGATATGATGAGGGAGCCATATTGTGGCACAAACCTTTTCTACGTGGATGGAGGCATAGAGGACATTTCATCTGTTTTTATACCATAGATCGACAGAGCATCAACTTCTGAGTATAAAAGTGTTGAACCTCATATGTCCTAAACCTAATAGTTAATGAGATATTATCCAAAAAAGAAAGAAAATTGTTTCGATAATATCTCGTGAACTATTATATTCATGATATATGAAGGTCAATATTTTTTTACGCAGAATTTTGTGCTTCATCCGAGTTCGAGAAAAAATATTAGGTATTCTATTTAAAAAACTGGAGGTGACCTTCATATCTTGATAACAAATCGAACTAACAAAAATCAGGTGGCAGCACTGTATGTCCCCCTAGGAACCATGCAACATTCGTTTGAACATTTATTTTGTACAACAAATGACTTCAGAGTTATTTAAGATCGTCACGTTACGCGACTGTATGCAGGAAGTAGATTTGGTTGGTCATGTATAAAATGACTGGCCACAAATTCTTTGGATTTCTTGTAGTCTATCGATTGTATTATTTGCAAAATTAATACTAAATTAAAATAAGGTCCTTGCAAAATGGTGAAACGTTTTCGAAAGGATAGACAGCACTTATATTGTATTAATTCGAATTTAATAAAATGGAACTTGGCTTTAAAAATTGGAATATGCAAAAAACAATCTGGTCAATCTAATATATCAGCTTTGATTGGATCTAATACATATGTACATGCAATGTAATACCGTAGCAATTGAAAGACGTTTGGGACTAGGTATCAAAGCAAACCTACTGTTTTGAACTTCCTAATACAGAACAGTCACAAGAGTCGATACAGAGAACGACACCTTATGATACAGAAAAGGTGCGAGGAACGTGGATATGATGGAGATTTCCTAACGTGTAATAGATAATTTTATCGGCTCTGCAGTACTGCTACTGCTCAAGTATTTGAGAAAATTAAATTAAAAAAATTGAATTATTCTATAATTTACCTTTTACGAACATACATTCCAATTTAAACGTATAAGTATAGTAGCGCTTTATTATTTTTTATGGAAACTAATTTTTTATTTCCTCCGTGTAAGCTTACGCGTATTTTACAATAAAAGATATAATATTATACTTTTTAAGACATATTTTAGTTCTGATAAATATCAGCAAAAACGTACAGTTTTTAAGCATTTCTAGACGGCACTTCTGTAAATTTATTTGATAATCTGTGCAATGTTATTGTGTCACTTTTCCCAAGGAAATTTCAAACATGATATTTCGAGATCTATTTTCCAGCTTTCATGTTCATTTTAACAATAGAACATTCCGACATTCAACTTTAGATAAACAATGAGCCAACTGCAAATGTGTTCACGAAAGTTTAATCATTTTACTCGTGTAACGTTTTGTAGCAGTCCAAAACTTTATTTTCATTGCTTTGTCTCCTGCAACATTCGCTATCGGAATGAATTTATTGCCAAGGTGCATTCTCTTTCCAAACAATATTTTTCATCTTTATTGAAATATCTTTAGTAATTAATGGACAAACTTTATCGCAATAATTTTCGAGCTGAAGTAGAACAGAAACTTTTGTACTTGGTTAAGAGATATTAAATTTTATGTAGTCCATATTACATACTATTCGAACCCGATGTCTTTCTCCATTCATTTACTTCGTCTCATTATAACTGATGTTAACGAAGAGTACAAGGCTGGAAACCACAGTGTTCATCGCAATAATCTTAAACTAGAGTAACTGGACATTATTTGTTCTTGTGAACAATATTCTTCGTTGTCCGATCAATTTTTCGTTAAAGGTGATGTGAAGGTCAACGTATCATACATCGGTAAATTTGTTTTTTTTTTTTAATGAGATATAATACTGTTGCGATACAAATATCTAGTTCCATTTAAAAGAACTTCGATGATCTTGAGATCTCCAAACAAGTGACCGTAAGAAAAATTTTTTGCCTATTACCCCTTCGAACCGAATACTCTTTTTCTTTGAACTTTTTTTCCATCATAAAAAATAAGCGAGATATTTTAGATGGTCAAGTTTAGTGAAATTCCCTGTGGTTAAAATTGACTCCAACTCTAGCGAGTTAATCAGCAAAGTAGATTCATGTAGATAAATAAATTTAAGCAGAATTATTGGCAGCATGTGTACTGAAGTCATTCGCACCAACCGATTGATACCAACTCCACCGATACAAACAACTCAATAGGACAGTTTTGTCAATAGAAATGTAGAAGATGATAAAAACTTCAAAACTCTTCAGTGCTTGGGGATTTTTGTGCAGAGAAGGCTACTGTCTCGAATTAACAGATTTTTCGAAGGCATTACGCTATTAATGAAGTCAGTGGAGAGAGAACAGTTCGGAATTTATATTATATACCATTTTAGGCTAAGCCTCACTTTAGGAACCCAGCAATTTTTAACTATTTTCATATAATTCTGTAGATTTTTGCGAGAACATACCGAAAATCGAAGTTACAACGTTAAGGATTTACTGGTTCAAAAGTTATGGCCGTTTAAAGCTGAATGACGTTAAGCTTTTTTGACAGGTGTTACGAGCCAGGGCCGCGAGTAGCAACGAGTGGCCGGTGAAGTGTAATTACAATAGGAATATGGTCTCAATTTGTTAGTTAAGGTACGCGGACGAACCCAATGCGAAATCAGGGAGCTGCTAGGAAGGTGAACTTCGTGAACGATCCCAATGCGAAATTGGGGAGTCACTAGGAACAGAGTTGTGCAGAATTACAATTGAATTACTCCAGAATTATAATTACAAAGTAATTGAATTACATTGTAATTTATAATTCAGATCTACATTCAATTAAATTACAATGTAATTCGTAATTGCAATGGAGTACAATTATAAAATACATTGTAATTCAATTATATTGTAATTTATAATTCAGATCTTCATTCAATTAAATTACAATGTAATTCGTAATTGCAATGTCACTGTGGGAACACTGTCCGTGAAGAACACGGCTGTCGGACAGTTAACCCGCGCGGTTACGTATATGAAAGAAAAATATAAAAATATATCGTACTTCTTCAAAGTTCTGGGCTATAATTTGGAAAGATGTATTTTAATTATACAGGGTGTCTCGTAACTGGTGGTACAACCGAGCAGGGGGTGATAGTGAGTGATACTACATGAAAAAATGAGTCAAAAGAAAGGAATAACATTTTTCGGTTTGGCAACTCGTTTTCGAGAGAATTGAGTTTGAAAATGCAGCGAATACACGTGCTATTGCATAGGAATCGTCTGACGCGTCTGACCATGATCAACCAATTCTACTTTCTGCATATACTAAAGCACGTACACATACACACACACACACACACCCGGCGAAAATTCAAAGTCGATTTTCTCGAAAACTAAGCCTCCCATGAAAAAATTTTATTCTATATTTTCGACTTATTTTTTCATGTAGTATCACCCCCAGCTCGGTTGTACCACCAGTTACGAGACACCCTATATAGTATTTTAATTATATTGTATTTCAATTATATTGTATTTCGGTTATATCGTATTTCAATTATATTGTGTTTCAATTACACATCTGATTAAAATACTTAGTAATTGAATTAGCACAACTCAGACTAGGAAAGACGCGCAGACGAAACCGATGCGAAACCGGGGAGCTGCTAGGATAGTTAGTAGGCCTCGTAACTAATATAATCTAAGTTGATACAACCTGAGCGGTAAGGTTGTATCGTGTGGGAACGTTCAATTACTAAATTAGGATATTGGACGATATTTATGGGTTAAGTGATTTGCAAGAAATTACCAAAGAACACAAATATATTCTGATAAAAAGTGAATAGGTTACAAATGAGTAATTGTCGCGACTGAGATATTACCTATGTTGACGCACTGGCAATGCGAGGTCTCAGAGCAATTTTACGAATGCCTAATAGATTATTAAATCGAACTCGCGGAATGTATATGGTTCGCCTTGATACGAAAGGTACTTTAGCCCGATCTCACTAAAAGTTGACTTTCCAAAATACAGCACGACGTGACGCGATACGTGTCTACCGAAGTACTAGCCCGCGAGAGTAAGAATCTACGGGTTTATACCAGGTATGTAAATATTAAACCGGAATTTGCCCATAGGTGGCTCTAGCTGTCAATGTAGTTACCGTCAAACCGCGTCATTAACGCTGTTTTCTTGTTTTGACATCTGGTAAAGATTTTCAACTCACAACCATACAAGTTTCATACAACAGAATAGTTTTTCATAACGTTGAGCATGTCGAATTTTGTGCCTGGAAACTACGACATGCGGACAGCATTGATTTTCTGTTTCCATTTGAAGAAAACTGCTGCAGAATCGCATCGAATGCTTGTCGAAGCTTACGGTGAGCATGCTCTTGGTAAATCACAGTGCTTTGAATGGTTTGAAAAATTCAAAAATGGCGACTTTGATGTGACAAACGAAGAACGTGGAAGATCACCGAAAAAGTTTGAAGACAACGATTTGCAAGCATTGTTCGATGAGGACGACGCTCAAACGCAACAACAACTCGCGGATCAATTAAATGTGACACGAGAAGCCGTCTCCAAACGGTTGACAGCCATGGGAAAGATTCAGAAGATGGGAAAATGGGTTCCACATGAACTGAATGAAAGACAGTAGGAAAACCGAAAAACCACATGTGAAATGCTGCTCGCCAGATACAAAAGAAAGTCATTTCTCCTTCGAATTGTGACTGGCGATGAGAAGTGGATATATTTCGAGAATCCTAAGCGGAAGAGATCATGGGTAACACCAGGCGAACCATCGACATCGACAGCAAGGTCAAATCACTATGGGCGGAAGACAATGCTCTGTGTTTGGTGGGATCAGAAGGGTGTGATCTATTATAAGCTGCTAAAACCTGGCGAAACCGTTAATACTGAACGCTACCGAAACAAATGATCGATTTGAATCGAGCTTTGCGTGAGAAACGACCGGAATATCAAAAAAGGTAACACAAAGTGATTTTGCTTCATGATAGTGCACCATCACACACAGCAAAACCGGTAAAGGAAACGATTGAGGCGTTTAGTTGGGAAATATTTTCGCATACGGCTTACTCACCAGACTTGGCTCCATCCGATTATTACTTATTTGCATCGATGGGACCCGCACTTGCTGAGCAGAGTTTCACATCTTCCTCAAAAGAGGAACAGTTCTTTTGGCGTGGCATCTACAAATTGTCAGAGAGATGGGAAAAATGTGTAGCTACCGATGGGCAATACTTCGAATAAATTATTTTGTATCATTGTCTTACAATAAACGTGTATTTTCTATACAAAAATTCCGGTGTCATATTGACATACCTGGTATACCCCTACAATAAATGGAATGCTCTGTTCAATAATCTGATCGTACTTAGGGCCAGGCTAATAACTCTAGTTTTGTGTAATTTCCAATTAAATCGGGCCACAGCTCGGTCTTCGTTAAAAGGTTCAACTATGATATGAAAAGGTTATCTAGGACGCTTTCTGCCAGAGACGATCTTGAAGAGATTCCTGTGAGAAAGTCGAACGTAATCTGTTCTCTATCCGTAACACAGGTAAGGGCGCCGCCATGTTGGCATGTCCTCAGATCGCGCGTCGGCACCACAAGCACGCGGTAATCACTAGACTACGGATCTTTATGCATGTATAGCAAGAACTTGAGTATATGAAATTCAAAATTGTTGAAAAATTAAAAAAATTAAAGATATCAATATGTAATTATTCCTCTATATTAAAATCATTACGAAATGAAATAACATTCAATTAAGGGGATCCTCAGGTACAGACGAGAGGGGGGGAATGCAGTTTTTTAAGTACGTTTTTCTGAGGAACTATAAGAGATAAAGACATATTGTTGGTTCCATCTCATTCCTCATCTATTGGGGGGTATTTTAAAAGGTTTCCAAATAAAAATAGTCAACGGGAAATGTTTACTATAACAACATCTTATTTCCTCTTCTTCTTTTCAACTTTAGAATTTTTTCTGCTGTCCTAGTGCTCCTTTAGTTTCACAAGACGCGGTTTAAATAATGAGATACAGTTCTAAACAGATAGAATAAATTTAAATTAATTTAGCTTCCTAGTTTTCTTAAAAAATTACCTAAATAAAGAAAAACATGATTTGTGGGAATTGATATCAATCTTTTCAGAAAAGACTCAAGAATTTCTAAGATGAAAAGAAAAATTTTGTATTTTTTTTTTTTATTATTGAGCCTAGGGGACCCCTTAAGTTTCTATTTCTTGCAATCGGTGCAGACAATTTTTATTTTGCATTAAGATCCGCGGTTTATTCATCACTTTCCTTATTGCAAGTTGAACATCTTATGTCGAAATAGAACTACTCACATAGTGTAAATATACATTGTATTTTACGTGTACGAAGTGATCTGTGTTTATACGTTAACAATAGAAAGGTTTCGATGTGCTTTATTTGTCTGCGAGTATGTAGCAATCGTATGTCACGATTTCTTTGTTTCTATTGGAAAGGAAAATTTCCGATAAGGAACTCGTACAAGTAGTTGTTCTCCCACTTCAAAACATAGTCTGCTTACTGTAACCGATGTTCAGCAACAGGTAGACAAAAATTGAAGGGACAATTCTTCAAGACGTTATAAGACGAAATCAAAGAGTACAGATATTGTAATGTCAGCTTTATTTTCAAGATAAGAACGATTGTAGTCCATCTTTAACACTGCCTTAGCCTCTTCTCTATTTTTACCACATTTTTATTAGCTCGCTTTCTTGTTTGTTTGTCTGTCTGTCTGTTCGGTACAAATCTTGCAATTGATTTTAAACTAACTTCCCGATGAGCTAGAGAGACTTGAAATTTTAAACATAGCTCAGAACTGGATTACAATGCAATATCTAAAGAATTTTTTTTAATTTTAGAAAAGCCTATGAGAAATGAGAAATGTTGAGAAATCAGGAAAACTAGGCTGAATTCTCGAAAAATTCTTTTCGTCACGAACTTGCCATAAAGAAAGGTTCGACGGACCCCCCCCCCTCCCCATGTAACGGTTCCTTCGCGACGGACCAAGCGATCACATTCAAATCAAACAGTTTAACCAGACAGAGATGTTCGGACAACGATGATCAAATATCCCAGATTGCACCGTAGCAGCAAAAATTGCTAGGATTACAAAGCCGGATCTCTCGAATGGAGTTTTCAATCCACCCTCGAAACAGAGGTTGTTCGGTGGGTGAGGATGCATGCGTGTGTATTTCGTTCTCTTCTATTACCGGCTGTCTGCTTCGGAAATACAATTCGGCGGTCCCGGGAGGTTGCGAAACTGCGATAAGAATTGCCGAAGGAACGGAACCGAGTATCAGGCCGAAGGGGGAATAAAATAGAATCGCTACGAAATTGTCTTGGATGTCATTCCAGGCATTTATTTACTCGGCGTACGATTTGCTGGTAGGATGGTCCCGTTTCTGTTTATAGGTGGGAGGAAACTTTGGACAGATGGATTGGATTTTTCGAAACGGGAAGGCGAAACTGCTTACGGTTTCTACCTCGATCAATATATGTACCTATCGGCTGGTTCCGGAAGTAATATCAGCCATCGTTCGTTACGAAGAAAAAGGAGAAATTGCATTTTCGTCCAGGAAGATCTTTTACGGAGGATATACCGAGCTGAGGAAAAATGCGTGGCGTTTAGTGCCTACAATGTCTCACTTGCCAAGTGAGAAAGCGAATTCATTTTTTAGAAGGATGAGCCTGGCGGATGGACGCTCGTGATAGCCTCGGCGCTGTAATATCCGAAAATTCAGGTCAATGCTATATTACAGCATTGAAAATAGCCTTATTACATTTAAAATATTTCCAACGATTTAAATATCACGTTATTAATGTATTCACACTCGAAGTTAGGGATGGCGTGAACTGCCTACTTTTGATCACGTTCATTCCCAATCACAATTCAGAAGGATTAAAGAAGTTTAAGAGTATCGATGTATTATTTTCTACTCATTAAAATTATTCAAGGAAGAAAAAATATGTGTAAGCTTTGTGTATAGGTCGGTGAGCTATATATGCCCGAGAGGGGTCGGGACTTGAGAGGTTAGAAAAAGTAAACAGATAGATAGACAGAGTGACAGTTAAACTCTTTACGTTAAATTAATTACATTGATAATTCGTGAGTGAACGAATAAATAAAAATCTTTAAGTACTAAAATCTAACATACAAGTACAGTAAAAGCTCCTTCATTGTCCAAAGGTCGGGGGTTTGAGCGGACAACGACCGTGTCCGGACACTATTTTTTACTTATGACTGCGTCTTTAGTGAAACGGCTAGTTAAATGACAAAGAAAAGCATTCGCAGTCAAAAGCAGTCAACTGCCTGGCTTTAGAAAACTCCTTATATCCTTGCCATATTCCTTTCCTATTGTTCTCCGTTCTGCGCGGGTCTGGACAGTCCTGGGACACATCTGGCGACCAGATCCACGCAGGCCTAATCCTCTCGTTGACAGGCACTGGAGTGGGTATGCACTGGACAACGATCGTGCCCACGATTCAGGACAACGAAGGAGCGATTACTGTACTAGTTTCTATAAAGAAAATCTTGTGTTGAGATAATATAGGTAATAATTATATAGATAATAATGAGATAAATTATATTTAATTGTTGATTCTCTATATTTTTAGGTTAGTATAACACGTGGGAAGTATGCAATAAATATTTATTATGTAATTAATAATAATGCTCTATATTTTTATACGAATCAATCTTGTGTTTTTGCTTAAGAAAGGAGCACTTAACAATATTATGTATGTATTTATTTGATTCGTGAGTCTTGCAATTAATGCAGAACATGTAGGAGATGAGGTTAATCAGTTGTGGAGCGCACTAATTGGTTAACACTAGTTTAACTATAAAGACTTAATATTACATACACACGGTAACTCGATTTTCAGACGCTCTAAAAAAGACGATAACTTTTTCAATATTGTACTATACGATTTGAACTTTTTTGGGAAGCTAGAGCAATTAGTTTACTAATACAGAATGTCAAAAGAAATTTTTTCAAAAATTACAATTGATCGGAATTGTAGAAAAAATACTAAAAGTTGCATTTTACAACTTTTTCATGTGGGCCTGTATCCGATTCTGTTTGTTACCCAGTCTTCGTAAAACGAACAAGGTTTAAATGTTTGTAGAACTCGTTAAAATAAGTTGCACGAAATTACTAACTTTGATGGAAGAACTCGATAAATGTCCCATTACACTGTCCAACAAATTTCAACTTTTTTCCTTCTTATAGAGTTTATTGCGCTGATTCTGAATCTGTCCTTAATTTTTTTCCTATACGCACAGTTTCTGAAAAACATGGCTTGAAAAAAAAAACATATTTTTCAACTTTAAACAAATATTGTGATGTTATTATAAAAGATATTGAATTGTTGAATTGTTCTTTACATCAAAAGATTCTGTAGACTTTCCTGAATCCAGTGATATATAATATTAATACATTATAATTGTTTAAACATGTTTAAAGATAAAAGTCTACTCTATCGCGTGGTATAGTTCGATTTTCCGTATTTCCCTTATTTTTTGAGATAAATTGAAAGATATCCCCAAAAATTGGTGCAAAAGTGGTGTCTCTTCGTCTTTAACGTTTAAACATGTTTAAACAATCATAATGTATTAATATTAGATATCACTGTATTCTGGATAGTCTAAGAAGAATCTTTTGCTGTTAAGAACAATTCAATATCTTTTATAATAACATCACAATATTTGCTTAAAGTTGAAAAATATGTTTTTTTTTCAAAGCCATGTTTTTGAAAAACTGTGGGTATAGGAAAAAATTAGGGACAGATTCGGAATCAGCGCAAAAAACTCTATAAGAAGGACCCAACAGTATATTGAAATCAAATTTGGTGTTGGACAGTGTTATTATTAAATCCGGAAACTTTTGGGGAGGTCCTTAATTTATAGTTTTGTGATGATATTCGATGTGCAATAACTCGAACACGGCGATGGAAAACGAAAATGTGGATGGTTCGTTGTTCTATCGACTAAGTGAAGAGATCTGATATCGCTCGCATATGGTACATCAAATTTCAATTTGTGCCCGATCCCCTGTTGTGCTTTACAGTCGGCTGCAGTTCTTCTCTAATGCTGGGTTTACTCTATATTGTTTACTCTGTATTGTCCCGGCGCGCCAACTGTCAACTGGCCGACTGTGCCAACACGCGTCTAGGTCGCGCTCTGATTGGTCCGTTTTTCCATCCGTGGACGCCATTTTTGAAAAAGGAAATGTTGCGTCAAATGATCTCAGGAACCTCCCATTTCCGGTTGTTGAAAGAATTTTGAGACACCCTGTATAATGCACTTGCTCTTGTACAATCGTTTCTTTTGATTTGTTTTGTTTACAAAGTATTTCTTACGGACTACTCGACAAGGTATTAAAATATTTTCATCTTCAGAAGAGACGGTACAAATATGAGATAGGTGTAAACATCAAGTTATCGACCTATAATACATAGTATTGGAAGTTTTGACAATGACTATACATTAACTTTATAAGTTTTAAACGCTTTATCTTTTATCCACGTCTAATAGAAAGTTTCTACCGATTTAGTAACTGTGGTCTATTTAAACATTACCATTCTTTTTTCAGTTTATTGTAAGCTAGTAGTTTTTTAATACTTTATTTCTCTCGTATACGTAAAATATTAACTGATAAATTTGCTATTATATATACACATAAATAAATATTTTATATTTATATTTATTTATATATTTTAATTATATATATATATATATATATATGCATATACATGCAGATGCATATACATATGTATATATAAGTACAAAAGTTGATCAATCATCGATTGGCTATACATTGCATTAAAAAGAAGATCGAAATTTTTCTTTTTTTTTAGTATTGTGTTACGAGCCAGGGCCGCGGGTAGCAACGAGGGGCCGGCGAAGGGTTGTCACCCTAGGAATATGGTATCAATTTGTTAGTAAGGTGCATGGATGAACCCAATGCGAAATTGGGGAGCCGCTAGGATTGTAGACAGCGAGGACGAACCTGATGCGAAATCAGGGAGCCTCTAGAAATGGAGTCAGACGCAGACGAACCTGATGCGAAATCAGGGAGTCGCTAGGATAATTAGTAGGCCTCGTAACTAATATTTGATTGATACAACCCGAGCGGTTAGGTTGTATCGTGTGGGAACGTTCAATTACTAGATTAGGATATTATCTAGTTATCAAACAACACACAAATATATTCTAATTATAAAAATCTGTGGTACACTTGTAATTGTCGCGTAAGAAATAAGAATTGAAATAGAATTGGATAGTTACCTAACTATATGCTCAGATTGACGCACTGGCAAATGCGGGGGTCTCGAATCAGTTATAAAAGCAATGCCTAATAGATTTTATGCCGAACACGCGGAATCTATACGGTTGACGTTATATCGAAGGGGTACTTTAGCCCGATCTAACTGGAAATTGACTCTACGAGAATACAGCACGACGTGACACGATTCGTGACTACGAAGGTACTAGCCCCCGAGAGTGAGAATCTACGGGTTTATATACCCCTACAATGAATGAAATGCTCTGTTCGTCATCTAATCGTGCTTAGGGCTTAGGGTCAGACTAATAACTCTAGTTTTTTTTCACTTTCAATTAAATCGGGCCAGGGCTCGGTCCTCGTTAAAAGGTTCAACTGCGATATGAAAGGTTATCTAGGACGCTTCCTTCCAGAGACGATATAGAAGAGATTCCTGTGAGAAGACGAACGGAATATATTCTCTATTCGTAACAATTGTCAAGGTCACCTTAATTTTTGAAAATGGAATGAGGTATTTTTTAATACATCAATCGATGCTGCTGGACATTCGTTATAAAAAAGTACATTCTAACCTATGCATGTTGAAAAATTAGTAGTTCAGGAGATATTTCAATTTAAATAATTCTAAAACACCATTACTGTCGTAGTAAGAAGTTACACTAGTAAATAAACGCTAACGTCTTACACTCATCAGCTGTCTTGAATCAGTGTGCATACGAACGCAAGCGTGTACGGACGATTCCTCTTGGACAAATACATTTTCTTAAAACGTTGAATTAGAGTGCTAATTAAGTGGGTGTACTTCACATTAATTTAACTAATATTTGATTTCTCGTGTGCGAAAGTCAAATTGACGTGTGTCAAACGTGAATTTGAATCGGGTAGGAATCCGAGTAGGAATCCGTCCGCAGTAGCCGATCCCTGATTGGTTTGTGTTTTTCGTGGATAACTCCTTAACAAAGCCGCGGAAAAGATTTTCACACAGGAAAAAGTTACTTCAAATGACCTCCGGAATAATATCTTTCAAAGAAATGCAACAGTTTTGAGACACCCTGTATACGGCAAGTATTGAATATTTATAAATCCTGCACGTATCTATTCATGTATTATTCACAATTTATCCTAAAGAGTTGTACAGATATTCTAAACTTTGTTTATGTAATAAATGCAATTCTAGAAATTGTTCATTT
Organism: Lasioglossum malachurum; assembly: GCA_028455605.1. Taxonomy (NCBI): domain Eukaryota; kingdom Metazoa; phylum Arthropoda; class Insecta; order Hymenoptera; family Halictidae; genus Lasioglossum; species Lasioglossum malachurum. Next base: position 16,391,047 of record CM052311.1, read on the forward strand.
TATAATGATTGGATGAAAATGGATTTAGACTTTGTGAAAATTAATTGGAGTACCGAAACTTCGTATATTCACCGCATAGAATCCGTTCCGCATCGTCGGGTCCAGCAGATTTATTATCTTATTGGTCATTTTATCGCCCCAGGCTAGAATTGGACGAGGTGAATTTTCCTCGTCGCTTGGTCCAGGCAGTTGCAAGTTGCATTGGAAGTTCGCGCAGACACGTCTGAGCGTAGCCATAAAGCCCAATACAACTTGCAACCGCACGATAGAATCCGCCTCGCCTAACTTTACCCTTATACCGTCTTTTTTTACAAGATGAAATTGACTTTTCTGTGTACTCTACTTCCTGTAAAGTAGTCCATTAAAATGCGAATTCATGCTAATATCAACAGTTCACCAGCAGCGCCTTCGACATTTTATTATTGTATAAATTCAACCAAATATGTAATATTGAATGCTCCACTGAGTTCCAATTTACTATTTTTCTCAATTTTTTAACACAGCAATCACTCTATGTATAAGTAGACGACTCTCGTGATTCTACAGAGTAACTCACAAGTCGTCAGATAACTTAAAATAATTGTAATTGTTTTATTTCTGTTAAATATTCTAACTTTTTCTTGTCTACATACCAAAGTATTGAGAAAGATGCCACTCGCCTAATGAAAAACTTTTGTCAATTATACATACAGGGCGAGTCACTAACTTTTGCACCTCTAATACCGTAGAAAACCAATAGTCAAAGTTGACATGCCAAAACATGCTTGAACAAAAACTTTGATAATTATTTAGAAGAAGGGCCTCCTCTCAGACAGAGTTGGCATTAATCGATTAAATTCTTAATCATGATTGATTGATTAATGTGTACGATTAAAAAAAGAAATCGTCGAAAAATCGGCGATCCATTCAATCGATTGATGAAATTAATCGTCAATCCTTGATTAAGCGAAAAAATCGTCGAAAAATCGGCGATTGATTCAATCGATTGATTTAATCGTCAATCGTTGATTAAAAATAGGAATCCTCGAAAAATCGGAGACTGATTCAATCAATTGTTAAAGTTAATCGCCACACGGTCAATCCATAAATTCTAATAAGGGAGAGAGAGACAGACAGAGAGAGAGGGAGCAGAGAGCGGATGGAGAATTGACACAGAAATAATAATATATTTCAACAAACACATGTTTATTTTCAATAGCTTTTTTTTAGGAAATCTCTTATGAGATTTATTACAATATATATTACATTACAGTAACTTTGTTTAATATTAAATGCTACGATGCTCGTAGCTTTCCAGGAATAATAACTTCAAACATAAAAGAGCGTAAACAAAGTTTGCATTATAGACCAAATGACAATTCACCGAAACTCAGTTTACATTTTTTTCAGTATTCATACAGTTTTGATTACGTATCTCATTTCGAAATTTCAGCAGTCAATCATTAATCAATTATCCGATTGACGATTAATAATCGTTAATCGCAATTAACGACTAAAGTAGAAATTTAATCGTTAACCACAATTAACGACTAAACTAAGAGATTAATTGCTAATTGCGATTAACGATTCAAGTAGAAATTTAGTCGTCAACCGTTGATTAATTTTTCGCCCAACTCTGCTCTCAGATTTTGATAATGTTGAAATATGTTGTCAAAGTCATCAGTCTGAACAACTTTCTCCTATACATGTTACCGCCGCTCGATTTTAGTTTTCGAGATATTCGCAAAAAACTATTGCTAATACTGTATTGAATTTTTCCACGATTCCCTCAGTGTTCTACAATACCCTCAACAGCCGAAAATGGGAAGTTCCTGAGACCATTTGAACCGACATTTTCCTTTGCGAAAATGTTATCCGCGGCTTTGTTTAGGAGTTATTAACGAAAAACACGGACCAATCAGAGCGCGACCTAGATGCGAGTTGGCACATTCGGCCAATAGACAGTTGGTGCGCCAGGTGCGTCTAGATCGTACTCTGATTGGTCCGTGTTTTTCGTTAATAACTCCTAAACAAAGCCCATATATAATAATAATATTATATATGGGCATAAATATTTAGCATACTTCTGTATAATAATATACAGGGTGTTTAGCTACAGGTGGGAGAAAATTTAAGGGGTGTTTTTCGACGATAATATAAGACGAAAATGAAGAATGAAAAAATTGCGATTTCGACTTCGTTATTTAGATACTAACAGTTAAAAATCTGCCCAAAATGCGGCAACCTTTCAACAGAGGTGCACGTTGCGTACGTCACACAGGCGGGCGACAGTCTCGTTCAAGTGACAAACGCATGCATACCTTGGTTCTCATTTGGGGCCCCAGCGAGGTGAAAGTGTTTAGAAGATCGTTGGACGCCATTGAACCTACCTTGTTAAAATCCATAAAGGGCATTTCTAATATCCGCCCTATGAAATTATTGAGTAGAAGGGGTCAATGCCCTTTCACTTTTAAATTGTTGTCACACATCCACAAATCCTTATCCTGCACTATAATTGTTCATAACACCGTACATAATACACTGGAACAAACCACACATATGCTCTAGCACTATTTACGATATCATACACACGCACTACAAGCTTACAGAGAGTACAAGTTTACTGAGTAAAGTAAGTAGTAATCCTTTAATGTTGAAACACTGCACTTTATTGAACTTGATTTATGTCGCGAGACTCGCTCACAGACGGAACGTACATCTTGAAGTCGTGCGATTTTTGCGAACGGAAATCTTCGACGCGTGCGAGAAGAATTGTCTGTACAAGCTAGATTCGAGACAGGTGATGTGAAATTCATCGGACAGTGCCATCAGTATTGCCGCGTTTTAGATTGTGTATCCATATTCGAGGTCGTCATTTTGAACACTTAAAGTAGCAGTGAGTACGTAAATAACATATTACATGTACAGTAATCGCTCCTTCGTTGTCCTGAATCGTGGGCACGATCGTTGTCCAGTGCATACCCACTCCAGTGCCTGTCAACGAGAGGATTAGGCCTGCGTGGATCTGGTCGCCAGATGTGTCCCAGGACTGTCCAGACCCGTCCAGAACGGAGAACAATAGGAAAGGAATATGGCAAGGATATAAGGAGT
>CM052311.1:16394236-16427149 GCA_028455605.1 Lasioglossum malachurum
AAAATACTACCCGTCCCGCTTAGTTTACACTCTTTCTCCGGACAGTAGATACTTCAGCCCTATAATTAATCTACACACTGATTTTTTATTTATATCGAGTTGTATAGTGTAGAGAGGGAAATATTGTGTGATATAAACACTTTATTTGAGATTCAAGGTAATCTTGATTTCTTTAAATGCCTTTTGTATCGTGAATCGATAGAGCATCAAATTCTGCGTAAAACTATATTGCCTTTCATAGGTATGTCCCAAACCTGACGGTTAACGAGATATTATGATATTATGAATGTATAACTACTTAGTGTATATTTATGTATATTTTGTAAATCGTAGGACACGTCCTGGAGTCTTTTTGTCCGGTAAGATTATTTCGGTACATTCCCGGCAATATAACTGCCTCAGGGCTCTGGCCGCTCTGCTACCCAATAGTCGATACGTTACTGTTTTGGCTGCGCAGCGCCACCAATGGCCATCCATCGCACGAAAAATCCTCGACGATATCGGAACACTGGCTGTGGTGTGCGCTCCTCTTTTTCCCCTTCCACTATTCCATTCCAAGACCATGCGCACACTCCAATGTCCCCCACTAAAACCATAGACCACGGTGCCCGTGCCGTCGACTGATATGGTCATCACAGAGGGGGTACTTGTATTCCCCTCGATTTTTCTCGATTTGGCGACACTGGTGTGCACTGATGCCAGAATCGGTGTACCGTGGTATTAAACCATAGCCCCACCAGCTCCCACTATGACCTACTGTTACTCCTACTTTCCTTTTCCAACGCGCTCGCGGGTACACGCACCAGCGTACCTCTACTATGTGACATGGTACGCTGGTGCGTGTAGCGTGGGAGCGCGTTGTATGTAGTATACCAGGTAATTATGAAACCGGAATTTTTTTTTAATAGAAAATACACGTTTATTGTATAACAGTGATACAAAATATTTTATTCGAAGTATTGTCCATCGGTAGCTACACATTTCTCCCATCACTCTGACAATTTGTGGATGCCACGCCAAAAAAACTGTTCCTCTTTTGAGGCATACCAGTCATCAAGCCGTTTCCGTACATTTTCGTAAGATGTGAAGCGCTGCTCAGCAAGTGCGTGTCCCATCGATGCAAATAAGTAATAGTCGGATTGAGCCAAGTCTGGTGAGTAAGCCGCATGCGAAAGTATTTCCCAACTAAACGCCTCAATCGTTTCCTTTACCGGTTTTGCTGTGTGCGATGGTGCATTATCATGAAGCAAAATCACTTTGTGTTGCCTTTTTTGATATTCCGGTCGTTTTTGACGCGAAGCTTGATTCAAATCGATCATTTGTTCTCGGTATTAACGATTTCGCCAGGTTTTAGCAGCTCATAATAGATCACACCCTTCTGATCCCACCAAACACAGAGCATTGTCTTCCGCCCATAGTAATTTGGCCTTGCAGTTGATGTCGATGGTTCGCCTGGAGTTACCCATGATCTCTTACTCTTAGGATTCTCGAAATATATCCACTTCTCATTGCCAGTCACAATTCGATGGAGAAATGACTTTCTTTTGTACCTGGCAAGCAGCATTTCACATGTGGTTTTTCGGTTTTCCTACTGTCTTTCATTCAGTTCATGTGGAACCCATTTTCCCATCTTCTGAATCTTTCCCATGGCTTTCAAACGTATGGAGACGGCTTCTCGTGTCACATTTAATCGATCCGCGAGTTGTTGTTGCGTTTGAGCGTCATCCGCATCCAACAATGCTTGCAAATCGCTGTCTTCAAACTTTTTCGGTGGTCTTCCACGTTCTTCATTTGTCACATCGAAATCGCCATTTTTGAATTTTTTAAACCCCTCAAAGCACTGTGATTTACCAAGAGCATACTCACCGTAATCTTTGACAAGCATTCGATACGATTCTGCAGCAGTTTTCTTCAAATGGAAACAGAAATTCAATGCTGTCCGCATATCGTAGTTTCCAGGCACAAAATTCGACATGTTCAACGTTATTAAAAACTATGCTGTTGTATGAAAGTTGTAGTTATGAGTTGAAAATCTTTACCAGATGTCAAAACAAGAAAATGGCGTCAATGACGCGGTTTGACGGTAACTACATTGACAGCTAGAGCCACCTATGGGCAAATTCCGGTTTCATATTTACATACCTGATATATTGTACTTTAATACTAGACATCTGAGAGTTTTTAATCTCATTTCCACATCCACTAAAAATCCCGTAACTAGCAATTCTCGAGTTATGTATAAAGTATGAGTTATGAACTATCAAAAGTGGTAAAAATTGCAATTTCTCATGATTTTCGGCCTTTTTACCACTTTTGATCATTTATAATTCGTAAACCAATTAACCTATTTCAATGAAATTTTCAGAACGTATATAATTCATACGAGTTTATCTAAAAAATGTTGTAAAAATCAATTTTTACTATTGTGTTCTTCATAATTCCGACTAAATGCATGTTTTCAACTTATTTATTAGACGTCATTTACTAAACTAATTCTTCTAGGCCTTACAGAAATTGAAGTCATTTGGTCCATTCATAAAATGGTTATTCTGATTTAAAGTGTGTGAAATCAGTTAAGCTTTTACTATACATACTACCTGGAAGGTAGTAGGTGCTCGAACTGATGTCCCTCAACTAAAATAAGGGTAGTACATATGGAAAAATAATTTCGATAATATCTCGTTAACTATTAGATGAAGGACATATGAAGGTCATATAGGGTTGAAAGATAACATGACAGGCATTCGACGAGTGGTTAGAAATTATGAGACATGGCTAACAGAAAATGTGAAGTCAAGATAGAAAACCGGGAAGATACTACAAAAAGAGACTACAATCAATAACGTGGCAGAAAAGGGAGCAGAAGTGGTGGAAGGGTAAGGTTGCCAGAAGGAGTACACAGGAATTAGAGAAGATACGGAAAACTATATAGAAGAAATTACGAAGGAAGATAAGGAAGTTAGAATGGAAATGAAAAAGTTAGAATCAACGAATAAGGAAACGGCGAAATTATGGAAGAAGGGAACAGAAACTGAAGATAAAGAAGGGAGAAGATCAGGAATGCTGATAGAATCAAGGTAGACAGAGGCGAAAAAGGAGATATGAAGAGGATTCCGTAAGTTTCCAAAATTGTCGATGCGTCAGAAACAATTCTAAAATACTATAAGTTTTACTTCGCGTAGCATACGACGCGTCAATTCCCTTTGAGGACGATACGGCCACGACGATTTCGAGGGGTCGTCTGGTGACAATTCCCGATGGTACCATAAAAGTCGTCGCCCATCCAACTACACAACGTCTGAGTAACAACAGGCTAGGAATAACGTATCCATGCTACCAGAGGAGGAAAAAAAGAGGAGTTTCGAAGTTGTGCTGGTGTCGTTAAGTGAATACACAACTATCGTATGTTGAAAATATCATTTAATATACAGTGCCGGATAAAATGGACACTTTACACACTCACATGTTTTGGATGCGGCCTCTAAAGTGAGCATGCTAAATGTTATATAGAAGGGATGTTAGAGAACAAACTATAAACGTGGCTTGATCGAACAAAATAATAGGACGCCGATTGGATATTGAAGTTGTTTCGGTAAGCCACCTTTATCGGTGTGCAACATCTGGTAAACGCTTTGGAATGGTTTTATAATGTATCTATTCGTTTATAATAGGTGCCACCTTCTAAAAATAGTATCTGTTAACCCTTTTACGCCACTAAATTACTTCTCGCCCGCTTACGCACTTCTTGACAGGTCAGTTCAGACATTCTGGATAATATTAAGGTCAAGAGAGCTGGCAGGCTAATCCAAAACTGTTACATTTGTTGAGACGTGTGATCGATGAAACCGACGTGCGGAACGCTCAAGTACAGACCCTTGAAGGAGCGTATTGATCCAGCTCAACTTTACGAAGTTGGACTGACGCGACGTATTGAAAGGTGGTTAAACGATCGATAGATCGACGTGCGTTTATTAGACAGGGTTTAGGTTTGCGTTACCTCCACTTTCTCTCAGACCGAGTTTCGGACTATACGCTGCCCTACATTCTTTCGAACGTAGACGTTTGGCATCGTAGTCCTTGGCCACGTCGCAGATCCAAACACGTGACCTCAACAGTAACCTACCGATTTTTCGTGAGTCCGTAAGTTGTCGTTTTCTTTCGGTTCTCTTTATTCTCTTCCCAGCGAAAAGTCGCTAATCCTGTACAATTCCCTCATGGATCGGCGTTCTAGTGCCGTCTTTGCAGGCAAAACCGTTCTTGGCCGGAGAGTGAGACGTTGGCGAGACGGTAGTGAGATTTTTCCGAAGTCTCGAAGTTAGTTGGGCTTTTCCTTCGTCTCTTGTCGACGTTTCTGGGTTGATCGATCCAACTCTGAGGGGACCCTTTTATTTTTCACCGCTACAAGTTTAAGTGAGCTAGCAGACAGTAACAGAGCAGTCTCCGATCCATTTCAACGTAAAATGTTAATGACGAAAAGAGAGTACGGCTGGTCCTACGAGTTCTATTTCACACCTTCGCTAATTTTTTAGAATGACGTCGAGATACTGTCTCAAAATAACCATTTATTTTACTCTAAACACACAAATATCTTCAGCTTGGACGTACAGTACTTAGTAGACAGCGGATCTTCATGCAAAATTTTCTACCTGAATTGCAACACAATCTGGAGTGAAAAAGAAACATATTTTCTTTCTTAATACGATTAACAGATAGAAAATAATGTAACAATATTTTAAAATTCTTATAACCTGTTTATTGTTTGAAATTACACCCCTTTTCCATAAACGCATAAAATCCGCAGTTTAGAATCCGGATGTCCATGCAAATACATACAGGGTGTTCATCTGAAAACTTTCCAGCCGAATATCTCGAAAAGCATGAAAGATAATGAAAAAGTGTGAAACTCGTATTCAAGGATTTCGAGGGGGAAAGAGGGTGGGCAGTATCAGTTTTTTATTTGGGTGACGTTGTCAAGGTCACGTAAAAAGACCAGCAATTTTTGTAGGATACTTTGTTTTATCTTTTATCCGCAGATTTCGATTTAAAAAAACAAAGTTGACCATTAAGTGACCTTGAAAACGCCACCCAAATATAAAACTGATAGTGTCCCCTCTTTCCCCCTCGAAATCCTTGGACACGTGTTTTACACTTTTTTAATATCTTTCATAGTTTTCGAGATATTCGGCTGAAAAATTTTCAAATGAGCACCCTGTATAAGAAGCAGACACAGCTATGATACCGAGACAGAAATGTCTTTTCTGAGTAGGAGCTTCTGAAAATACATTATGTTATTGTTATTTATTTATTACTTCAAACCAAATAAGATTTATGTAGCATATATATGAACAGTTTGGGAACAGTAAACAGTACAATAAATTCTCACTCTTTGGGATAATGTTGATTAAAATGTCGAGCTACACCTTCAAAATATTCTGAAAAGTGGAAATATTTCTATATTCTCCTCGTGTACGCGACTATTCCAAAATGTCAGTTCGTTTTTCAACGCATCCGTTTGATTTATCACTACAAACATATTTTTGAAAATGCTGTAGGAAGAAAATCAGTAGCAGCAAAGTACGCGGAGACGTGACTAGCAAAGACGTGTTTTCGACAGGCGAGTTGCCGCAATACTGGCAAAATGATGTGTGTATACTGTATACACCCCGCCGCGCCGGCCGTACTCGTCGTTGCAGAGTATGTTATCCCGCTCCGCTCCCCAACATGATCCAGGCACACCATTTATTAAGGAAGGGGTGATAACTTTTTCATGAAGCGACAGAGAACTGCTGCTGGTTCTGCACTGGTCTGCAGATTCTAACGATTCTTTCGAGAACAACGTGAAGAACGGAGTTAGTTTAAATAATTTATTTCAACAAATGTGACGTGTATTTTGATAGAATTTTTTTAGCCAATCATTCTGGAACGTACAACATCTTCATAAAAGAATTTTGTATTGTTTAACAGCATAGTGTTGTTCCTATCTAGATGAGACCAAGTGGACATTTCAGTAGACACGTCTTACACTCAATCTGTATCATGGGATATAATATTTAAACCTTGAAACAATGAAACAAGTAAAGAAACTGAGTGGACGAAAGTCAGCTTAATCCGACATTCTTGTGATCACAATTTATTGTAGATATTCAAACGTGTTTTTAGTTTTATTACTTTGTAGGACCACTAAACTGTTTATTACAGCTCATATCCTGTTTGGTATACATACAGTGGCCGAAATAATGATAGATTCACTCCAATTTGTTGACATAATGTTGTGTTTAATGCAGTATTTTTGATTTTGCTTATTATTATTTATTCATTCTAATATCATTAACAAAATACACACAGCTCAATTGAATAACACAGTGTTAATTAATGTCAGTTACGAATTTTCTATTACAACACTTGAAATTTAGTTGCGAAATAAACATATAGGTTCATTATGTATTTTTACATAAAAAATTAGAAAAAAATTTAAAAAAAAATTTTTTTAAATTAAAAATTTAATTAATTTTTGTAATGTTTCTAATTTAATTTCAGACCACGCCTCTCTAATCCCACTTTTCAATTATGAAATAGTGCTATACTGTTTTCTATTGTAGTATACTTTTCGACCTAATATTCTCCAAAACTTTTCAATCGGATTTAAAGTCTGGACTCCTCGATGGCCAGGATAAAACTTTAACTTTTACCCTCTCAAAGTACCCAGTCAACCAGGCCATGTCGCCAGGTCGAGAAAATCGAGGGGAATACAAGTACCCCCTCTTTGATTACCAGATCAGTCTATGGTACGGGCACCGTGGTCTACGGTCTTAGTGGGGGACGTTGGAGTATGCGCATGGTGCAGGAATGTGGAAGGGGAAAGGCACACTTCAACGTCCCCCACTAAGACCGTAGACTGGTTGCGCAGTCGCGCAACTGCTCTGGTCATCAGAGAGGGGGTACACATTTATGCGTGACTCCCCTCATCTGGTCACACTGGTTAAGGTACATCTCGAGCCCAGCGTGGGGAAGCCACCTAACGGGCATTATACTGGCCGAACGTCGCTCGAAGCTGCTCAAAGCACACGATGGCTAGATTCTGGCCATGCCACAAATGATCGCGTGGACTCGTATTCTTGCCTCGGCACCATCCCGGTCAATCCCGGCACAAGCTGTCCTCGGTACAATCCTGGCCGTTTGGGACATTTTAATTCCCTAGTTTTAGGGACCATTTTACGTTTTGCATCGATTGCAAAAGATGGAAACTAAATTGAATGTCACTTCTTCCCTTTTAACCCCTTGCCGTATCATTTTCTTTAAAGTTGCGTTGATTATAACGTCTTTATGCAAAAAGAAAAACAATTCTCTAAAACTAGGGACCACGCCCTCTTAAAATGGACCGAGCGACCAGGATTGTGCCGAGAGCAGCTTTTGCCAAGATGGTGCCCGAGTCAAGAGTACGAGCCCACGCAATCTTTTGTGGCCTGGCCAGAATCTAGCATTTTTGCTGACTGGATAGTTTTTAATTGCTTTTGCACGATGTATTGCTGCCTTATCGTGTTGGAATATTAAATTAGGTCCATCAATCTTGTCGCCATATTCATCTAGTACGTATTCCAATAGTTCCTGACATTTTTCAACATTGGCTTTTGGAGGGAACCACATTATCGGAGTCTTAAAACCCATCTGGACCGTCCAAATTAAACTTTTTTTATTCAGAAAAAATCTCCACTTTTCGGTCCATGACATATCATATTCTGCAAATTTTAATCTCTCCTCCTTGTGGAATTTAGTTGGCGGAGGTTTTTTCGATATTTTAGAATATTTAAGTGTCCCACTCGATCGCAGAAATTGCTGTACACGTCGAACACCAACTGGGAAGTCTAATTTCATTTTACCACGTTTTTATTAGCTCGCTTTCTTGTCTGTCTGTCGGTTTGTCTGTTCGGTACAAATTTTGCAATTGATTTTAAACTAACTTCCCGATGAGCTAGAGACTTGAAATTTTATAGCTCAGAACTGGATGACAATGCAATATTTAAAATTTTTTTAAAAAATCCTATGCGTTTAGGGGATATAAATTATTAATAAATTTAACCTTGAACCCCCCCCCCCGCGTGACGTCATCGCGTTCAGCGTCCTCACTCTACTACGTGTTCCCACTCTGACTCATGCCCACTCCACTGACCCGTTTCGCACCGAAGGAGCTCAGTGTGCGTTTTTGTTGCTTGTAAGATTTAAAACGAAAAACGTGAGGCGCAAGATAATAGTAGGGAGTGTAGAGAGTAGCTGCCGTTGAGAAAACTCACACAATAGTTCATATCATTTGCAGTTTAAATAAAATCGCTAGTGACTTAGGTAAACTATTCATGCATCAATTATCCATTGCATGCGCCCCACATTTTTCGTTTTATTTAAATTATTTTATACTTTTTTTAATCCGTTTTTTAAAAACGTGGTATTTTTTAAAAATTTATTTTTATTTAAATTTATTTTAGAGACATTAAGCATATTTTGTCGTGCTTCCTGAAAAATTTTACCTTTGTCTCTGTGAGTTAATTTTTTCGGGTGACCTGTACATTTTTTACTGCCGTATTTTTCTTTTAATTTTAAAAAATTGTTTATGACAATTAACGACCTCTTCAATCTTCTTGCAATTTCTCTGTTAAAGAAAAAATTATCATATTGTGTACAACAATAATTTGGCCCTCTTCGTTATCATTTAACGATTTCCCCATGTCATTGTGCTTTAGTAATATTAAACGAACATAAAATATTTTTTATAATTTTTAAACTTTATAAATCTGTGTACTTACCATACAAAAACGTTCAAAAAATTGCACTATCAACAGTAATTTTTAAATATTTCTCCGTGAACCTAAGATTATTTTGTATCTTGTGTTCGATAATTTTCAAAGTATTTTTGAAACAGGTGCGTCTTTACACTAATACTGTTGATAGTCGACTGACTGCTTACACAATGTGTAGAATACAGTCTTGCGAAATAAAAACAAATGCCACAGTACACTTTCAAAAACGAAAATAAAAGTAGAAGCAGTAAACCATCCGACGACGCGGTTAGTGAACCTATCATTATTTCGGCCACTGTACTCGTATCCTCTGTCTGTGACCCTGAATGACTTTGAGTAATTATAATCATTGAATTCCTAGTTAGTTATGTATTCTGCTCTCATATTTTGAATCCTATACGTTTCTTCTGTCTATGATCTCGAATTATATTGAGTAATTATAGTTACTGAATTCCTAATTGAAGGGACTATCATCGCTGGTGTTTAAAAACGGGAGGTCCTAGTTAACACCTTGCGGTACCATTTTCTTTACAGTCACTGTGAATAAAACGTTTTTAATAAACGTATCTAGAAATTGGAAATCCTGAACAGTTTTCTGATATTTCTACAAATATACGAAAAAATATTGTAACGCCCTGGGGTGGGCGTTAGTTTTAGAAGAAGAAAAATGATAATAGTATTTATTTAATTAAAGGGATTTAAACGCAGTTTCGAACCTACCTGCATTCACCGGCTTTGATTCGGATAATTGTGGATTTTCTTAATTCTAATTGGAGTTAATTGTAGGATTTCGATATACAATATAGTAGAAGTCTAAGTTGGTGTCATAATCGAATTGCGAGATTCGATTTGACTTTAAAAAATAAAAATATATTCTGAGGACACAGATATATTGGATACATAGGGTTAAGAGGACCTTATTATTATTATTAAGTCGTTTTGTTTTTCGGGGTGAATGTTGATCCTCGTGGTTGGGATGGAGTTGTGGGTGAGTAACGTTTGTCTAATAACAGAGATTTCGCAGTATTCTTATTTATTCAATAAGATTTTTGAGTTCGCATTATGGTTTAATAATGAAATACCATATGGGCTATCAATATTATACAGTCGCATGGGAAATAGTATATCTTATGTTTTCTTATACTATTCCTCTACTATTTTTATCGCTCATGATTTGTTCGATGATAATATAGTAATTATATTATATGTAGGTCAACACTTTTATACTCAGAATTTGATACTCTATCGACCTATTGTATAAAAAATAAGACATTCCATTAAAAAAAATCAAGGTGATCTTGAAATGTCCTTCACCACTCCACCCACAAGAAAACAATTAATACTACGTAATCTGGCCCGACATACCAAACAACTTTTGTAGGAACACTTTTTTGATAACGATAACGTCTTCCGAGATATCCTGCTGATCTCATTTTAGCAGGACACCCTGTATATGTGTAAAGAAAATATATTTTCTTTAATTTAAATCGAGCGCCCTTTGCATGCTCAGCGCACTCTTTGAACTGTTCCTACATTTGAGATGGATAGAGAGAGATAGAGAGAGGAGAAAGAGTAAAAGAATACAGAGAGCACATGTGCATAAAAATTAAATAAAGATAGAGATAGTTAATTAACAGAATAAGTTAGCGATATATATATATAAAGTTAGTGTAAATAAAGAGAGTGAATAATAGACTCTAATTGTCGTTTCTTTATTTACAGGTGAGTTTGTAAATAGTTGTAAAAAGTGTAAATTAATAAGTATTTAGTAAACATAACCTTTTTATTTACAGAGAAACAAATTTAGTCTGTTGTTTAATTATTAACACAGGATAGAATACTCACATTATATAGGGTGTCCAAAACTACCCGTCCTGGTGTGTAAACTTCTCAGATAAGCATATTCGGTAAAAATCTTTGGAATAAAAGTTGCAGGAATTAATGAGGATATATGTCCATGACCTTGTATTTGAGCTTCGGATCCATTTCCAAGATCATTGGAAGGTGGATTTAGGTTATACTCGCCCTCTATGCTTGACCTTGAGTTGCGATAGAATATTATACCCGAACAATCGCAACTCGAGGTCAAGCATAGAGGACGAGTATAACGTAAATCGACCTTCCAATGACCTTGGAAATGGAGAACAATATTTCATATTTTATTTACCATCAAACAGTGATTTGATCTCTGAATGGCCTGTAGCAGTCATTTTAGTCTAGGACATTATATATCTGGACGTGATATTTCGAGCCCTTTCAGAATCCGTAGTCAAAAGTAGGGGTTCCCGTTTAAAAAATACGTACTGACCTCCAAATAACCTTGAAAATGGTTCCAAAGGTCAAATACAAGGTCATGGACATATGTCCTCCATTAATCCCTGCAACTTTTATTCCAAACATTTTTACCGAATATGCTTATATGAGACGTTAACACCCCTGGACGGGTGGCTTTGAACACCCTGTATATGTATTGAAGTATGTACATTTTGAAAACTTCTCCATGTTTAAAATGACAAATTAAAATTTTTTTAAATGTTTCCATGTGTAATTTATTTATTTTGTTTTTTTTTTGGAAAGCACTTTCTCGCTATTTCGTAAAGCTTTGACATATTTTCTAAGTGAGACTTTTTTTCTGCGGTACCTCTCCACCGCATAAAAGAAAATTTTCTTTAATATGTTGTTACGTATGCAGACGCTACCGTTGGTGACTCTTGACCCTTCCGGAGATATGTGTCGAAACAGAGAGCCTATTTAAGAACAAAGGGCTTACTTAAAATCGGATCATATTGGGGCTCTTGCAAGCGATGCATTGAGTTATATAATTTCTAAGAATTCAATTCTAATCGAAAGTAGCGCGTGGCCCCCACCATCGCTTAGGTCCGATTTTGGGTACTATATAAGGGCATGGATCCTTCCTATTAGTTGGGTTGATTCAAGTGAACACGCGCAGTACGAATCGTTCCACGACGAAAGTCACTTCGAGCAAGATCGGGTGTTAAAATCCTCTTCGAGCACTCTGTAGTAAATCGCCCCCGCATTTCTCGGTGCGTTAACACTGAGAGCATTAGACCGCGAAACCGCGACACATTACACTAACAATTGTATCTCCCAATTATAATCAAGAATATATTATCTGCATTAATCCATTCAGAGTTAACTTCCATTAGTTATACTCCTTTTCGATTTCCCAGTCGCTAGTATTCTACGACGATACACCTTTGCCGCACAAGGTGTATCTATTCGATTGATAAATTACGAGACCGCAGAACCGCAACCCTATTCCCTATAAGTGGCGACCCGGTGGTGAAATAGACATCGGCTAGTCCACTCCTTTGTTCCCACAAGGCGACCCGGTGGTGAGATAGACACTGGCTAGTCCTCGTGTACGCCTACAATGGCGACCCGGTGGTGAGATAGACATCGGCTAGTCCATTGCTCCTATTCCAGACACGAGGCGACCCGGTGGTGAGATAGACACCGGCTAGTCCACTCCTTTATTCCACACGAGGTGACCCAATGGTGAAATAGACATTGGCTAGTCCTACGTGTACACTTCCTACCTAAACCCAAAAATCTCTTATTTCAAACTTCCCTCGGTTCCCGCATAGCTGCCTGAACCTCGGCTCGTAACAATGTTGTGAAAAATTATTTGTTATAGCTATTTATGCTTTTTTTTCTGCGGTTCCTATCTATATACTGCACAAAAACAGGTTTGACTGTATATAATTGATTTCGTCGATTATCGCTAATGGCTGGATCACCGGACGTGACACTATTAGTAGAACTGGCACAAGAGTTAATAGTTTTAAGCACACTTTCAATTCTACCAAAGTTTATAGGTCTCACCACACGTGAGGCATAATTTATTATCTAGTATTTGAGCAGCGAGAAACTATGGACCCCTTACTTTTGCATACGGACTGGGTTAAATATGTATATGTATGCATATGTATGACAGAGACAAGAGAAGGTACTGATGTGTGGCAACATAAATGCAGCCCTAAAAGATAACAGCTTAGAAACGCCATAAACGTGTCCTGATAAATTCTGGTATACGCCCTACACAATCATTTACACCCGTATGAAAAATATGATATGAGAATATCGAGATAGAACAGAAATTTCTTTGGAATTTTATGTTTCTCAACGTTTTCCTATACACAAGTGTAAGAAAATACATTTACAAAATATTTTTGTTAAACCACGAATATTTAAAAGACGTTACGAAAGATTTATGTCTTGCGGAACAAATTTTGAAATGAAAAAATTAGAAATAACATTGATTTTAGAAGTACCGCGATGTAAATGGTTAGGTTAGGATGAAGGTTTTTTGCAATAAATAAAAGCAAACGCCTTAGTATGACAGTAACGGTGTCTTACACAATTATTATACATATATATTTAAATTGAAATATCTCCTAAACTATTAACTCTCTGGCATAAGTAGAGTATGTAATACTTTTCTATAACTAATGTCGAACAGTACCCATTGATGTCAAAATCGGGTGGAACATCTTGTTTAAACAGACCGGAAAAAATTGGGTATTCAATACTTTTAGCGATGTATTTCAAAAATAAAGTTATGAACATACAGGGTGTCCCATGTTAATCAATAAATGCGATTATCTCTAGAACTACTCGTTATTTGAAAAAATATTTCATACGAAACTTTTTCTGTTTCGTGGGGGATGTACAACCCCCGGCAGAATATTCCCGATCGGAGGCATTGATACGGATTTTAGAGAAAACAATCACAATGTAGAAGTATAAATTACTTTATGGAGTTAAAACTGATGGGAAATGAAAAGGGAATGAAAAACAACAAAATAACATAAGTTTCCATTTATTCTAACAAAGAAACGAGAAAATAAACAAAATGTTACACGGAGAAAAGTTCCCGATTAATAGAACAGCTGGAAGAAAGTGTTTCTGCCCTCAATTTTTCCCCTAGACGCACAGTTTTTGAGAAACTTGATTTTGAAAAAAGAAACATATTTTTCAACTATAAACAAATATTGTGATGTTATTATAAAAGGTATTGGATTTGGTTCTTCGCAGCAAAATATTCTGTAGACTTTCCCGAATACAGTGATATGCAATCGTTAAAGATGGAGAGACTCCACTTTTGCACCAATTGTTGAGGATATTTTTCAATTTATCTTAAAAAATAGTGCAAAAATAACTTTGCAACGGCGAACTTTTCGAACCAAAAAGCAAAATATAATATGTCAAAAGCAAAATATATGTTTTCCGTCCGTGGTGCGGACGGGGAAAAAATCAATTTTTCAAATATTAGGTACATAGATTTTTCATTGCAATTTCGTTTACTAGATAGTTGGAGTATTTAAACCAATAAAATTTTTTTATAAATACCACTTATTTCTAGGAACAATATGACATGAAAGTTTGGAAACAGGAAACCTGTAAT
This sequence comes from Lasioglossum malachurum, assembly GCA_028455605.1. Lineage (NCBI taxonomy): Eukaryota > Metazoa > Arthropoda > Insecta > Hymenoptera > Halictidae > Lasioglossum > Lasioglossum malachurum. The sequence continues at coordinate 16,408,454 of CM052311.1, forward strand.
TTTGCCTTATAAATGCGTCAACATATAAACGCAGCCACAAGAATCTCAAACATTAAAACACTTGAACAATATTATAATTTGATTATGTTTATAATAGATGATTTATTTAACGTAAGTTAATGTAAGTGTCATTTATTTACCTGAAACACAAATTGACAAAAGAGGTATTTTGAATAGTAGAATTAAAGTTTAATTAGACATAAGTTTTTTACGACACAAAACGTCACGATTAATCTTGTTGCAAATTATATGCAGCACGCGCTTTAAAGTACATATACTAAACTTTAAACTTTCTTAAATTTTTACCAAACGACCTGATTTTTTGAGATAAATTAGAATCGTTTGTTTACTAAATAACGTGCAACAAATTAAAAAAAGGCACTTTAAAAATTTTTTTTATTTGTCCCCGTAAAGAAAACTTAAAATATACGTTTAGTAGATCCATGTTAGTTATACAAGGTGGTCCATTTATCTTGAGACAGTCAATTATTACGGAAACCAGCAGGAATATGAAAAAATGGTTTATCATAAAATATTCTTCATATGAGGGGGCACATTTAATGGCGCTATCCACATTTTTCCATAATGGCGCTTTAAGAGTCAGATGAAGGGCAACTTCATTTTTTCAAATGGAAATCCATATTTCTTATTCTATATTCTTATTCTACATCGAAAAATAATATTTCGTATAAAACATTTGTTTCCTGAACTTACCATTTTTTAACGATACCACGACAAATGTTGCAAAGTGGCATGCATAATGGCATACAACGTGTATTGTGAACCTTCATCTAGTAGGCGGCAATAAGAAGCACGTACTTTATCAGATAAATCGTGCTATCACTTTTTTCAGGCACCATCGTCGATTTTGTTCTAGATAAAATATGTTGTAGTCCATGTGAAATTAGGGAGGGTTTAAGTTATCATATAGCCGGTTTCGAATTTTTTTAGAAATGGCAGGCCGTCAAAGTTTTCAGTTTTTGCCCATTTTGGCGAAAACGGGCCTCACTTACGAATTTTTATCTCGGGAACTGTTTGTCCGATTGAGGTACATTTTTTTTTGTTTTATTCGTAAAGGATTGGGCTATTAAAAAATAATTTTTTCAACCTCGAAATTCAACTTTATAATGTCGATAAATATAAACAAATTCTTCTTTTACGTGTCTTTCGATGAGGGGTCCCAGAGTGATTTAAATTTTGAAAAAAATATAATTATATTCCTTAAAGTTTCCTCTTTAAAATGAGCCCTCGAAAAAGATGGAGCCATTAAAATTGGCGTCACAATGAGCTGGTAAAGGACGCCGTGTACCCCCCCCCCTAATTTCACATGGACTACAACATATTTCATTTAGAACAAAATCGACGATGGTGCCTGCAAAAAGTGATCGGTTTGGCATGGAATGATCCAATTGTATATTTAAGCATTAACAGATACTATGTTTATGAATATCTCAAGAATTATTGAGCGTTTGCGCCTATAATGGTATATATTCGTAAAAGGGAGATCGAGATCTATAAGTATACAAAATCTCAACTAAATCGGTGACTAAATGGTGCCTGCAAAAAGTGATCGATTTGGCATGGAATGATCCAATTGTATATTTAAGCATTAACAGATACTATGTTTATGAATATCTCAAGAATTATTGAGCGTTTGCGCCTATAATGGTATATATTCGTAAAAGGGAGATCGAGATCTATAAGTATACAAAATCTCAACTAAATCGGTGACCCGAAGGCTTTGCACTCTCCTTATAAGTCAAATGTAAATCGGTGCGTTTGCACCCCATACACAGAGCGAAGGATAAGAAGCACGGGAAGAAAAATCGCAGCTAATTTCACCAAGTTCTCGACATTGTAAAAAGAAAAAAAAACAGTCGTGCGGGAAGATTAGAATTTCTAAAATTGGTAAACAAGATTTAACGGAGGGGTAAATGTTGCTCGTGTTTCATCTCCTCGCAGTGTACAGCGGACCGCAATTTTCCGTTTGCTTCCCTCTAACGAAGAATAATGGAATTTGGTCCGGAGGATGCGGTGGTATTCCCGGCTGAAAATCCACCCCTTTTACGGCGTGTCGATGCGAGCTGTTCATACACGCGCTCACGATTGCGGAAACAACATTCCTCCGCACAAAATTATGATGGCACACCGGCGCGGCGCACGAATTGGCAAGGGGCCAGCAACAGTAAAAACATTTTCAATTTAACACACCTGAAAGTCCGGCAAAGTAATATTTCATGATTTAAGAAACATCCCTATGTTTATTTGGATGTAAATATACAATAGTTATACATATGTGGCTCACGAGTGCGGCCCTTTCATTTTTGTCTCACAAAAATATGCACACGCGCTACGATGAAAATTATAACAGAAAGAGTTACGTACACACAGTGAATGTAGAAAGGCCATCATCCATTTATTGTACATTTTCAGTCAGAACTAATTATAAATAAAACTTTACATAAAACAGAACTTTACATTAAAAAATATAACTGAACCACGTATTTTTGAATTCCTACGATTGTAGGAATCTTCTCCTACGATCCTCTTCTCAGTCATGATCATTTAACACTAAACCTACCACGAGGGATCAAATGACTTATTTTGGATTTTTTATTTGACAATTATTGAGATTGTGAAGGTGTTTTAATGGAAATTGATTGAATACATTTTCTGACTCCAATATATATTATAGTAAAAATCGCACAATATATAAATAAAATGAATGATGTTATTTTTATAATACCATACACATTACCCAGATAGCACATAGTCCATTTTACGTCCATTTTAGGTCTGAAAGTCTTACGTCCTAAAAAGACGTCCTAAAGACATCTATCTCAGGACGTCGGTATAACGACTGAAATAAGTAGTTTTGAAGACGCTTTTTCGGGGCGTCGGTTTAACGTCTGAAATAAGACGTTTTGAAGACGTTATTTCGGGAAGTCGGGTCGACGTCTGAAATAAGACGTTTTAAAGACGTCTTTTGGAGGATGTTTTTAGGATGTTTCATTTCAGACGTCTTGAAGCCGTCTTTAAGACGTTTTATTTCACACTTCAATTTTTTGGAGATGTTATGACAGGGATCAGTTTGCTATGCAATGATTAAAATGTTCGTTCTTAAGTTTCCTATTTCTTGGAATGATAATGAAAATATTTTTTCAAAATAACATTTGTTATAAACACATGGATGATTACACCCTAGTAGCCAAAATATTGTATACACATTCATGTAGTATTAAATAGAGATCGAATCTGTTTTTAATATTTAAATATACATACAAAATATTTATTTTACGTTACGTAACAATTTTTTTTTAAATAAGCAGGAAATATTTATTTCATGTTACAAGAAAAATATTCTTTTCTAAATATAAAATGAATATTTATTTAATATTAGAAATAGAATATTTTTTTAAATATGCAAGAAATAGTTTATATTTATCATGGAAAAATATTTGTTACAGAATATGCTGGAAGACATACACACCTCTCATATTACGAATCAAATATTGGTTTCAAATATAAAATAAATCTTTATTTAATATTCGAAGTAAAATGTTTACTCTTAATTTACTTTGAATTCGTGTGTGTCACTTAATCGTCATACATTTATAATTATAACATTAATAATTAATGTCCTTATTATGTGCGACGAAGTTGTTGCACGAAAAATAATCGTAGCTCTTACCTCTTACGCAATATGATTGAACTGTAAGATTAAAAAGTTTGTCGTAAGTTGAGTACGAAAACTAATGAGCATCTTCTTCGATAAAGGCTGGTTTTGAAAATATCGCGAGAACTATTAATTTTTTTGCTATGATACCCTTATAATTTTTTACGTCTTGAATGTCCGATACCAGACGTCTTTGTCCTCTCTGGGTAGTCACTTTTTATGGTCGGTAGGTTTAGAGTACAAATGGATGAAAAATATAATTTCACTGTGAATGTTTACGTAATGGAATATTATTTAGATTTACATATTATGAAATCAAATTGATTTCACTGTTTATTACTCACACTGTACCACTGAGTACAAATGGAAACGTACATAAACTTGGCCGAAACGCTTAGGACTAAATTTCTGTAATTTGAAACTGATGCCTAATTGTGGGAAGGAACTCTGAATTTGTTTCGACGTCGCCTACAATATTATGCAGTGAAAACTACCCAGGTCCATTTAAAGATATGACAGCGACCTTGGTTTTTTGTTGAAAATCGATTTTTTTTAATTTAAAAAATTGCAATTTCTTGTCGGTTAAATACTGATTAACTTTGGTACGAAACACTTCTCTATCTGACCATCCGAAGGGGCTGAAAAATCGTGGGGACCAATTTGTTCCGCACCCTGTATATACAGGGTGTCCAGAACCACCCGTCCAGGGGTGTTTTTAACTTCTCAGATAAGCATATTTGGTAATAAATGTTTGAAATAAAAGTTGCAGGGATTAATGGAGGACATATGTCCATCACCTTGTATTTGACCTTCGGATAGATTTTCAAAGTTATTTGGAGGTCAGTACGTATTTTTATGGCCTCTGGCAGTCATTTTAATCTAGGTCATAAGTACATATCTCAACGTGAAACGAGCTCTTTCAGAATCCGTAGTCAAAAGTAGGGGTTCCCATTTTAAAAAAAGTACTGACCTCCAAATAACCGTAGAAATGGTTCCGAAGGTCATGGACATATGTCCTCCATTAATCCCTGCAACTTTTATTCCAAACATTTTTACCGAATATGCTTATCTGAGAAGTTAACACCCTGTTTGTTTTGGACACCCTCTACATACAGTTGCACTTTTCTGATGCACCAATGCACAAAAGTGCGTACAATTAGTTGCATATTATACACTGTCCAATACCATTCAACTTTTACTTATAACATCTTCTTCTATTCCCAACCGTTTAGGAGATACAGTCTGTTCCAGTTGCGTGAGACATCCTGTATATGTGTGTATTTTAAAACGCCTAAAACGAAATCATACTCAAATTTATCATGAGTACAGAATAATTATAAGGTATTACCAAAAAACGTGGTGGCTTTACGGAAATTTCGGGCACTCTACAGTATTGGTATATATTTGTATATAACAACAATTGGTATAAGGGCTGCACTCTACCACCGAAGTTCAGATAGCAGGGGTTCAAGAGTCTTGTGACAATATTTTTCCGAGCAAACAAAGTTTTACTGCAAAAGACCGGTTTGTTTGGCGGTACGCTGGAGGATCCTCGATTCAAACTGACAGATTGCAAGTTAAAGTGGTTCATAATTATCCCAGCGTTAGCATAAGACCTGTATCTCTTTGTGGCGGCGCAGCTACCGTAAACTAATCGTCTGAATTGTATTTGTCGTGCGTTTTTCCTTTGCATCAATTTACCCGTACCTTCAATTACATTTTTCCTGGAGGGTAACAATGGTCTGGGCATTGAAAGGAGGTACAATTCAATGTTATTTTGCAGGGACAATTTCGCCGGAATGAAAAATGCATTTCGCACAATAACCGAACAAAAATAGCCCTTAAACAGCTGCTTTTCTTAAGAGAAACGTTGGCCCGGCGATAATTAATGAACCGGATGGAAGATCAACAACACTTCCTTGTGGTGCTGCAATGCCCGCCATGATATTATCGTCGGCTTCTGCCAGTACGCAAAATTAATTGACGTTCTATTACCGTGCGTCCATGTTGTTGCCGATGAATTTCTGATTAATAGTGGCAGCATGATCTCTGCGATGAAGGATCCCGGAGTAATGTTCGAACATAATGGACTGGGACCGGGCCATTATCCAGTCGCATTAGCGTCTGACTAACTAAGAAGACAATACCCCGGATGCGTAGTGTATTAGCTGATCCGTAATTTCGGCAAAAAATTTCTGTAGTCTTTTATTAAACAGTATTTCTTAATAATAAGGAGAAGGTTAAGTCTTCGCAAAAGTTTTCAAGATGAATAAGAAAGAGTGATGAATAGACTGCGGATGTTTATGCAATTTGCAACTTACGTAGACGAATTTTTCGAAAATCGAATGAAATCAGATCTTGTTTTGTGTGGTAGTAGTCTTTTCAGATCAGAAGTAAATTAAAATCGTACTAAATTCCGTCGAATTTTATACTCTAGTGTTTTTTGAAAATTTATAGAAAGCATAAAGATCCGCAATCTGGTGATGAAGAATGGTCAAAGACTAAGGCCAATCTTCTTGTAACAAAATTCATTTTTATATTTTCCATGTTGTAGTGCATCCAAACTTAGGTCAGTTTAAAGAACACGGAAGAATGTCATTAGCCACTCTTATTGTTAGTTAAGAATAGTCTTTCAATTATCTTCTTTTAGTTTTAATAAAAAATTCTGTTATTGGGGAAAACTGATTAATTAATTCTTAAACTTGATTGATGATTTTCAACCTTCCATCATAAACCAACATACGTAATTCGGAACCTAACCATGTTGCATTGATTTTGAATCAATACACACAGTGACGGTCAAAAGAAAGTTTAAATATATAGTAAATATACGATAACTACTACAAACTGTTACAAACTGATGTCACCATTTTTACAAATTAAAATTTTATTGTGAAGCAACATTCAGTTTTTTTATAAATACAATAGAACTCTTCGATTATCCGTGCTAATTAGTGGAACATGATTGTTCGGATAATACAACAATTACAGTATTTCATCCATAAATGTCCCAAATGTCTGGCCGATAAATGTCCCAGAACTATCCCCACGAGAAGTATGACTCATACGGCTCGGATATATTGGTGAGACCACACTAATCCGAATGTCACAACTCCTTTATTTTTCATTACTTTTTTATGGAACTTTCACCAACATATTCGTGGCATTTTTCTCATGCGGAATGATATCAAATATGATATAATTCTGATGAAATTTACTTATGTAATGGACGATGAATGTTTCGACCGCAAGGGAGAACAGCGTATGGGAAGTTCTTTGAACTGTGCCGGCGCGCTGCGACTCTCTGTGTCTCTTTATTTCCCGTACGCTGTCCTTCCTTGCGCCCGAAACATTCATCGTCAATTATACCACTAAATACAGTTGAAATTATATCGTGTTTGGTATCATTTTGCATTAGAAAAATGCCACGAATACGTTGGTGAAAGTTCCATTAAAAAATAATGAAAAATAAAGAAGTTTGTCATCGGATTAATTATGTTTATGTTACGGTAAATGTGATCAATTCGGTGGTTATGCATAATAACCGGTTATTATATATAAGCCACTCTAAGTTTGTCGGTTATTATACATAATCACCAATTTATTACTTTTAATAAATAATAGCCTATACGTTATTCACGTATCATGGATACGTCTCTCACGTATCATGGATACGTCATTCACTTATCATCGATAAGTCATTCACGTATCATGGATACGTTAGTCACGTATAATGGATACTTCATTCACGTATCATGGATACGTCATGCACGTATCATGGATACGCCATTCACGTACCATAGATACGTCATTCACGTATCATTGATACGTTATTCACGTATCATGGATACGTCATTCACGTATCATTTATAGGTCATTCACGCATTAGTGATACGTCATTCACTTATCATCGATAAGTCATTCACGTATCATGGATACGTTAGTCACGTATAATGGATACTTCATTCACGTATCATGGATACGTCATTCACGTATCATGGATACGTCATTAACGTATCATGGATACGTAATTCACGTATTATAGATAAGTAATTCACGTATCATGGATACGTCAGTCACGTATTATGGATACGTCATTCACATATCATGGATACGTCATTCACGTATCATGGATACATAATTCACGTATCATGGATACGTCCTGCACGTATCATAGATACGTGAATATATATATGTGATATATATCACATATACGATGTATATGTATATAATACACCACGCTCGCCTGCCGGCGCGCCGGGCAATACGCGTCTAGCTCGCGCTCTGATTGGTCCGTGTTTTTCGTTAATAACTCCTTAACGAAGCCGCGTACGATATTTTCGTAAAGGAAAATGTCGCTTGAAATGATCTCGGGAACCTCCCATTCCATTAAACTAAGGTAATATTGAGACACCCTGTAGAACATAGAAAAAATAATGCACGATCAAAATTTGCGACACAAAGAAGGAGAGATGCTATGAACTATGTCCCTCTCTTTCTTCTATATGTCGAAGATAACCATGTCGCAGATAAATAGACTTCTTCATCATCGATTCCAGAACCTCCTTCGTCTCCTGACCTATTCATCATGACGGGAAATCACAGAAATTATACGCTCCAACTTCTCACGAAAAGATTTTATTTCTATCACTCGTAAACGAACTGCTTTCGCCGAAAGCTCCCAAACAAATGCGGGGACCCATCCGTCTCACCGATCCTTTTTTCGACCAAATCCAGGTAGGAGGGTGAGGATCCTTTCAACGGTGGCCCAGGGGTCCTCGGGCGCGAGAGAAACAAAAAAATCAAAAAAATTTGCCACATGTTTACAAATTCTCCGACCTTCTTAAAAAAAGAAATAAAAGTTCGAAATGTAAACAAATTCACGGGCCTTCTCTGACACGGCCATTCTGACGAATCACACGTCCTCGTGTGTATTCAGGCAATCTGTCCAGGCCTAATCTCGTGTTGTTTTTGTTTTCTAATTCTAAATTCAATGAGAATGAAAAAAAAGAAACAATGAAACATTCATCTCAGTATCAACGTATGGTATGCATACTAACGCTCGATAGAGTCACTAAGAAACTCCCAGAACACTCCAAGTCGACCATATTGAATACTCAAATAGAGTCATCAAGACTCCCAGGTCACTCCAAGTCGACCAAAATCAATACTCAATAGAGTCACCTTGACTCCCAGGTCACTCCAAGTCGACCAAAATATCAGTCTCTTTTGACGAGACTCAGGCCCCCGCCGCGCCGCATCGTTAGCCGCGCACCGCGCTCTGATCAATTCCATAAGCTGCAGTGCAGCCTAACCACCATGAGCGTTTAAACATCCACTGCAGAATCTTCACCAGTACTCCCAACCATGCATTCGTAACCAAAAAAATCCAATTCTGGAGGAACTTGACTTTGGGGCATCTTTCGAATACGATAGTGTGCATACTTGTATGTTCTGTTACCAGTCAAAGATTTAAGGATGTAACGGTCGCCTTCAAGCAACTCCTGAATCTCAAGTGGGCCCCTATACTTCATATGTAGCTTAGTTTGATTACGCTCGTGATTCTCAATTAAAACAAGGTCACCAACATTAAACTTAACTACTTTTGCCTTGTTGGAATCAAATCGCAATTTTTCATAACTTGAAGCTTTAACAATGTTTCGGACCGCCTGCTCCCTTATTTTCACAATATCAACTTCAGTTTCAGTATCGTTAGCAGTCAAAAGATTTAACGGTCTTGCCAGCTTTCCAATCATAAGCTCAAAGCTTGCCTTGATTACCCGGTGTATCGTACAATTTAATGCTAAGTGCACATCTTCAAGGGCATCCTGCCACGATCGTTCAGAAGTCTCTACCAAAGTTAACATTCCTTTCAAAGTGCTCATTGTACGCTCTACTTGGCCATTTGCACGACAAGAACCAGTAGCTATCAGATGAAGGTTAATGCCATGGGACTCACAAAATACTTTGAAATCCTTAGTGTTCCAAGAAGAGATATGGCGGATTTTAAAGCTTTGATTGCATTACTAGCGTCAATATTCAAAGTATGGTACAAGAGAACACAAATTTGGTAAATCCGTCCATAAGAACTATTACGTATTTCTTAATATCGCGTTCTTACCACTAAGTTTGCCGGTAATGTCAATATGTATCTCGACCCGAATGAGGCTTCGAGAGTTTGCAAGTAATGCAGTTATCAACAAATTTTCGGACATACTTGGGCATGCGTTCAAACCAATAGTATTCGTAAACTTTATCCAGCGTCTTTTCCCAACCAAGGTGCATGATCGACTCATGCACGTGATTAATCACGGACCAACGATATGCTCGCGGTACAACAGGAAGGGAAAACGTACGTTAATTTCTTTGAATTTTACGATACAAGATACCTGAACGTATTTCGTAGGTTTTGGCAAGTTCAGGAAGAAGTTGGCCTTCTTTCAGTTTTGAAACAACGGATTGAACTTCCTCATCCCTTGTTTGTTCTGCAAGCAGCCAGTTATCAGACAAAGTGGCTAAATCTACTCTAGCTTTTGTTCAGACTTATGAAAGCTCGGCGTCAACGAATTTGGAAGAGGATTGCGTGATAGGAAATCAACATGACTCATACGTTTACCCTCTCTATAAACCCTCTATTACCCTCTCTATATAAAGTCAAAAGCTTGCAAAAAGGCCCACCATCGGTGTACCCGTAGCATTAAGTCAACTTTATTCCGCGAGGCTTTTAACGAATTACAAATTACAATCAGTAACAACAGTGAAATGGTGGCCTTGTAAATAATATCTAAAGTGCTTTACAACATAAACCACTGCCAGAGTCTCTAGCTCGTATGAATGGTACTTTGACTCAGCGCCCGCGGTCCGCTTACTAAAGTACTCGACAACACGTAGCTCGTTTGCTATCTTTTGAAACAGGATTCCCCGAAACCTTCCGCGCTTGCATCAGTATGTAGCTCGATAGGGAGGTCCGGATTGAAAATCGTGAGTACCGGTACACTCGTTAACGTTGCAATTATCTTCCGTCTAATTTCTTCATGTTCAGGTTCCCAGTTATGCTGCTTGCCAGAAGTCAAGCGAAATAATGGTGCCATAATTCAGGAGAAATCTGATACAAACTTACGAAAATATGACGCGAGACCAATAAATTGTCTAATTAATTCATGAACGTTCTCAGGTGGGGACAGCCGGGTCAAGGCTTCAATTTTCCGAGGGTTAGGTCTCACTTCTCCTGCAGAAATTTCATAACCAAGGAACTCTACTCGTCGCTTCAAAAAGGAACACTTGCCAATGTTTAAAGAAAATCTCGCTTTGATCATGGCTGTTAAGACTTCACGCAACCTCTGTAAACCATCACATATGTCATTCGGCGGAATCAAAATATCATCCATGTACAAAACCACGTAAGAATACACCAAGTCACCCAAAGCATTGGATACTGCACGTTGAAAAACGCTGGGCGCATTGCGCAGACCGAAAGGCATAGCTAAATACTCAAACTGTCCGTCGGGTATAACGAATGCGGTACGTTCTACGCTCTCAGGACTAACCGGTATTTGATGAAATCCACTTGCGCAGTCTAAACAAGTGTAATAATTGGCTCCGGATAACCTTGAAATCTGATCAGAGATGAGCGGCGGAGGAAATCAGACCGAACGTGAGACTATATTATTTCTATTTTGCATAATCATTATATTTGTATAATCTTAGTTTATTTTCTATCTATCAATAGTTTATAACAAAGCGTATCTTACTAGTAGACTCATTTCGTATATATTATTGCATACATTTATCGAAAATTAAATCACATTGTTTGTAGTATTGAACCACATAGTTCAAGGCGGGCGGCATGTTCGGTCTCAAGCAGACCGAACGTGAGATTTATGTGTTTATTTGGGCACGGTCCGCTCCAATCTCGAGACACTCGACGCGACGCGACGGTCCCAGAATTTGGGTGTTACCGAACACCACTTCGAGACCGCCTCGCGAGCGAAACCGATTGACAGGGCAATCTTGCTATACAAACAGTTTAGTTCTCCGTATCGTTTTCCCATATTTTTCGCACCCAATTAATTACAGAACCTAAACATAGTTCTACCAACGCAACCTTACTCCTACGACCAAAACGCACCACCCACTCACCAATCAGAAATCATTTTGTCATCCCCACACATTTTCAGGATACCCAATAAGGAAACATTCAGAGCTTAGCTTATAGACGACGCGACACACGAATTTTAGATCACGACAAACAACTTGTACCTTTTACCTCGAAACCTCATCGTTATACTGTACTTTGTTAAGTTTTAAATATAGACTAAAGTGTGTTAAATTCCAAGACTCAACTTCATTTCAAATACCCGGTGTTACGCATATAACACCGTCGAAGCCCAGAATTATCGTCGCGAGCAAGCGGAACGGGACTTACGACCCCGCGAAGTTCGGTATACGAATTTGCGGTAGTTCGGACGCTTCACGATCTGTTCCATCCTGTTTTTTTACCAGAAGAATAGGACTTGCAAAAGGGGAACAACTATTTCGAATAATATTGGCGCGTAATAACTCCTCTGTTTTGGTCCGTACTATCTGTCTTTCGTCTGGACAAAGTCTATACGGACGTTGAACCGTGCGATTTGGATCCTTAAGGCGAATACGTAATTCTCCCGTGCTAACACGAGTTTGAGGTAAACTATCAATTAATGCGGATGAAAAATCATTCAATACAGACCTCAACTGAGGTTTCATGTTCATGGTAAATCAGTATCAACACAGTCAAGAAATCAATAGACAAGGGTAAATTGCAACAATCCACCAATTTAGTTTTAGAAATCGTCAAGGCTTTGTCAGTCATGTGAACCGTGAGACCAAGTCGTAGAACTTCGCGACCAATCATTACCCCATACTTCAAACAAATATCAGGTAGAATATGAAATAAAATTGTTACACGATTTCCTTCAATTGAACATTCGCTACGAATTTGTTCGGTACTACATACGTCAGAATTTCCGATACCCGTGATATGAACAGTCGAATTTACACGAGTCCCCGAGAATTTATTTGCCACACTTTCTTTGAACAAAGAACACTCAGCGCCAGAATCAAAATAAAAAGGAAACGATCTACCAGATTGTAATTGTATCTGCACACATACACCACGAACTTCGCAGGTATCCAAACGTTGACGATCAATTCCAGCACCGCCGTTACCTTCGATGTTTTTCTTCGTACAATGGGATGCGATGTGACCCTTCTCACCGCAACGAAAACAAACAATGGACTTCTTTGTGTCGAACGTCGTTTCAGGCCTCAGATTAGGGGTCGTCATAAAATTAGTCTTGACCGTCTTTTTGCGACAATCAACTGCCTTATGACCTTGCTTACCGCAATTATAACATTTGATACCTATGGGTGTCGAATACCTACGCCGCTTTGCGTCAGCCGTAGCAAAATCAGGATCTAATTTGCGTTTCAAATTAGGAAGTGCCTTCATTTCTTTTAATAGCTTGCTACGTGACGTAATGTGAGTTGTAAAGGCGAGACGTTGTGAACGTGAATCAAATCGTGCTACATGTGCTAACACACATGAGACGGCAATTTCCTCTTCACTCAGATTTTTCCACTTTGCCGATAGCGACGTAATTAGGCGGCTGGCGTACGCATCGAGACATTCTTCTTCCTTTGGTCGGCTATTGTTCACGTTGATGATGCTGGCAGCACAGGTTTCCACACAGTCGTAACGTGAGAGAAAAAGGTCCATAAATTGTGGCCAGGTTATTCCTGCATGTGCCACTTGAGACAGCCATGCTGATGCACTACCCTTTCGTGATTTACTAAGAGCAATGATGAGAACTCCGCTATGGAGGGGACGTTCAGCCAAACAAACGTCAGCCGTAGCACACCATGCGCGTGACTCAGTGTCCGTATCCTCTGGATTGAACTTAGGCAGTATAACTGACGATGAAGACGGTCCTCTGATTGCTTCAATCCACTGCAGCACATTCCGGTTCTGTGACTCGTACATAGTCCGCTAAATATTATCGTCTCGATCATGTGAAGCACGAGCCGATCCCACTTCTGATGTCGGAAATAACGATGTCGCAGACAAAGAGGCTTCTTCATCGTCGATTCCAGAACCTCCTTCGTCTCCTGACCTATTCATCATGACGGGAAATCACAGAAATTATACGCTCCAACTTCTCACGAAAAGATTTTATTTCTATCACTCGTAAACGAACTGCTTTCGCCGAAAGCTCCCAAACAAATGCGCGGACCCATCCGTCTCGCCGATCCTTTTTCCGGCCAAATCCAGGTAGGAGGGTGAGGATCCTTCCAACGGTGGCCCAGAGGTCCTCGGGCGCGAGAGAAACAAAAAAAAAAAACAAAAGAATTTGCCACATGTTTACAAATTCTCCGACCTTCTTAGAAAAAGAAATAAAAGTTCGAAATGTAAACAAATTCCCTGGCCTTCTCCGACATATACATACACCATTCGTACTTCAACTCTATAGTTTGGTAAGCGGCCTCCAAGATAATTTATGAGTTTAGTTTATTTGTATGAGTATTGGTACTTATAAGAAAGTTGTAAAATTGAGTCATCTATTTTTTATATACAAATTCGCAACTAATGGAGGACTCCCTTTCTCTGCAACTTATAGTTTATTTCACTCGAAGCATATCATATGTTTGATTTCGAACAAAAGCTCTGACATTAACTACCTGGAAGCTGTTGCCTCAACTTGAAATAGCCTAATCTAGAAAAATTAATTTCATCACAATACAATACAGGATGTATCTAGTCAATGGGCTGTGTCACCGTAACAGTGTAAAAATCAAAGAGAGGTCAACTATTATATCCCGAAATGTTCTAATTCGGTTTTATCGTATTTCACGTACTTGTAAATTCCGGTTCGTTGGTTCGTGATATAACGCGGGGCGTTGTTGACTTTAACTGTTTATTTAAAACCTCGTTGAAATAAATGGCCGCGTGATGTTACAGTGGATGCATTTTCTGATGGCCTAACGTGCTGGCGAATATGTCCGAACCATTCACCGAATAATTGTAACAAGCGATGGTCACAGCGGATGCGTATTCTGATAAAATAAATGGAAGCACGGCGGCTGTGAAAAGAAACTTCAACGTTGGTATTTCCATATACGAGTATTAGTGACTGTAGCGCTAGATGGATTTTCAAATGTTTTGTTAACATTCATCTGATCTGAGGCAATCCTTGCCACACAACACTACCAAAACTCTTTTGTTTTTTGGTCTGTTTTCGTACCGAGGCACGGTCATCTCTAGTGGGGGAGACTGGGGCTAGTTCACTAACGAGGCTTGTCGACTAATCCATTCTAATTGTAAAATACTATAGAGTAGATGATGTTGCATTCCCGCGATATTGAAACATAAGAATGACTAGCTCACCATGTAATGTGTTACCGTGACCGAAACTTGTGTGTTTTACCAATAAGAATAAAAGGTCTAAAATCATCGGCGGTAAGTAAATATTTTTGTTCCGACTATTTATCAATTTTTGTCCGTTAAATACTGGTTGATATTTTTTCATGATTAATTTAGGGAAATATGATACATTGACTATAATTTTAGGTACTTTATTTGATCCGGTGTAGCCCTTACAATGATAAAAATGTCGATCGGGGCTACTTGACTAAGCATAGGATCTATAATCTGTGTCATTCAAGAGAGATTCCTTGTCCTCAGAATCAGAAGATGATACAGAATGAATCTTATCTGAATCTGCAATGAATCTTACACTGATAGCGTTTGTGGTGAAAACTGGGTACAGTGCACACGTTGCAGCAACTGGGCTCACGAAAAATGCATCAGATGTATGTATTATCTGTGACCTGGATGGTGATTTGTAAGCCTAATTTGACTTAATTTTGCCTACAAATCATCAACTGATTCACTACAGTAGATATTTATGAACAAATAAAAATTTTAGTATTGTTAATATGTATTTACTATTATTTTTTCTCAAACACTTAAAAGTAACTGTTAAGTCAACTAACCCCCTTAGATATGTCAACTAACCCCACAACCGGGGTTTGTTGACTTATTGCTGTCAATAATCTAAACATTAAAACTACAACTAGGTTTAATCAAAGCGATTTCCAAAATTAAATCTGTATACCTAAGTAAATGTGCAAACTTTTAGTGTACAACAAGTCAGGAAAATATCAATGGTTCATTTGACCGCTACGGCCCAATCACGTGACGCGTTCCGTCCAGGGCTTCGGAGTCGGTAGACCAGTGTTAAATACCAGATGAGGGGAAATCAACGATATATGATGTACCCCCTCTCTGATGACCAGAGCGCGACGGGGATTGAGTGGGGCGAATGGGAGTGAGTAGGAAGTAGACCGTTGCGCGTGCGCGACGTGTAGAATAGGATAGTGGAAGGGGAAAAGGAGGAGAGTATTTCCGAAAATTTGGGTACCGTTTCCTACCCCATATGGCATCACTGTGGTAGACAAAATTCTTAACTCCAACTCCGACTCCAACTCCTCTATTTTTTTACCTCCGACTCCGAATCCGACTCCGACGCCGATTTCGACTCCGACTCCGACTCTGACTCCGATTCCGATTCCGACTCCGACTTTCCAAATTGTAACAATATGTACTCAAAATAATTAAGAGTTGCAATAAAACTGAATAAATAGTTGAAATATTGTATTAAAGTCTAAGAATATGGAACAGATAACTCTGATAACACTGTCCAACAAATTTCAACTTTTTTTATGTTCCCAATATACTGTTGAGACCTTCTTATAGAGTTCTTTGCGCTGATTTCGAATCTGTCCTTAATTTTTTCCCTATACGCACAGTTTTTGAGGAATATGGCTTTGAAAAAAAAACATATTTTTCAACTTTAAACAAATATTGTGATGTTATTATAAAAGATATTGAATTGTTCTCTACAGCAAAAGATTCCTTAGACTTTCCCGAATCCAGTGATATATAATATTAATACATTAATATAATAGTATAAGTAATATAATAATTAAAACATTAATAACATCACAATATTTGTTTAAAGGTGAAAAATGTGTTTTTTTTTTTCAAAGACATGTTCCTCAAAAACTGTGCGTATAGGGAAAAAATTAAGGACAGATTCGGAATCAGCGCGCAAAAAACTCTATAAGAAGGACCCAACAGTATATTGGGAACAAATATAGTGTTGGACAATGTAACCCAACACGACTCTTACACACTTTCAGGAAATAGTTAGAAAATACCACTACCATAACTTTAACCGTTTCTCTTCTACATAGTGGCGAGGTATACATGTTACGGTAAATGTAATTAATAATTATGTCCATAATAACCGGTTATTATACATAATCACCAATTTATTACATTTACCGTAACATATACGTAATTTATTTATGTATACATAAATCTATTAATGATTTATAAACAAAAGAGCCAGAGTTGGAGTCGGAGTCGATATATTTTTTCCCGACTCTGATATCACAATGTCACGTGACTATCATCCGGTACAAAAATAAAATTCTACAGTTTTAATTTATGTCAGATTCTCTATTAATGTGTGCATATTAAATTTAAGAGTTATTAGGAAATGATTGTTTTGTGCTTAAATGACTGTTTCCTCATCAGACAGAAAATGTGTAGCCAATTTCATCCAGATCTCATTAAAATATTACTGTCCAGTGAGAGAGTAACCGACAACTTTTTGGCCTACTTTCCCATATACATACATACCTATCGATCGGCTTTTAAAATAGATGTTGGCCTCGTAAACAATGATTAAGGATGTTTGTCAAAGTGTCAATTATCCCGGAAAATGAAAATCCTGACAAGCATTTTATTCAATTGTGATGCAATTATAAGCAAATTCTCGTTTCATATATAGAATATATATGTATATATATATGATTTTGACTTGGACCTAACCTGACTCTCACATGATCAGTAGCCCAAATAAATTTATGTCCTCGACAATGGTTACTAATACTAATAGACAAAAATTATTTCCATCATCGATAACGGTTCCTTACGACCAAAACGAATTGTTGTCCTTTATAATGGATATTTACCAGTCAAAGATAATGTCCATCATCAATAATGATTATTTGTAACTAGAACATATGCAAATTAATATTTATAATTAATTAGATTTCTCGAATAATTTCTGTGAAATTCAACGATCACTGCATTCCTTGCGATAAAATATGACCTTTTTACAAATGATTTTCTTACTAAAGTAAAAAAAGACTATTGTTTATGGTGTCTGGATAACAATTATCGCAAAATTGGTAGTACATGTAAGTTATGCGAGTAAAATTTCTTTCATAAATATTTAAAACTTTAAAATTATAGTATAACCAACTAACTCTAACGAACAGCACATCCAGCTACCGGCAAAGCATTCTCGGCGAGAATGACCCTTTTGTCGAGGGAAAATTGCGAGAAAAAAAATAAAGTACGAAAAACGCGGGAATTTATTACACAACCCAATAGTTACAAATAATCATTATCGATGATAGACATTATCTTTGACTGGTAAACAACCATTATAAATGACAACAATTCTTTTTGGTCATAGGGAACTGTTATCGATGATGGAAATAATTATTGGCTATTAGTATTAGTAACCTTGTCGTCACATTGTCGATGACAGAAATTTTATTGGGCTACTAATTATGCAAGAGTCAAAATAGATCCAAATCAAAATCATGTTTATGGATATATCCGAAATAGCACATTGATGTGGAAAACGAAAGAATGGACTCGCGCGGGCTTCGAAAATTTCTTTTCGTCCCTCTAATTAAATCGTAGTCGTTGTAGTAATAATTATTTAAATAAAAATAAATTTTTTAAAAATACCACGTTTTTAAAACGGACTAAAAAGTATAAAATATAATTTTTCCTAGCCCCATACAGGTTCCGAACCCCATGCAGATTGTGAATTTTTAAGAGCTATGAAAATACTTGTAAGATTTAAAACGAAAAACGTGGGGCGCWWGMCWWWATTGTAGTA
>CM052311.1:16427262-16451823 GCA_028455605.1 Lasioglossum malachurum
TACTACAATWWWGKCWWGCGCCCCACGTTTTTCGTTTTAAATCTTACAAGTATTTTCATAGCTCTTAAAAATTCACAATCTGCATGGGGTTCGGAACCTGTATGGGGCTAGGAAAAATTATATTTTATACTTTTTAGTCCGTTTTAATTATTTTCTGCTTTTTAGTCTTGTGTGTGTGAAATTTTACAATCGATTTTAAACATTTTGATGACATTATAACAGAGACATGTAGTAAATTTCAGGCGGTATTGCGACCACGTCCTATCGAAAACACAGACGCCGTGGTAAAATGTCAAAGATAAAGGTTTGACGGAGAATCTCGGTGTAACTGTTCTTTCGCTTGGTAAACAAACATTATTGTAGTATAATAATACGTAGTAACCTTGTATACACCGCACAGAGCTTGAACGCACACTCAGCTCAGTAGTGGAATGGAAGGCGCTCTGTCGCGCGGATTGGCTATCGCTGAATCGATGACGTACTACCTTTACCGAGCATATTTACTGAGGCTCGGGTTCGAATCCCGGTCCAGTTACTACGATTTTCTAATTACTATCTCGTAAACGCAGTTTTTTTTTTTAATTTTTTTAGAATATTGCATTGTCATCCAGTTCTGAGCTATATTTAAAATTTCAAGTCTTTAGCTCATCGGGAAGTTAGTTTAAAATCAATTGCAAGATTTGTACCGAACAAACAGACAAACAAGAAAGCGAGCTAATAAAAACGTGGTAAAATGGTGCCGTACCGTCGAACATACAGAGGTGTCTTGGCACCTAGCTGCTGTGATCTGAGATACGCCAACAAATTTAAATCAAAATATCTGTTGGGAGTATCGAGCGTTCAGAAACGCAGTTTCCAGACCACATAATATGACAGTAATTACTCTGTCCAACAAAATCGAAGCTTTGGCAAAAATTTCAGCAAAATCGAAGGGTTGTCGCTTTCGGAAATATACCCGTTTCTTATAGAGCTTTTTCCGCTGATTCTGAATCTGCCCTTAGTTTTCCCCCCAGATGCACAGTTTTTAAGAAATATGATTTTGGAAAAAGAACATATTTATCAACTTGAAGCAAATATTGTGATGTTATTATAAAAGATATTGAATTGTTCTTTACAGCAAAACATTCTATAGACTTTCCCGAATTCAGTGATATTCAATATCAATACATTATGAATGTTTAAACATGTTCAAACAATCATTGAAGATAGAGAGACACCACTTTTGCACCAATTTTTGAGGATATTTTTCAGTTTATCTTAAAAAATAAGGGTCAAGCGTAAAATCGAACTATATCACGCGATAGAGCAGACTTTTATCTTGAGAAACCGCCCTATGAAGTCTGCAATGTCGACGTTTTTTTCGAGCCAGAAACCAAAATATCTTCGCCCGGCAAGAGTTACCGCCAGTGACGCTCACCACTAGAACGGTCTGGGTTAGATCGTTCGACAGGTTACGGCGCGGCGAACAGCCGTGCTAGTGGTGAGCGCCACTGAAAGTGCTGTTGCGGACGTTGCGATGCTGGTGCGTCTAGTGTGCGGCAAAGCCACCAGCGGCGCCGTCAAGTCGACGACGGCGCGCGGCGCGGCGTGCAGGTATGGCGCACAGTGGGCGAAAAAGCGATGTTTTTGGATAAAAATCTGCCGACAACTCAATTTTTCATCGATTCAATTGGAATTTTTTTTTTAATGTTCGTGAAGGACTATACTTTGATGACATGCTGCGCGAAAATCGTTATCAAGAATCCTTATCTACAAAACTCAATAACTCCGGGGTCATTCCATGCCGAATCGATCACTTTTTGCAGGCACCATCGCCGATTTTGTTCAAAATGAAATATGTTGTAGTCCATGTGAAATTAGGGGGGGGTTTAAGTCATCATTTTGCCGGCTTCGAATATTTTTAGATATGGCGAACCTTTAAAGTTTTCAATTTTTGCCCATTTCGGCGAAAACGGGCCTCACTTACGAATTTTTATCTCAAGAACTGTTTGTCCGATTGAGCTACATTTTTTTTTTGTTTTATTCGAAAAGGATTGGGCTATTACAAAATAATTTTTTCAACCTCGACAATCATAAATCATGATTAAAATTTTAATCGAGTAATGCCCAACTCTGGGTAAAGCTATGTATGATAGCCTCTAGTGCCTATAATTGGTAATGCTGTTGCAAAGTACATACTTGTAAACACTCAGCATGTTTATTATTGTAACCCCAAGAGTGGTTACTAATATTGGTCTCGAGGTATAAATAGGGTTATTTAGTCGAATCCAGTTTGATGGTATCTTCTCAAGACCAGCAGAATAGACAACGGACCTTAATACCGGTGCGCTCGACTCGCCTCTACCTCAAACGGGGGTACACGGCGTCCTTTACCAGCTCATTGTGAAGGCCAATTTTGATAGCTCCATCTCTTTCAAGGGCTCATTTTAAAGAGGAAACTTCAAGGAATATAATCAATTTTTTTTCAAAATTTAAATCACTCTGGCCTCTCATCGAAAAAAACGTAAAAGAAGAATTTGTTTATATTTTTCGACATTATAAAGTTGATTTTCGAGGTTGAAAAAATTATTTTTTGATAGCCCAATCCTTTCCGAATAAAACAAAAAAAAAATGTACCTCAATCCGACAAACAGTTCCCGAGATAAAAATTCGTAGGTGAGGCGGTTTTTGCCAAAATGGGAAAAAACTGAAAACTTTGACGGCCTGTCATTTCTACAAAAATTCGAACCCCCCCCCCCTAATTTCCCATGGACTACAACATATTTCATTTAGAACAAAATCGATGATGGTGCCTGCAAAAAGTGATCGATTTGGCATGGAATGACCCTTTGACTATCTGTCTATCTTGTGGCGGGTGAAGGAAGTTAGCCGCCACAAGTTATTAATGGCAATGATGTCTGGATGTTTGTGGATGAAACAACGGATGTATCCGGCCGTTATATTGTAAAAAGCAAACTTTGTGAAAACGAAAGAACGCAACCTCATATATTTGTTAGCTTGCAAACAATAAATTATTCTCTTATCTCATTTAACCGATAAGAGGCACAATTTTACAAAAACTAATATCCCATATTACAGTTTCAATTACAACAAATCAATCTTTTGCATATAATTATGCATATATTTTACACGTTTCCACATATTATATCTGCATAAAGATCCGCTGTTGAATAATGTCACAGTATTTATAAATTCTTCTAATATTTTCACTGTTTTGATTTACATCTACTCAATTTTGTCATAAATGTGCCTAAAAGTTGCTGTCTACTCGTAAGTAAGAGCTCTGTATTTTGTATAAAATGCAGTTCGACCGTTGGGTGACGTTCGTCCCGAGTAGTTTGGCAGTATTGCAAAGTTCATCGAGTTTCAGATAAGATTAGGATCGCACTTGTTCGTCATTTTTTGATAAATGTAAACACACCTTTAATTGATTTCATAGAAGAGCGTTGCGTCTCGTGATGATTGCAAGGAAACACTCATGATTCTCCGTAGCACTATTTGTAATTCATAGCTGCTCGTCGTTCTCGGTTTACCGATCAATTTACAATTGCCTTATGACCGATCGCACCCTCAGGCGCGATACAATTTTCCTGCACAACGGACATAATGTAATTTGCTGTGATGGATCGTTATCGGAATTTTAAACGTATTTGCTCAGGTTTACAGTTGACTTTTTCGTTAAAACGAAGGTGGATACGCGTGTAAAAGCTTCGCACGCAAATTGAAATTTTGTAATCGTATTTAATTGGCTTTGCGTGCGTCTACGGCTCGCAATAATCGACACCACGCACGCTAGGTTTACTTTGTGTGGTTAGCATTTGACACATTTTATTCATACAATGTATCGCATGAATTCATTCGATCTTTTGTTCTGCAAATTCTTCGTAATGAGTCACGAATACTTTAGAGGTAATGTTTCAGCCAGACAGAAGATTAATTTTTCTTTTATGGTAAATGAATGGTGTACTGCTTACGGATTCAATTTCGAAAGTGATTTAAGTTTGCGTGATCCAATATTTTAGGATCGTCGCATAAATCAGACTAGGAGAGGGCTATTATACAGGGTGTCCCAAAACTCCTTTCTTCCCGGAGATGGGAGGCTCCTGAGGTCATTTTCCTTTGCAAAAATGTTATTCGCGGGTTTGAATATATATATATATATTCATATATTAATATTACAATATAAATACATAAATAGATAAGATTCAATGTAACCTTATACAGGGTGTTCGACTACAGGTGGGAGAAAATTTAAGGGGTGGTTCTCCATAATAACATAAGAGGAAAATGAAGAATAAAAAAATTGGGTTTTCGATTTTGTTATTTAGTTATTAACAATTAAAAATCCGCCTAAAATGCGGCAACGCAACCAACATAAGTGTACGTTGCGTACGTCATAGAGGCGCGTGACAGTCACGTATCAAGTGACAGATTAATGCATATCTTGGTTCTCATTTGGGGCCCCTGCGCTGTGAAAATGTTTAATAAATTCATGTACAGGATTAACAAACTGATCGTTGCACGACATTGAACCTGCCTAATCGTTAAAGTTCACAAGAGCATTTCTAATATCCGGCCTATGGAATTATGAAGCAGAATTGATCAATGCCCTTTCACTTTTTAATTGGTCTCACATAAGTAAATTATTTGGGATCATTATAAACTGGAATCCATTGTGTCCATAAATGTTGAATGGAATCGTCACAAGTGCAAGTACTCACAAAAATGCACATATGCAAAAGTCAAAGTGACGTGCATCTAACGTGAATTAGTTGTGCGCGATTCTGATACGCTAGTGCATTTTTGTGGATACTTGCACATGTGAGGATTTTGTTCAACATTTATGGACACAATGGATACCATTTTATAGTGATCTCGAGTAAACTACTCATGTGAGAACAATTTAAAAGTGAAAGGGCATTGACCCCTTCTGCTCCATAATTCCATAGGGCGGATATTAAGAATGCCCTTGTAGATTTTAACGAGTAGGTAGGTTTAATGTCGTCTAACGATTTATCACCTGGCTGGGGCTCCAATATTTCCACCTGGCTGGGACCCCAAATGAGAACCAAGGTATGCATACATCTGTCACTTGATACGTGACGGTCGCACGCCTCTATACTCTATGACAGGCCTGGCCAATCCAAATGGTTTCACGTGCCATTTTGGTGACGCGTAACGTTACAGCAGGCCGCACTTTAGGTAAACATGCTTTTAAAAAACGTAATACAAATAGAAAATGAATAAAACTTCATTGTTATTCTACTATGATTCAATGTAATTAACTCTCGAGTCTCTTAATTAATGATATATTCGTTTATCCTTTCTTCCACTTAATTTTTGTAAATCTATATTTATGTTCGACGTTACACATCTTAGCTGGTTTTCTAGATTGGCATCAGTTAATGAAGCACGTGATGAACTCATTGTAAATTTCATCTTCGAAAAAAATGTTTCACAAACATATGTGGATCCAAAAGCACTTACAACTCTCGTTGTGCAAAATATCTTAAGTTGGAATATTTCTCGGATGTAATATAAGTATTGTAAAAATTATTTTTCATGCGTACACAAAAATTTGTTTTATTTCATTGTTGCACTGTAACTCAATTATATCAAATTATATCACACAAATATAGAACTGGAATTCATTGTCGCACTTGCGCATTATAACAATGACACATGCAAATTTTCATTTCTTTAATATTTTTTGTATACCATACATACAACGAGAAACAAAAGTTTCAACATAAATATAAAATCGCTCGGCGGGCAGCACAATTTAACGTGGCGGGCCGCGTGTTGGCCAGGCCTGCTCTATGACGTACGCAACATATACTTATGTTGGTTGCTTTGCCGCATTTTAGGCGGATTTTTAATTGTTAATAACTAAATAACAAAGTCGAAATCCCAATTTTTTTATTCTTCATTTTCGTCTTATATTATCATGGAGAACCACCCCTTAAGGATGTTCTGGAGGTAATATGAAAACGCAACAAAATTTTTGAAAATTTGACAAGATATAATTCTTACTAAATTAATGCAATTACCAAAGTTTGGGTTCGATTCACTGCACCGTTTAAGAATTATAGTAACTTAAAGTTTTCTCATTTTAACACGTCTTCTTATGGAGGATTCATAAAATTCCACTTCAAACCCTATTTAAACCTTGAAAAAACGCAACTAGAAACTCCAGTTTTTTCATATATGTAGTAAAAAGTATGTAATTAATTATGTTCAAAATTTATTAGGATTCACTAAAGAGTTACACAGCAAAAAAATTATACACTGTTACAAAACGACAAATTTATCGTGTTGTCTCTCACTAGCATGGAAGCGCGACAAGTGTAGACCACTGAATGTAGTTACAGAGGATACAGTATTCGCAAAAGTTTAATGCAAAACATACTCCTGAATGGCTTTCATTGCCAATATATTGCTGGATTTCGAATTTCTTGTACTTTTGTCTCCCATTGTACCTCCAGAACATCTTTAAATTTTCTCCTACCTGTAGTCGAACGCCCTGTATGCATTACGGACATTGTTTAATAGTTTTCAACATTAGGAAAACATTTCGTATATAGGTTTTTAAATGTTCTATAAACGTCCTGTAAATATCCTGTTAATGTCCGGGGTATGTCCAGCCGGGCGTTCATAGGACGCCCATACGCTACGTCCTATGGACGTCCCACTTTTTAACTGGGACGTTAGTAGGATCTATCTGGAACGTGTCCGGGTGTTATTTGGAATGTAGATACATAGATAGAGTTCTCTCAAATGATCGGCGCAACAACAGAGTTTGTTGACTGAAGGTTGTTTTGTTAGAGGAACAGCATCTTTTTATTACTTAAATTATATGAAATTTTTGTCACTGTATAGATTTCTTGAAATATCAATTATTTTATGTGATAGTATAACCAACATTATGAAATGTAGTTAATTGGCATGCAGTTTTTGTATCTCTGTTGTTTGCATATTCTATCGTGTAGTGAGCCCTATGAATGAGAATATTAAAAATGTGTATTATTATATGAACAAAATAATAATTTGTTAACAATATACAAATGCATATTTAAAAAGCCACCATAGAATTTTAAATGACTGGGGTTGCATAACCAGTATAAGTGTGGCTATGGTCTGAACCAAAGTATATTGAACATCTTGATTAATCACAAAGTGGCGGCATTTTGAACTCAAATGACTGATTTTTGGATATTTTCCTACTTTAGCACTTGAATAAATAAAAAAAAAAAGCGACGGATTTAAAAAATGTTGTGTCGTGCGGAGATATATGCAAAAGCTCCTCTAAAAATTTCAAGTCAATTGATTAACAAGAACTGGGGCCATCGTGGAAACAGTTCCGAGCCAAACGCGTATAAATCATTCTACAACTATGAATTATGTATAGTATAAGGTTCCAGCCACACTCAATAGTGCGTTTGCAGCCTTCGTCAAGTGATTCAGCAAAATAGCGGAAGACGTGTAGCGAAAAGTAGGGATAACACGTGGTCCCTATAAGTTTCCCACTGCCATCTTTTCGTGGACGATTAGTACATCTGTTACACTTTTTCTCGATGAAGACCAATAATTAAAAATTGGACTGTGTAAATATAATAAAATAACAGCATCTTTGAATTTTCATAATGAAACAAGTAAGACTGCGCAAATTCCCCTAAATAATCGGGTCTCAAACAAACAGCGATTGCTGTTCCGAAAATGGCAAACGTAACGCATTACGCGGATGAACACACTCGTTCTCAAAGTTTCGTGCAGTGAGTAACGGTCCGCACGTTCACAATTCAAATACATATGCCGGAGTATTCAGTCGACAACTCTCGGTCGACAATCTCATAATTTACAAAAGCACAGAAGCTTCCGTAGCATGTAAATCACAAATCACGGCACGTTTTAACGCGTATCGACGTCTCCGCTATCTTGATCCAATTGCCAAAGACTATATGGCAGGCAATAGCAGCAGTAACTCGTGAACCAGCAGCGTTCCACAGTAGTCAAACTTGGAATTTACGACCCCGTATGGATTTAAAAGACAAATTCGCATCCTATTCGCGATCGCATACGTTACATGAAATACTCGATACAGGTGAACCATCTAATATACAGTGCGTATCAGAAGTTTAGACGCACGCTATTATTTTAACAAAAACGTACCGTCTGATTAATCGTCGTTTGATTGTTTAGAACACATTGCAAAATTATGATTACTACTTAAACTGTTCATGTATGGCATCACAGGGAAGAATTTTTAGCCAAAACATGAAAAAGGGCCGTATCAGAAGTTCAGACACACTTACTTTTCTTGTAGTTTGTAACTTCATATCGTGGTACCTGTGGATATATTCATTGTAAGAGTGAAGTTAGTAGACAGGATATTTCACCTAACTTGACCACCTTAAATATCTTTGTTGTTTTTAAAGATACGTCAAATGTCTGCAGGACAAAGTTGAATGGTAAAATGGGACTCATAAGATACCAAAAAGATTTTTATTTTTATGTAATTTTTTTTAGAGATAGATGAAGGTCACCTTGATTTTTTAAATGGAATGTCCTATTTTTTATACCATAGATTGATAGAATATCAAATTCTGAGTATGAAAGTGTTGACTTTCATATGTCCTAAACCTAATAGTTAATGAGATATTATCCAAAGAATAAAGAAAACTGTTTAGATAATATTTCGTTATCTATTAGATTTAGAACATATGAAGGTCAATACATTTTTACTCAGAATTCGATAGTCTGTCGATTCATGATACAGAGAGAGCGAGAGAGCGAGACAGCGAGAGAGCGAGAGACACTCTATTTACCGAAGCTTTTCAGTGTAAACACCACTACACATTGTCCCACGAGAGTCCGGACTGGCCTAAAGACCAGTTGTCGTTCGTCATTGCGCATCTTCTACCTAATTGGTTCAAGAAAGTAGGGAGTGGGTAGTGGAGTGAGAGATGATAGATACCATGTGGCAACCAACAGTTTTTCTTGTGGTTGTAATATTTTATACCTTATCACATTTTTTAATTTGTTAATACTACGCGTTTCCGTTTTGACGATATCACGACATCGTAGAACGTATTCATGATAAATATTCATACACCCGAAGTCGTACTTTAATTTCTTAGCTTTTATAAAATAATACCTTCCCAACACTACAAAAATGTTGTATTTCCTTGAAAAAGGTGCTTCCTAAGATCATTTAAAATAACTTTTACCTTTTACCTTAAAGAGAGTTAACTCTCAAAATATTGTGTACATCATTAAATATGTCAGTGTCTAATTAATTACTAAACATTTAAGTATTTATGAGATATATATTAATTTCATATTCATACAAAAAAAAACAATTAATATAGAATGAAATTATTCTAGGTCGAAAGAAATGTTTAATTTTCAAGTTAGAATAGCACCGAGTGCAAAGGGTTAAAAAACATTACCTCCTTCAAGAAGAATATTTTTCAACCCCTTTAGCTTTACAAACCTTTCTGTTCGGCGCATCATGATGAGAACACAAAGTGGTATGGAGTCAAGCTTTATGGAAACTGGGGTGTTCCATTTTCAAAAAGAAACACGTAGTCCTGGTGAAAATACAATGGCAGTTACGTGTATCGGCGCACGCAATTTGTCTATAAAAATTCCTGGAAGATGCCGGACTTTAAATATGTATAAACGCACCACTGCACATGTGCAATACGAGCACGTGGACTTGGCATCTCCTAAGTTGCTATTCCCCGGTGTTGTACGACGGTAGACGGCATTATGCTCCATTCACCAAGAATCTTTTATGGTGTCCGTAACGCGACCGACAACGCGGATGCGGTAATACAGGTGATGCACGTGCCTGATATGTCCCATCAGTCGCACATTCGCGTTGGAATTGAGTTGTAAAGCAGTTAAAGACCGGTCATGGTACACCGTTTTTTTGCTAAGGGTGAGGGAAAAAAATATATTTATGTATACCCCTGAAGGGAGTAGAGTAGAACTCGGGGGATCAGGTGTTCGGATCCCCCACTACCCACTTTTTTTTTTGTAAGTTTAAGGACTGTTAGGGAAAAAAATGCATTTACGCGCTACCATCCCCCCTAAAGATTGACGATCAGGGGGAAGTGTGGGAGAGCTCACAAGATGATTCCTGGCAGGCATGCGGTGACGTAGGTAAGAATGCGCGACCGATTGGTTAGCTTGGAAGGAGCGCGGCTTCTATTGGCCGAAGCGGTCACACACACACACTACTACTGCTATAGAGAACGATAGACCCCTCGTGCCCCCTCGGGAGTCATCTTGTGAGCTTTCAGCGGTACCGGGCCCATACCCACTAGAAAAAACCTAACAGTCCAGGACTCAAAATTGAGACCCGGTCCACCTCCTACTGGGCCAAAGAATGGTGCATTACTCCAGTGCTCACATAGCTTTGGCTCTCTCCCACACCTGTTCGTGTTGCTAAAAAGACCCATCGCCAAGGGCTCTTGAGCCCTGTCCTTCCTCACTATCTGGCCCGAATTAGGAACAGTTCAGGACCCCGATGCACACTAATAGTTCAAACTACAAGGAACTATAAAAATTAGCTTAAAAATTAATATTAACAGTGCTAAATTACATCTTTAGTCCAGTTTTTCTTCATTCAAATACTGCGAACTTTTATGCTTATTTCTTCACATTGTATTACATATTTACACTTTAGAGAATAGTTTCGTAATTGAAAATTGTTCCTTAATGAAAAAATAATGAAATTGTGATAGTAGGAATACTTTCGTAATCATGGATGAGCAGGTACAGAATTTAAAATATACGGTTTCATAGAGAAAAATCATGTTGTCCGACTTTGATCTCAAATAAAACAAAAAAGGCACCGAAAGTCATGCAAGTTTTGCATGGACAGTATACGTGGATGTGTGTACAATAATGTCCCGAAAGCCGAATTTCCGCCATAAATAGATATTCATGTTCTAAATTTTCTATGCACGACAGCAGAATACCAATACGATTGTGTGCTTGCAGTCAGATCTAACTCATGAATATATTGTATAAACAATACTACTCCTGGAGTCTAAGTTTTATATATTTATTGTAACAAGATATAATAATAATAATAATTTAGTGAATTAATTTTTTAATAAAAATTGGAAAATCGGTGTCGATACATGAATATTTGTAAATAGAGGATTCTGTGATGCTATCGAAATTGTATTAATTAATTATATTAATTTTCAATGTTTTAAATAAAACTGCTATATTATTTATTGCATCTTATATAGAGATTTTTACAGTCGCTGACCGCGAGTTTTAAATGAATCTTTGTTACTGGAGATTGATTGATTGATACAGATGCACAGGATGAGAATTAATATAAATAAACAGATTAAACATTGATGTTTCACTTTGATGTTTAAACAAATGTTCATAAATGGATAAACGTTTATTTTCATATATAAATATAAAATATTAATTTTTTAATAAAAATTTAATTTTTTCTTAACGAATTGTTATTTAAAATGCAAATTTAACATTAAATTCGAGATCAGCGAACCCAAAAACCTTAATACACATTGTTTTTAGAAAGGTTTTTAATGTTGTTCTAGTGTTTTTAATGCTTGGCCAGCTTTTCGGCGTTTTGGAACAGTGTGTGCTGTTCGCATGTCTCACGTTCTTGTCAATTCTTCAGTATTACTTTTTTCGCTGTCTAATTCCTCATTGAGTATTACTTGTTGCTTCTTTCTCTAATTTTCGTTCGTGTTTCTCTTTTTCCGCGATGATGCAGTTTACATATCCATCAATCTTTTTCCAATTTCCGGTCACGGAACACCCGAAACTCTGTTAACCAATAAGATGCCTGCATGACTAACACTTATCATATCACAATGGTTGCCCATTCTCATCGAGGATCTCGTTCATTTCGATTCCAGCGGAACATAGCTCGAACAATGTGAAGTGTCTAAATACCTATCCCCTCATAAATTCAAAGTATGTATTATATTATTTCTGGTGAGAATATTGGAATAATAATTCATTGCACACACTTCACATAACTATATTTTAGGCATACGCTTATTTATGATTAGTCTGTCGATCTTCATGCGAAATGATAATGGTGTAAGTCAATTATAGGAAACAGAATATAATAATATTCAGTTGGCAACTAAGTAATTGCGGATTTTGTCGATAGATGACTTTAGAACGTTATTCTGTTTTGTCAACATGTTCAAAGCACCTAACTTATATTTTTTAACTTCCCGATTTTATAGGGAAGTTATTGTAATGACCCGGAAATCGAAAATCGATTTTTTAGCAGATCATCACGTTTCAAGGGCATTGGAGTCATTTTAGACTATTTTCAGCAAAATGTTTGCATGTGTGTGCGTATGTATGTCCGTTAGTATGTTATAAAATTTTTCGTTAACTATTTTTCGTTTCTGAAAAAGTAACAACGCGATCAGAATGACGAATGATGCAATCGATGTGGCCCGCTATAACTTAGAGCTGATTAGAGTTTGGTACAATTTGGTCCAGTAGTTTTTTAGTCTTTTCGAAAGAAGTTGATTCAACAATGCAATTTATACGAGAGGACGGAAATTATCCACCTAAGAAACAGAGGTAATTATATATATGTATAGTTAAAAAAATATATTTTTAATAAAAAATTAATAAAAAAATTTTTTCTTGAAAATTTCGTTATTTTTGCAATAGGACGCTCAGTTGCCGAGATACAGCCATTTTTAATTTTTTTTTTTAATTCAAAAGACTACATAGGTCATGTGGTTGGGCATACCCTATATGCTGTGGGTTGGGCCTTTTGAAAATTTCGTTACTTCTGCGGTAGGACGCACCGTTCCCAGACATCGGCGTTTACTTACTAGTGTAACGTCTTAGTACGATAGTAATGGTGTTTTATTGTAGCATTATTTACATTGAAATATCTTCTGAACTACTAACTTTTCGACGTATATAGGTTTGTACTTTTTTATAACGACTGTCCAGCTGCATCGATTGATGTATGAAACTATGCTTTAGTAACAGCCGAATGTAAAGAAGTCATAAAACCTGATTGTTATTTTCAAGATAAACATATTAATTTATTTCACGAAATTATGAACAGAAATCTAAACGAGCGTGGAATATACAACTTTGCTCAAGATACTGGTTATGTTCGAGGTTTTTTGAGTCATTTACAAGAGTTCCCAGAACTTGAGACGAATATTCAGATAATATACACTCTAGTGAAATTGGAGAAAACGTAGTAGGACATTGGATTTGCAGAAGATCTGACGGTAACGGCAATGTACACATTTATGATAGTTTTAATGCTAATCATTTGAACCATGATGTAATAGATTATTTGAATGCCCTTTATAAATATAATATGCAATATATATTTCACAGAGTACAATATCAAAACAATGCGTTTGATTGTGGAGCATTTGCAATTTATTTTGCAACATTACTCTGCTATAATAAGGAACCAAGCGAGCAACGAGCATACGATGTTGGTTTAATGCGATGCCATATAGCAAATATTTTGATAAGTAGAAAACTATTGAATTTTTCTGAAAACATATAATCGTCTTAAAACGTACACTTAATAATGATAATAATATACCGCAACTAATGAATCGGGAAGTTCTTTGTGTAACTCTTGGAGAGTCACACAACAAATATAAAACATTAATAGCTGTAGGCCCTACTAGCCATGCCTACCAATAACCCTCTGGCAAGAGCAACAACAACCCTACTCACGAGCGAGCAACAATATCCCTCTAGTTTCTTGTTGTTTGGACTTCCACCTTTAATTAGTAAGAAAATTGTATCGATTAGTTATTTAGTTTCGTTTTTATCCCAATTTAAAAATGGGAGAGCAAAACGCGCATTTCAGACATATTTTATCGTATTATTTCCGAAAAGGCAAGAACGCATCGCAAGCATGCAAGAAGTTATGTGCCGTATATGGGAATGAAGCCTTGAAAAGGACTGATTACTGGCGACAAAAAGGGGATAGTTTATAACAACGTTAATCGACAAAGATCGTGGGTGAAGCAGGATGAACCAGCCCAGACAATATCAAAAGCTGAGATTCACCCCAAAAAGAATATGCTGTCAGTTTGGGGAGTTACAAAATATTCTGCACTTTAAGCTTTTACGAAGAAACCAAACGGTTAAGAGCGATGCAGTTCAAGAAAAGCGGTCAGAATTGTAAAATCTCGTAAGGGTGTTGTTTTTCAACATGATAATGCAAAGCCCCACACATCTATGGTCACTCGCCAAAATTATTGAAGCTAGCTTGGGATGTGTTGTCACATCCACCATAGTATAGCCTCGACCTTGCACCTTCAGATTTCCATTTATTTCGTTCCATGCAGAACTTCTTGAATGGTAAAAGTTTTAATGGCGTTGGTGATGTAAAAGCTCATTTTAATTCAGTTTTTTTGCTGGAAAAAATCAGAATTTTTATGAACATGGCATTATGACACTGCCTGAAAGATGACAAAAGATCATCGACAGAAACGGACAATATAACTAATTTAATAAACTTATATTTCCAAGTAAAAATTTAGAATTTTCCTTCTTATTTAAAATCCGCAATCACACTTAGTTGCCAACCCAATAATATCAACAATATAATCGTTAACAGTATAACAACGTTCTTAAATTCTTCTCTCATTCATTTATTCATTTTTGCTACAAGTAGACAGCGGATTTTATGCATTTATGACAAAAATGAATACGTGTAATTTGAAATAGTTTAATTTCATCTGGAATTTCGCATTTATTGATTAAAATGGGACACCCTGTATATTCATAACTTTATTTTCGAAATACATCGCTAAATGTATTGAACACCCAACTTTATCGGTCTGTTGAAGTGTTCTAGTAATAGAAGATACGAGGAAGTACTACCGGTTCTGTTCAGACGCGAACGACTCTCAAGATGGATCGAAGTCTTTGATGCTCTCTGCCACTTTACGAGATACGATGGTGATGGTTCATAAACGGTTCGAAAAGCACGGCTTTTCGATGAATTACTGTCATACAAGTCCTTCGAACTCAATAAAATTTATATTATATGTACTCAATATTAAACTTTTCCTTTTGAACTCTCAAATTAATGTTTGAAAATAAAATAATATAATAATGAAATATATGAGAATGGAAATGAAATAATGTTAAAATGTGTTTAAAAACGTCTTCCGACAACAAAGAATATTTCACATATTGGTGTCAGTTTTTCATTCTCTCAAGATTCTTACGTGTTGAATATTTATTGTTATGATTTTCGCGATAATTAGAACCAAACATCTGAGAATAATATTAGATAATAGACTATTAGGACAAACGGTAAATATTGACAAAGGAAACCCAGCTTCGATCACGTTGCCTTTGAAATATGTTAACAAGGTCAACAATTCTGAACAACTTTTTCCTATACATACCCGTCGCTCGATCTCAGTTTCTGAGATATTTACAAAAAAAACTTCAAATAAATCGAGATTAGGAGTACAATTTATTCCGCAACTTTGTTTATGCGGGATACCCAAACATGAAATATTAATACCTTGAATCAATTGTTTATTCGATACATTGTGTTCATTATATACCAAAAAAAAAATAAATTTTTAAAAAATACCACGTTTTTAAAACGGATTAAAAAGTATAAAATATAATTTAAATAAAAATAAATTTTTAAAAAAGGACTAAAAAGTATAAAATATATATATATAATTTTTCCTAACCCTATGCAGATTCCTAGCCCCATACAGATTGTGAATTTTGAATAGCTATAAAAATACGTGTAAGATTTAAAACGAAAAACGTGGGGCGCAAGATAATAGTGAGGAGTGTAGAGAGTAGCTGCCGTTGAGAAAAATCACACAACAGTGCAATAAAATTGTTAGTGACGTAGGTGAACCATTCATAATTATCTATTGCATGCGCCCCACGTTTTTCGTTTTAAATCTTACAAGTATTTTCATAGCTATTAAAAATTCACAATCTGTGTGGGGTTACGAACCTATATGGGACTAGGAAAAATTATTTTCTACTTTTTAAAAATTTATTTTTATTTAAATTATATATATATATATATTTTATACTTTTTAGTCCGTTTTAAAAATGTGGTATTTTTTAAAAATTTATTTTTATTTTTATATTCCCTTAACAAAACGAGATAGACAGAGAACATTTACGCAAAGAATGTTACGAGGCAGGGCAGCGAGTAACAATGGGTGGCCGGCGAGGGGTTGTCACCCTAGGAATATGGTATCAATTTGTTAGTTATAGACTTCGAGGACGAACCTGACGGGAAGTCAGGGAGCCCTTAGGAATGGAGCCAAACGCAGACGAACCTGATGTGAAATCAGGAAGGTGCTAGGAAGGTGAAACTTCGTGAACGAACCCACTACGAAATTGAGGAGTCACTAGGAAAGACGCGAAGACGAAAGCTATGCGAAACCGGGGAGCTGCTAGGAAGTTGTAGAAGGAGGTTGGATAAGAGCACAGACGAACCTGATGCGAAATCAGGGAGTTGTTAGGATGCGG
Source organism: Lasioglossum malachurum (assembly GCA_028455605.1). Taxonomy (NCBI): domain Eukaryota; kingdom Metazoa; phylum Arthropoda; class Insecta; order Hymenoptera; family Halictidae; genus Lasioglossum; species Lasioglossum malachurum. The sequence continues at coordinate 16,443,802 of CM052311.1, forward strand.
ACGAACCTGATGCGATATCAGGGAGCAGCTAGGATGGTATAGTTTTCGTGGACGAACCCATTGCGAAATTGGGGAGCCACTAGGTTGGATAAATATCTGTTTGGGCGATTGGAAAGTCGCGAACGAACCTGATGCGAAATCAGGGAGTCGCTAGGATAGTTAGTAGGCCTCGTAACTAATAATATAATCTAATTGATACAACCCGAGGGGTAACGTTGATCGTTGTCCAGAGCATACCAACTCCACTGCCTGTCAACACCGAGTCGCTCCGCAGAACGGCGACGATTGATGTCGGCTCGGGTATATCGGTGTGAACACCACAACATTGACTCGAGTGAACCGAATTTTTAAACTTCTTAATTTTCATTATTTTTTTTATGGGACTTTCACTAATTTATTTCTGGCATTTCTCTGATTAAAATGACACCAAACACGATATAATTTCAACTGAAGTTAGTGGTTTAATCGACGGTGAGAGTTTCGAAGGCAACGAAGAACAGCGACATTGTGGGCCTTTGAATTGTGCCGGCGACGGCGACACGCTTCGGTCACGCGATCCGTATTTCATTCTGTCCTTCTCTATGTTCGGCTCTGTATTGAAGTCCGCTCGGCGCGGTCGACGCGATATCTAGACGCAGTCATAAATCAAAAATAGTGTCCGGGCACGCTCGTTGTCCGCTCAAACCCCCGGCCTTTGGACAACAAAGGAGCTTTTACTGTACCCCCTCTCTGATGACCAGAGCAGTTGCGCGACTGCGCAATCAGTCTACGGTCTTATTGGGGGACGTTGGAGTGTGCGCATTGCTGGAATAGGATAGTGGAAGGGGTAAGTAGGAGACTACCGTGCATCCGTTTGGATGCAATCTGGTCAGCCTGGTGGGAACGTTCGATAATAACGACGATAATAATGGGTTTAATAAATTTGCTCTAATTACCAAAGGACACAAACATATTCTAATTTTAAGTATCTGCGATACAATTGTGTAATTGTCGCGAATAAAATGAACCAAATGGAATAGAAGGTAGAAAGAAGAATTTACCTAACAGTGATGCACGGTTTTGACGCACTGGCAATGCGGGGGACTCAGAAATAACTTTAACATTGCCTAATAGATTTCACGCCGAACTTGCGGAATCTATATGGTTAATTTTGATACGAAAGGTACTTTAGCCCGGTCTCACTAAAAGTTGACTTTCCGAACTACAGCACGATGTGACGCTATACGTGTCTACCGAAGTACTAGCCCGTGAGAGTGAGAACCTAAGGATTTACTTACCCCTACAATGAATGAAATGCTCTGTTCATAATCTAATCGCACTTAGGGCTTAGTGCCAGACTAATAACTCTAGTTTTTTGTCACGTTCAATTATATCGGGCCAGAGCTCGGTCTTCGTTAAAAGGTTCAACTACGATATGAAAGGTTATCTAGAACGCTTCCTGCCAGAGACGATCTGGAAGAGATTCCTGTGAGAAAGTCGAACGGAATATATTCTCTATCCGTAACAAGGAAAAAGTTTCTTCAAAATATCTCGGGAATTACCCCTTTCAAGGAAATACAACATTTGCGGGACACCCTGTATACTATCTACTTTTCATTAAACTTTTAATACTGTCAGTGTTAAAACTCCAACTGCAATCTGTAGCCAATATAATTCGAAAACCTTTCTTCAATAATTGAACTTTACTGGTCTCAAGAGGAAAACAATTTCTCCGCAGGAGTCACTAAAAGTGTCCACGTTTAGGTTGGAGCTGCGATAAACGATTAAAGCGAAGCGACGCGGCGCCACAGTGACGATTTCGGACGCATTCGTGGCCAAAAATAGAGAAAACTTTTATCTGAATTTGAAAAATTTAACGTACTTTATTTATAATCTAATGGTGCTTATCTTACCGTTGACTACAAGACTTCCGATTTAATGCTGTTGGAGATATGTGAGTTGAAAATAGGAGGCGCATCTAAATATGTGACAACTGAAAATAATTCTTCAATGAAATAGTAGTCCGTCAATCGAGATCAAGCAGTAATTTATCTTTTACAAGAAACTCTGAAGCTTATTGAATAACGTTCTGTTTAGTTCGCCTGCGATAACGTGCGACTTTATGAATTATCTTCATTTTCATATGGACCTATACATAATCAGTATGAGGAAAACCATGCTCCAATAAAGGAGAAGAGTATCCTACAGATGTTTTTCAATTCCTGGGTATACCAAATATCAATACCGAATATCATAGGTGTATTAAGTAATTGGTAGACTGCGGGTATTTATGCAATTTTCAATTTCTGCAGGCGAATTTCAAGACATTGGAATAAAATATAATCTTATTTCCAGTGGTAGTAGCCTTTGCAGATCACAACAAAATAAGAATTGTACTAAATTCTGACGAATTTTATATTCCACCCTTTCTTGAAAATTTAATTGAAATTAATACCTTCAACAAGAGACGGGTGTCCTGCCCACAATGCTATTATAAATTAGGGGATATCTTAATAACAAGTTTAGAAATCGTTGGATAGGAACGTATGGTCCAATTCGTTGGCCACTACGTTCTCCGGATCTGTCTCCGATGGATTTTTATCTTTGGGGATATCTGCAATCAAGATTAGACCAAAAAAATTTTGCAAAACAATTTTCGTCAATTTATTCCATTTTATGTTGTATGTCAAATATTATTTATTAGATGGAATTACGTTTTCTACATTTAATTACCATCCATCTACATTTTCTGTTTTTCAAATAACTTTTCCATTAATGTAATATGTATATATCCTTCTTTTTCTTTTTTGTTTTTTGAGAGTGAAAGGGAAAATGCGATTATGCACACCCCAGAAAGGGGTAGTGTGGGGCTCGGGTCGCGGATGGTCGGCGTACCCATACCCACTAAAAACCTAACCTCACCCGGCACGGTCAATGAACCGCCCCTCTACACATCGACTTTGATCGGGCTAGGGAGTCGGGGACCTACTCTACGTATTATGTACGCCCGACTTCCTGTCTCGGTCCCAAAACCACACACGTTCTTGTCGATTATGTAATATATATCTAATAATTGTTAAATAAATTCCGTGTTCTCGAGGTGTATAGTGTATACTCACCTTTGATTCTCACTGTATATTGTTTTGTTGTTGAATTTTCGGCCGAATTCGCCATTGTGCGACGCTTCGAAATACATTCTATTGTTTCATAGTTGAAGTGTCTACACTGGCAGACAAAAGAAAGTTTAAAATTCGAATTTCAGTATATGAATATTAAACTATTATTAAATATTAAACTACATGGGTTCTCAAATGCTGATAACATTCGTCTAATCTGGGGCACCCAAACAAACTTCTTTTGTTTATTCGTTTGTTTTCATATAATTCGTTAACATTCGTTTCTGTTCGACACATGTAGTGTACAAAAAAGTAAGTTTAAATTTTACATTGTAATAATATTAACAACTACATATGTACATATAATTCTACACATCGGTCGATATTTCTCTTCATTTCTGCAATTATATTGATTTGAACTAACATCTGCATCCCTAATTACACAGATGAATTAGAATAATAGAATTTATTGAGGTTCTACAAAGTAGTATTGAAACATTTTGTTGAATATTAACAATTGTAAACACAAAAATGTAGAATTAAGCTTACTTTTATTTACCCAGTTTTTGTACTTGTTTCATTGCTTTAAATAAGCTATCAATTTTCTATCCCCTTTCGTAATATTTTTGCTTCCATTAGTTTATACAATGTAGATATTTATAAAAAATTTATTGCTCCTTTAAAATAAAATTTCAGGTTGTAAAAATTGTCGTAGTCATCGTATACATTAATATTTAAACGTCATTTTGTTCTCCGCTGTATATTGAAACAGTGATGAGAATGGTAATACACGTAGTGAACGATATTGTCTGTGTCAACAAGAAAATATTACGGTAATTATTTAGAAGAAGGGCCTCTTCTCAGATTTTGATGAAATTTCAAAATATGTTATAGATTTCTACGTTTTGAACAACTGTTTCCTATACATGTTACCGCCACTCGATTTTAGTTTTCGAGATATTCACAAAAAGCTATTCCTACTACTGTATTGTATTTTTCGTATTCCTGCACGCTCCGCGGCAACATAAGCCTGTCCCGGCGCGGCGCGGCGTTTGTTTACATTTGGCTTCTAAACACGCTGCGGAGATGACTTCCTAACGAATAAGTTTAGGGCATACGTATGTTGGTACTTTTATGTAGAGCACAAGAAACTGTATCGATTGGTGCAGTCAAAAATATAGGCTTCTATTTTTAAAAAAAGTGCAGTTGCATTTTTCTGATGCACCGATGCACAAAAGTGCATACAATTAGTTGCATATTATGCACTATCCGATACCATTCAACTTTTACTTATAACAGCTTCTTCTATTTCCAACCGTTTAGCAGATACAGCCTGTTCCAGTGGCGTAGGGGACACCCTGTATATTACTAGTTCAAATTCTGTATGTGGAATTGTATATGTGCAGGAATACGAAAAATTCAATACAGTATAGTTTTTTGCGAATATCTCGAAAACTAAAATCGAGCGGCGGTAACATGTTGTATAGGAAAAAATTGTTCAGAATGATGATCTTGACAACATATTTCAAGATCATCAAAATCTGAGAGGAGGCCCTTCTTCTAAATAATTACCAATATTACTTTTTGGTCGATATTATTGCCTGTGTCACATTTGTTACGTAACGTTATTCACGATGTATTATATGTATATAGGCAAATTAATAAGCGAAGTGCTTATTAGATCTTCCCCTTATGGAGATTGTAGATTAATATACAAGTCATATATGTATATACTTTTGAAGAGATTGTTGAAAATAGTGTGCGCAGTGCGCAGGCGTGAAGATTAGGATGGCTCTTAGTTTCGACTTTTGAATTTCTGCAGGAAGAGAGAGAGAGAGAGAGAGAGAGAGAAAGTTCCGCGCGTTAAAAAAAATACACATTATTCGTTAATGTTTATTGATAAAACATAATCAAAACACACTTCAATTTTCAAATTCCAGAAAAAATTTGTTGTTTATGTTCCGACTCTTTTCTCAATTTTTTCATTTCATTTTTCAATTCAATTTGTTGTTCCACGATAAAAAGTAATACGACGTACAAGATGTAGCTGGTCCAGATCCATATGTTTTGTCTAACACAGGCCTGGGCACGGGTGGGGCCCCTCAAACGCTTGCTTCCCCCACCAAGCTTTCTTTCAGTGGCGCTTCTCGCAGCTTCGATGCACACGAGGCATCCGCATTGCTTGCGACGGACGAAGTGCGTCCTTCCTTTATAGTAACGGCGGATGCTGGTGGGGGACACTGGGCGCTACGGTAGGGACGGTCTTCTCTCAATTGAAACAAAAATGCCCAAGCCTGGTCTAACATATTTTTCGATGCGGTCAATAATTTAGAAAATATTCGAGAAAAACGATTTTGTGAGCATTAATTAATTATTTTAATGTTTGAGAGCCTTGCGGCACGTTTTCACGTTATCCGAACGAGCTCAAACTTGGCACAAATTTTTTTCATAAATTGGAACGATCTTGGGGTGCCGTAAACGAACTATTGAAAAAAATGTTCGTCTTGAATAAATAAGAGCAACTATAAATAAAGGCACTTGGGAGGTTTGGTTGGAAGTGGTTTGTTCTGCCTCCGGTGTGTGTCTGAGAGGACGAGTACAGAGCGCGTCCAATGTCATCAAACATAGCCTCATCAACATTTAGCAGAGATAATATTTAAACCATAACAAATGAAACATTTTAGCATTAACCGGATATTTCCTGATTCTTCTTCAGAATCACTTTTGTATAAGTGGTTTGTCTTTGCAAAACCGATTGAAACTATACAATCACTGCTGCACTATAAACACATCAAAGGAAGATATTTTTGAACAGCTTTTATCGCCGTTCTGATCGACGCTTTTATAGCTTCCTTCCCCATCGCAACTCTAACACAAAGGTGTCTTAAGGTTAACTGTCTTGTAGTATACATAACCTAGACATAAATTCTTATTAGACGTAAATACTAGGGACACGTGTAAATCTGAGAAATACAGTAGAACAATATCTAGACAAGCTTGTATAAAATGGTCTACTTATTGTTAACTATTATTAGACTGTTGACTTGATGTATTTATAACAAAAATGTGTACGCAAAATATAGAGTAGTGAATATATTATGAGAATTGACGAATACTGTAACATTATTCCCCCAACCTGTTAGAATCACTGAAAGAAGTACGATTTTATATTGAACCTCTGTTTCTTATACCTAATTGCCACAGACAATTTTTGTTGTGCATAGAAATTCGTCTTATTATCATTGTTTTTTGTATTAAATTAAATATAATTCCGAGTTCAAAGGATTGAATATATTTGTATCGATGCTGAGTTCACTCTGCTATACTTTTATTAGAGACTATTACATAATATAATATATTACATAATAGATTTACAAAATAATTTCAACGATGAATATTGAAGCAAATATTTAAGTTAACAAAACAGTAAATTATTCAAACACAGAACGAATTTTCGATAATATCCAATTTTTTATTATCAACGAAAAATATATCAGACGCTAAACCAGTCGTTATTCATATGCGTTTTTAACGAATTATTACGATGCATATTATTATGGGTAATTGAATGCGAATTTTCATTTGATTCGAAACGCACATGGCATATTAATTCAACCGACTAATCTAATGAAGCAGAGATGATTCCAACCGGCCAGCAATAAACAACGATAAGCAGTGAAAACAAAATTAATGATAAAGTCCACCCTGTGGTTAGGTATGTGTATAGTAAAATAATTTCAGCTTCCGTGTAGGTACTTCTGATTTCCGAGTCGCGGCATAAAACTTCCGATGTCACGATTACAGTAGGAGTAGGACCTCGATTAACCGGCTTGATCGGGAGACAAACAGCCCGAATAAATTAAGGCCCGATAATCGTGACCCGAGGGAAATAATTAATTTCAATTAATTAAAATTTATTTACCTTCATAATACATATGTATAATAACATTTAGACGCAAATTTTTTTGTTTATAATCGGGATCCGGTTAATCGAGGTCCCACTGTATTTGTCAAGTCTCAGTGATTAAAACTGTCGAGAATACTATCGTCATTAGATACTTCTTAGAACATCGATATCGTTGAACTATCCTTAATAAATTTTAGATCAATTCTTAATCTTTTAATTAAATGACCTATACGATTTCGCGATAGTAAACAAACAAGGGTATTTCTTAAAAGTTTTATCGGTTTGTTTGTGATCTCCACGCGACTCTAAACATGAAAGGAGAATCCGTAGAGAACTAAATTAAAAAAAATAACTAGTATGTTTTTTCTTGGTGCCCTACCAAATGATACATCGTCGATACAATTCGGTTCAAGGGCATTTTTGACTATTTCATCCGGCTATAGGGGAGAGTCGTGCAGTACCGACCGCTCTAAGTTTCCTTGTTATAGTTTGGACTAGAATCGGTAAAAATTAAAATTAAAAAAAGGAATTTGTAACTCAAAGGGAACTTAATAAAAGGCGAGAAATTAATTTTGTGAAATTTAATCATTGGTATTCATTATTTGTAAGAATAAAGATGTTAGAATTTGAGGGAAACAAAAAATTGTCGTCCAGTACCGACCAATTTCGTATTTAGTAGATTTTTCAAATCATTAATAATGTTAAAAAAACATTTAGATGTTAAAATACGCATTTTTATTCAAATTTTATTTATACAAATAATAAAATAATTGTATATTTTTATATATTATGTAATTTTGTTTTTTTTTCTGTGCGTCATTTTAGACTCGAGGAGTAGTTTCAAAACCGTATTCATATCCTCAACTGTCCATTTTCCTTTTCTCTGCTTTGAAATTTCGGACATTTTTCTGTGGGGCAGAAAAGGTAGAAGAAAGATTAAATAAACATCTTCTAACTTCAATTCAAATGCTAACAGATTAAACTTACAGATAAGAAAAGTTTAGCTTATACTGGTCGACG
>CM052311.1:16451923-16481571 GCA_028455605.1 Lasioglossum malachurum
GATTTTTAATTTTCGAGTTCATATATCTCCGAGTGCAAAGGGTTAAATATCAAATTGTATTGGAAAAACGACAAGATATTGCTGTGAAATAATACATCATTTCATAAAAAATAAATATTAGATTTCAGAAACAATAGTAATATATTATAAAGTCCTTATGGCATATTGAATTTTATAAACTTTTTTACGAATTGTTGACTTATATATAATAAAATAAAATAATTTTTGTATATTTCCATATATTAATGTTCAACTCATCAAGTCAAAGATTTAATGTATTTTTTTTTTATTTTCCAAATAATATCATTTTTTAGAATTCAAGTCAAAGATTTAAACAATCTGATTAGTAATAACTTTTCACCAGAAAAATCTCAATATCGGAGAAATGTAGTAGAGTGTGACGTTTCACCATGAAACATGACCGTTTCTTTTCTTACTGCATTTACCTTTCCCTTGAGAAACCAAGACTACGTTTATTATTGCTTCGCGTCGACTTTTCCAGTTTATTAAATAATTCAAAGGATACTGACTCTTTTGCTAGCGTAGTCCAGACTTTACTGCTGTAAAATCGTTTCGTTGTAATGCATACTGAGTGAGAGGCATTATAAATGCAGCGTTATTTACTACCTGGAAAAACAGAAATGACGTAACATTTCACAAATAAGATATCTGGGAACCTAGAACGATTATAAATGGACTGAGGATCTTCATGCAAAATCAGAATTTGCTGCATCGATTGTGAGCAGCAGGGAACGAATACAATTTCTACTCTTAAAAATGGTGATACATAAAAAATAGTAAAACTGCGATCTTCAACTTTTCTGATGTGTGTAGATGTAGATAGTATTTTAAAAGCTACTCACACATGTTTCTTATACTTGCATAAAATCCTCAATCTGGTCGAAAATATTTGTAACCATTTATTGTTATTAAATGTTCCAGATTTTATACAAATGTGTATACTGGATAAGTTTAAGATGTTTCGAATGTTTCAACAACCTCGTCGTTAGACTGTGGATTTTATGCATTTGGAACAACAAAGAGTAGGTTCAATTTAAACTCGTATATAAAGATTAAGAGAATTTATAAACATCATAAATCTTTTCGTATAAAGTATACATTTTTCAGAAAAATAGAAAACAGAAAATATCGAAAATCCAAGTTTTAATGTTAAGAATTCACTGTTTCAAATGTTTAAATTAAAACATTTTTGTAATCTTTACAATTATACAAAATTTGAATTAAAATTGAAACAGTTTTCGTCCATTAAAAAGTTGATCATACATTAAATTATCCTGATAAACACATCTCTCTTTTTGTACCAAGAAAATAGTTATAACATGTTAGCTAAACATAGGTGTGACAAAAAAATTCTCCGTACGTTTCTACTTACCCTTTTGTGACACAGACAAATATTAGATATAATTGAATTTAACCATTTCATTTTTAAAGTCCATTTTGAACTTTATATGCGCATAACTTTTGAACCTGTGAATTAGTACCGTAAGTACCGTAAGGTGAAGTTCAACTTTGGTCCATGTTTTTCCTTAATAACGCCTTATCAAACCCACGGAAAATATTTTCACAAAGGAAAACGTTGAAATTATGTAAGGAAGTACAACCTTTTTGGCGCATCCTGTATACTCGAATTTAGATATTCCTGCAACAACTCAGATCAGATGATATATTTTCAACGTTAGGAAGATATTATGAGTTCTTAATGTTAAGAATTCACTGGTACAAAAGTTATGCGTGTTTGAAGTTGAGCGATGTTAAGCGTTTTTGACCGGTAAGGGCGCCGCCATGTTGGTATGCGCTCAGCGTCGCGCGTCGTTTAACGAGCGGAGCTGCTAAGTGGCACGATTTACATATAGCCCCTTTTCAGAGACAATCGCTTTTTAGAATCCCTTTTTATTTTCAGTTACTGCAAAAAAACCTTTATTGCATCAATAATGTTAAACTTACATGGCGGTAAACCGACTTATGCTGACTTTAATAGTAAAATGTTGTTAATTATGAGAAAATAATCATCAAGTATCTACTTATGGGTTCACTGAAAAGAACACGACACACAATTAAATCTTCTATTATTTTCTAATTAAAAAGCTTAGAACACCTCACTTACAGTTCAAATTGGTGATCTAAGGCTCTACATACTTGCACTGATATACTTTATTCGGACGTAACCCTAGGAGTGTAGTAAACCTCGGTACATTAAAGAGTAGTTACAGTCTCTCTCTATTTATTACTACCTGAACATCATATAACAACAGAACATCACATAAACGTATGTTACAGATACTTTTCGATGAAATTGAATTCTTGGCCAAATACAAAAGCAATTACCTTCGAGATATACAGGGTGGTTCACCAGATATTATCACCTCGAGTTTCGTCATTATTATTATTCGTAGCGAAGAATGTTTATATGGGGTTGAATGATTTCTTGAAATCTCTTCTCTTGAGAAGAGTCGTGATTTCATAACAACTCTAAAATTCAAATATCTCCTTAAGTAATGGTTTTTCGATATTAATACCTTTTTGTGGAGAATATGAAGCTTCATCGATCGGTGCAGAAAAAAATATTCGATTCCATTTAAAAAAATACTGATGACCTTCATATCTCTTCTACGCGCTCACGTACAAAAAAACTCACAACATTCAATCTTATACATATAAACATTCTTCGCTGCGAATAATAATAATGACGGAAATCTAGGTAGTTATATAACAAAATAACAAAATACCTGGATAAATTCAACAAGGATAATTACTATAATCTCAATCCTATCTACAGCATCCACTCCTCATACACTTTTCTTAATCGATCGATTTATCAATTTAAATAATATAATTAGACGATCATTGAACTAGAAAATTGTGTAAGGGAGGTGGTTGGGTTGTGAGACGGGTTTTGTTTTTGGGCTGTAACTTTTTGCTTGATGAAGATATCAAAGAGTTTTATATACCGTTGGAAAGGTGAAGAAAATACGCAACTTTTGCACGCAAAATGTTTAGTGATTTGATCAACAAGTAAAATTTGTTGGCCAATTTTCCGAGGACATGTTTTTTGGCTTCTTGAAAAAAGTGGTTGGGTTGTGAGACACTCGAAAAAATCAATTAAAAGTTGTAAAATATACAGTAAAACTCATGTAACTTTAAGCAAAAATGAATTTTTATTTATTTTAAAGACATTAAGTGGCCAAAGAAGTTAAAAAGAATGGCAAAAATAATAACAAAGAACATACGATGTTTGATGGTATGTGCATATGAGATATGCGCAAAAATTCCATCAATTCTTCATCGCAAACTGTGGAAATATCGTCAAAATGGCTGTCAACTTTCTTCGCATAACGCTGTAACGTGCTCTTATCAACGCCATATTCTTTGGCAGCCTTTCTTATGCCTTTCTTCTCCAGCAAATGATCTCTAACGGCACTAAGCACGGCATTCAAATTAATTTCTTTGTTTGCAGGCGATTTTCTTGGAGTTGATATGACTATAAATTCAAAAAATAAAACAAACGTTAAATGACAAATAAACACTTAATTCAAACACAACCAACGATATTTGACAGTTCTAGTTCGTTTCTAGTCCAAAAAACTAGTGTCTCACGACCCAACTACTATGGTGTCTCATAACCTAACCATGATGCCATTCCGAATGTAACAGAAAAAACTATATACACTTATATACTATATACACATATATAACTATATACACGTCTATACACCTCGGTGCTAGCACAAAGACTAGCAGACGTCAAAACAAAAATTTGACAGCTGTCCGATTGGAATTAGCGAATGAAAAAAACGACTGTCTCACAACTCAACCACCTCCCCTACAAATATATAAAGAACATTTATTACTATGAAACGGCATTCATAAATTTGAAAAATCATAAAAAACTCACAAGATTTAGCCTCTCTCTGCCAGTACCTGATTAGTCACATGACGTTATGGCAGAACGCGTCACGTGATCGGGCCATGGGGAAGCATGGGGGAATAGCGTCGTAAAAGGGGAAGGTAGAGTGGGGACACAAGTCTTAATCTGGTGACTTTGGTTCTACCAGTGTATGTACGTCCCGTAGAATCGTCGCCTGTCGGACATAGTCGGAACCTTGCGTGGATCGGTTACGTCTCCATTGCAGCCAGTGTGTGAGCGACCGAATCTCGCGGAATATTTCGTGTTTAAGAAAAGAAATACTCATCGTTTACATATTATTTTTTAAGTCGAAATGGTTCTAGGACAATTTTGTTTTGTTTTTCAAATATAATAAATTTAAGTATAATGAGTAAATGTCAAATGATTTGAAAATAGAATTCAATGGTTAAATTTTAAAGAACATAGCTTTATTAACCAATTACATTTTACAATTTACAACTCCAATTTACACTCTGCCGTGCTGTACAGTTTGCGATATCTACAGAAAACGGACATGAACTTATGCAATCATCTAATATTGTTTCTACCGAAAACCACGCCTCTCTCTTCGTACATATTACCTAACAATTACATTATTAAACAACTCGTAAAACTGGCTGCACTACTACCACTGGTGGAACGTTGGGAAAATGTTCTTTATGAACACGCGTTATATCGAGAAACCTCAACAAGTAATATCATCTGTAATTCTATTGTTCCATGTTCCTTTGTCAGACAATGAAAGTTCTCCATAGCTCATTGTTGTGAAAATCTGATGAAAATACCCGAAGGATATCCTAAAAAAAAAATAGGTTTTCGGATTAGTCCGATAATGGTTTGCTTGCAGTTTCATAACAAGTCTTCTTACCGCTTTATGTACTCGTAATTTGAGTGTGTTAAGTCAGGCTTAGTAGGTTTTATGATTCCTCCGCAATTATATCGCACACTGGCGTGCTGTTTATTACTTTATGGCCCACCCAATTCCGCTGCTATTACTACTTGGCCTGTATGAATAATTAATCTGACAGGAACCTAATTGTTCTTGGTCGTCGATTAATTGTAAGAAGCTTGTGTACGTCTGTGTCTGAAATATGACCGGAATTTTAGTTTTGCATTGACTGTGAGGACAAGTCAAATAAAACTATTGGGTTGAAGTACGGAAGATGTATGTATGTGTGTGTATTAACAGGCAACCCCATATACATATCACTAAATCCATAAAAACAAAGAATCATAAATAACAGAAGAATTTTTTGTAAAATTACGATCGCCAACGAATTAAAAAAGAAGGCAGATTGGAACGAACGCCGCGACAAGAAACACGTCTGTCACCAGCGGTTGGTTATCCGTGCGCCCTTACGCCTTTTACAAATAAATACGGCTTTTCCTTACAATACTAAATACAGGGTGAGGCGCTACAAACAGGCCACCTGAATAACTCGGCTGCTATTGTTGTTAGGAAGAAATGCATCAGATGGAACTTGCATAGTTTCGAGGAGGCATTAATCTGATGTTAGTAGCTTTTTTGTAGGTGGACGCGTAAAGGACATATGAAGGTCAACTTCATTTTTTTTAAATGGAATGAGGTATTTTTTAATACATCAATCGATGCAGCTAAAATTCGATTTTATGGTATAGGTAAGCAAAATATGGTAAGCTGGTCCCAGTTACCGCGAACACTCTGTATATTTGGTATTTTACACGTATTTCTATTGCAAAAGCAATCGATGCTGCCCATCACTAATCATTAGTAAGGTATGTACAGTGAAACTTAACTGAAAATACCTTGACAATAATACAGATCGTCAGGAGAGAATACGATGATTTTGAGACAATTGAACGAGGTACCTTATTTTCTCTGTAACTGTGAAACAGATCTCTACTTTAACTGTTAAAATTTATCCCTATATTTGAGAGGATCAAGAGGGTGTCAAGCATAGGTGAGACTCACATTAATGCCAGCCAAAGTCACCAACACGGGTCTGTCCAGGGACATTTATACGCCAGGGATACTATTCTTTAAGTTTTGCCGAACGTAGAAAAGGACAGCTGAGCTCGAGAGGCCTCGGTCGCCGAGAAGTGTAAACATAACTAATTCGATGACAAACTTCTTTATTTTTCATTATTTTTTTATGAAACTTTCACCAAAATGATACCAAACACGATATAATTTCAACTGTATTTAGTGGTTCAATTGACGATTAAAGTTTTCGACGCAAAGAAGGAATATTGATTTGAGAAGTGGCTACGGACACACATATCCGATGGGACTTCTAAAAATTACATTCCATTCATTTATCAGTAGTTGCGCATCTCTCAGTTAGTTGTAAAAATCTGACACATAGTAAACTTGTTTGTCCGTGTTACAAGCATGATTGAACAAGCGTTAAATGTGATTTACTAACTATGGAATACAGGCTGTCTCACTAAAGTGTGATCTCCAGAATATCTTCTATAATTTTGACAAAGTAATCATTTCATACGTGTAATTTGAATGGTATCAAGTGGCAGTATCATCTTTTAGTCATCGCTGCAAAAGTCATCATTGCGGAAAAAAGTGTAACATGAAGTAAGAAGTTCAAAATGAAATTGTAAAACCAGTCAATTTTGACTGGTGTAGACTTGGTTTTAGGTACGAAGTGTTATGTGAACGTTATGCGTATTTTGTAACATATGCCGTATAATGTCTATATTTGTCTTTTTGCGGCAACACGTTCTGAATATAAAGCTGATTCTGTGAAATTCAAAGAATATTAATAAATTGTGCATTCAAATTTATCCATGGTATAAACTACCTCCATCAGTTCATAAGGTACTGCAACAAGGAAGTGAAGTACTTGCTACATTTGAACTGCCAATTGGTTTGTATTCAGAAGAGCCATAAGAGGTAAATAATAAAGTCTTCAGGAAATCACGAGCTAAAAACTCCCGAATGTGTTGCCGCAAAAAGACAAATATAGACATTATACGGCATATGTTATTATTATCCGATCCATTTATAAGCTCTCTAAGAATAGAGGACGGCAAGCACAAGGAAGTTCTTTTTGAAGAAGCGAAAACGCTGCTGTTGGATCAATAAATTAATGGTAAGTCTCATAAGTGCCGAATGTGATTCAATTGAATTGGGGTAATTCTCAGGGCCAAATTTACAGTTTAAAATTTTACGGTTTAGGGTTAAGAAGTGTCGGCAACTCAGCTGGGACATGCAAATTTATGGTATGGGCGGATGAAGTATCGAAGTTATTGGGTTTTGTAGATAAGGATTCTTGATAACGATTTTCGCGCAGCACGTCATCAAAGTATAGTCCTTCACGAACATTTAAAAAAAAATTCCAATTGAATCGATGAAAAACTGAGTTGTGTCGGCAGATTTTTGTCCAAAAAGATCGCTTTCTGGCCCACTGTACGACGCGGCGTTGACAGGCAGTGGAATGGGTAGTCACTGGTCAACGACGGTGCCCACGATCCCGGACAACGAAGGGCGATTACTGTACATCATAATTTATAGGAGAAAGGCACAAATTTTGAGCCCGGTGAAGTAAAGAGCAACCTTAAATAACCTTAAATAACCTTAGGTAAAAATTTCGAAACACGTCGCAAAGATATTCCACGAAGGTTCGGATCAAATCTCGTTTCAGTGGCTGTCAGGAAATCGTGCTCGCGAGTCGCAGGAGATACAAGTATCGTTGGGATATAGCACGTGTAAAACATGGACACGTTACGTGAAATGAAAATAGACACCTGTGAAATCGTATAGAAACTTTGGTTTTACTGAGCTACCTCGTGAAAGATTGATCTCGAGAGTCTTTGAGAAACGGTAAGAGAAGAACGAGACGACGCTCTTAGATATCATCGTCAATGAAAGCTGTACATGTCACTGGAAACCCGATAGGATCGTCGTGACGCGACGCATAATACACTTCTTACCTTTTTTGATAAGAACCACTGGTTTCTACCTTCGATTCACTACAATCATGAAAAAGAATCGCCTCCCAACGCGGTCGAGTTGCTCGTCGAAAATCTTTTCGGCGAACAACTCTCGAATATCACGTCCGTAGATCTTCTTTCAAACCTTCACTTTATCTCGTGTGTGCCAAAAACACGTGACCCGAAACCGGCCAAAGTTTCTTTCACATACCACACTACAGTATAATATTTCTAATGCGTTTCTACGTGGAGCTCCATATGAAATGTTACAAGCTATTTCTTCTAAAATTTTTATAGAAACTATCGATACATTTTTGTTTAAAATTGAGTAGGTCGGCAAAAACAGCCAAGCCGACTGTAAATATGACTTTAATAGTAAATATGTATTAAATTTTAATCTTTACTTTTATTTATTAATATTTGCTGCGAAGAGTCATATTTACTGACGAGAAAAGATTTAATTTGGATGGTCCAGACGACGCGGCGTCGGCTATTTATTACTATCATAATTTGAAGGAAGAACAGCAATTTTTAAGCCGTCGCACAGTGGTCGGAAATCGCAAAAACGTGGCCAAAATAGGAAGGAGTACTCCAATTCAGTTCAAAATTGATACTCATAGGTTTTTCGGGTCGCTGATCATAAATCTGATGTCAAAATTACAAAAAACAAAATGGCGGATTCAATATGACGGATGCGTAACTAAAAAAATGATTGGACTCTCTTGAAAATTAATATTCCCATATTTCTCGTGTGCCGGCGAATATGAACCTGACGTCAAAAATTCAAAAAACAAAATGGCGGATTCAATATGGTGGATGCGTAACTCAAAAAATTGTTGGACTCTCCTGAAAATTAGTATTTCCACATTCCTCGTATCGGCGAATATGAACCTGATGTAAAAAATTCAAAAACAAAATGGCGGATGCGTAACCCAAAAATTATAGGCCTGTCTTGAAAATTAGTATTCCCATATTTCTCGCGCCGTTGAATATGAATCTGATGTCAAAATTACAAAAAACAAAATGACGGATGCGTAATATGCTAAGTGAAAAAATTATTTGATTTTGTTAATAAAAAATGATTTACCGAAATTTGATTAAATGTTGTGTAAAGTTAGTTTTGTCTGATTTATGTGCAATAGAGCTTCGAAAAATTTTTTTTTTATTTTTTAAAAACAATAAAAAAAATTGTTGTCGATGTCCAAAACATGTTTCAGAAAATTCTATAAGTGGAACCATACAATGCTTATTTAAAACATGCTTTTAAAACTAGTACCGTGACTACCTCTGCGTCCCAAAAATGGATCGCATTACCATTTGAACACTTTTGAGCAGCTACTTTTTCAAAATAATGTAAGATGGAAGTATCTACTACAAATCTTAACTAATATCTGTATGTGAAATATTGGGGAATATACAACTTTTAGTATACATTTTTAAAATCCGTACACCAAATTTTCTCTCTCTCTCTCTCTCTCTCTTTGACCTTCTACATTATAAACACTAATTAATATAAATCCAATATTATTATTATGCATAGTACTTTACTTCCAGGAACAGCATCCATCGTACACACAAAAAAGAAATTCACTTTTCGTAAAATTACAGGCTTCACACTTGTTTTTTCACACCGAAAACTGCGTGACGGCTGAACGCGATATTTGTACTCCCACCATTTGACAGGCATAAATGGTAGGACCTTTCCATACTTTGGGTTTTCCATAGAGTCAGTAAATACCTGAGTATCCAGTACGGCAAAGCCCATCCGCCTATCGGGAAATTCATTTTTGGCATTTTGGCCACGTTTTAGCGCTTTCCGACCACGGTGCGTCGCCAAATGGGAGACGGCTGTGTGATAATTTGAACCGATATTGGATATTGGGGTAAAACAGAAATCAAATTTAATAAAAGACGAATGAATAGTGAACGGTATATTGAATTGGTAAATGAACAACTAAACACTTATGTTGTAAGAATTGCTGCAAATTAACACATTTTACAACAAGATAATGTCGCAGTCTACACGGCGAAAGCGGTCAAGAAATACTTTTCTTCAAAAATTATTCGTGTTTTGGAGTGGCCAGCAAGATCTCCAACCTCAACATTATTGAAAATTGTTGGGGACATCTTGCCAGAGCTGTGTACCAAAATGGCAGACAATTCCAAAATATTAACGATTTAATGTAGAGCATTTTGGACGAATGGGAGAATATTAGCCAAAACAGTATTAAAAAATAGTATAAATATTTACCGAACCGACTGATTAAAATCGGTAGCTGTAAAGGAGGTCCCACAAAATATTGAGTATTGATTTTTATCGATTAATTCTGTTATATTTCAAGTTTTTCGTTAAGTGTTCTATCATTTTGTACCTCTATATTTCATTAATAATTCTACTTCATTCAATAAAACTAGATAAGTTAATGAAGCTTCGTTTCATTTCATTCATATATGTTAAAAAAGACACGCTAAAAATATGTGTATAAAAAACTTGAATTTCTAATGTTTAATAAACAGAAATTACATCAAATTCAAAGTGTGCAATCTTTTCGTCCCGGAGTGTATAACTATAGATATAGAATTTTCAGATGATCGAATTGCCCCACGTTGAAGAACACTGTTCTAGATATTAATGCAAATGTTGAAAAACGATGACGATGCTAATCTCCACTTGGCGTATTATAATTATGTTTGCCGTCTGAAGTGTACGTAGAAATGTATGCAACGAATAAGGAAATTATTTCGATTTAGGATTGCGAGAAGATGTTGACTCAACGTTTGTATATTTAAACAGTCACCACGTTTCCCAAAGAAATGCGATTCGTAACGCGGCTAAAGGGCTGACTAAAATTACAACTCACGCTGGCAGGAAGCAAATAAGGAGCTTAATTACCGAACGACGACGATGGCGACGACGGAGGGAAAAACAATTGCGTTGAAAATTCATGAGATCGATGCGCGTGAAAATAGAGACTGGTCACGCGACAATGCGTTCACGGAAGTCACGTGCGAGCCAGCTTTTGAATGAGGTCCGTGGGAACGTGTCGTTACGCACGGGGCGTGTTCCACCTTTCTGGGCTCGTCCTGTTAAATATTTCAGTAGACATTGCACGACACGCCCGCGTTTCACGTATCAGAGACCAGCGGAGGCTTCCCTGGCAACGCAAATTGTGCCCCAAGGGTATCGTCAAGGCACAAAATTGGAGAGCACCGCGAAGATTGGTCTTCATCTTGGGCGAGATGTATTTAGCACAGTCAGCTATAATTTTGCTTGGGCTTATTATTATCTTAAGAAGAAAACGGCAGCCGTGTAGAAGCAATTAGTGGTTTCATCCCCGGCCAAAGTTTCAGTTTAGATCGTGAAAATGATTCGGTCGGAGATTACTGGACTATTAGAATAGATCCTCAAATTGCCAACGCAGATTTACTTCTTTAAGTGGTGGATAGGGATGGGATCAAGTTCAATATGTACTCACGAATCCGAGTCAAGTTCAATAACCAAGTGTCATTGCATGAGTTTCGATTACTACTTAAAAGCAATAAAAGTTTCAATGATTATACTTGAAAATTATTCATTGTATACAAGTAGTTATCGAACCTCGGAATGAGTACTTACAAGTTTCGACAAGATACTTATAAGTACTTCGATGTTGAAAGTAATCGGAACTTTCACAAGGAGTACTCGAATCTTGGAAATCAGACTGCATACATACATAGTTTTTGGTCTTCTCTTGTTTCTTCTATTTTGTATATATGTACAATGAACACGTGTGCGTTTTTTGTCTGCTATAGCAACCTTTTCAGGTATACCGCCAGTGGTCGGGCCCGTCCGGAGAGCCTAGCTGCCTATAAAAAAATACAATTTAATTTATTATTTGTTGTGAGAAATAAAATCATCATCCAGGCTTAGGTTGGCACCCCTGAGCCGGGGTTGGTAGCGTTTTTATAACTGGATGTGTTTGCGTGCGTTTGAATGCGTCTTACGGCTAACTGCAAAACGTGTGTTGTACCGAAGAAGTTGTGCTGAGTGCGTGATCTGGAAGCCTCTAGCATACATCTATAAAACTGTCGAGTACAAGTGCACCCGGCTATCATATTCTACACACACACACACACACACATATATATATATATATATGTGTGTGTATATATATGTATATATATATGTATATATAAAAAAATATGTTTTTTTTTTCAAAGCCATGTTTTTCAAAAACTGTGCGTATAGGAGAAAAATTAAAGACAGATTCGGAATCAGCGCAAAAAACTCTATAAGAAGGACATAACAGTATATTGAAATCAAATTTGGTGTTGGACAGTGTAATTTTAGACTTACATGGTGGTAAATCGACTTATGCTGACTTTTCTAGTAAAATGTTGTTAAGTATTTATCTGTTCTAAATAAAAAATGCATTACTCAATGGTTTGTCAACGTTGCCCTTTTAATTATTTCATTTCAGAAAATAGCCATCAAGTGTCTCTAGTTATGAGTTCACTAAAATAACAGGACACAAAATTAAATTTTCGTTTACAGATCGAATTGGTGATTTGAGGCTCTCCAGACTTGCAGTGACATACTTCATTAGGGCTCCTGGGTGTAAGCCGCGGAGTGTAGTAAACCTCGGCACATTAAAATAGTTACAGTCTATTTATTACTAGCTTAACCTCATGTAACAACAGAACATTACATAAATGCAGGTCACAGATATTTTTCGATACAATTGAATTGTTGACCAAATACAAAGGCAGCTGGTCTTTTCCTTGCGTAACCAGACATTTTTGCCTTTTTTCTATGCTTTCCAGTAGATTTGGACGAGAAGATGCGAGAAATCCATGTTTAGATACTGGAGGATCAATGGTTCGAATGTTATAAATGTTTAAATGTATTGATTATTAGTTCTGCCATATAACTGCGTATTGCCTAAAAGTGTGAATATACTGATATTTTGTCACTAAAATTGATTTAGTAAACAAGTTGGCAGATAAAATACAATATATCCGAATATTTTCAATTCTCCCGGTACTTTTCAACTACTCGAACATCCAATGAATTGGATAGTGATGGTTATAGTACGCATCTGACAATGAGTTGTTATATGGTAGAAATGGGTGAAACAGGACGTTGGTAATGGAAATTCAGTGCTATAATTCCAGTGGAAACGGTTATCGCACTGATGAAGTGAAAATATTTTCTGTTTTATGTCGAGATATACAGGGTGTCTCAAAATTCCTTCAACATTCGGAAATGGGAGGTTCCTGAGATCATTTGAAGCAACACACACATTTTCCTTTGTAATAAAATAGTTGTAATAAAGTAGTTTTTAATTTTAAAAAATAAAAATTTTTTATAAGGCGCGGATGCCATTTTTGGAACCTCCCAGGAACCTCCCATTTCCGGATGTTGAAGGAATTTTGAGACACCCTCTATGTACATTGTAAACAAATGAAAACAGTGCGGTACGCACAGTAAACTCGTAGCCAACGATGCTTTGATAAACCGTTTGTTCAAATTTTCCATAACGAATTTTTCTGTTATTTTTACAGGACTCTGCCAGACTACACACTGACAACGGGGGAAAAGTGAGTACATAGTTCATTTCAATCATTTTTTATCTTTATATGCACTGTACATATACGCGACCAGCTTGTTTAAGTAACACAAAGTATATATAGTCAGACAAGAGCAAGTGAGCGAAGTAGGATATTATACTGTATTACGACTTACGACTTACTTGAAATATTTACTTATGACTTTTATACATAAAATAACTCGTTTGGAAGGATTAAATAATAATATTTCGGCGATTATACAGAAAAGGGTACACCTTACCGATTTTAATGACCTTGAAATATGTTGTCAAGGTCATTATTCTGAACAAAATACAGTCTTCTCTCGCATAGCAACGTCATTGCAACGTCGGCCGATTTTGATGTAATTTTCAGAACATATTTAATTGATACTGATCTACGAAACGTGTTTTCTAAATATTCCATATAAGCCCACATAAAAAAGTTGCAAAATATAGCTTATAGTATTTTCTCTGCAATTCCGACAACTTGCAATTTTATTCAATAACTTTATTCATGTTGTGTAGCAAATCAATTGTTCTAACTTCCCAAAATAGTTCAAATCGTATGGTCCAATATTAAATAAGTTATCATCTTTTGAAGAGTAGATTATTAGTGGGGGTCACTGTACACTTTATCCTCCTACAAGCTGTCACGGAAAAATAATAAAAATGTACAGAATCATATAATGGATCTCAACGTGGAGGTATTCATTCTTCCCTCGCATAGTGTCACTGACAGCGTGTAAACAATAAAGAGGGACTGAGGGTCGAGGCAGCCGGGCATAGTTCAAAAGGCTGCGTGTCGATTACAATGTCAATTGCAAATAGGGAAGTTTTTTATTTCTCACTCATTTTTTACAGAAATTATGCTTACGTATTTGTGAGATTGTTCTAATAAAAATGTGTCTAAATACGGCATAATTTGGACCGTATTTACTGATTTAAAGTGTGATAATAACTCGCTGTGATATCGGTAAATATGCATACTTAATAGATAAATATGTATACTTCCGCATAATGCAAATTACGATGTGGAATAATGCAAATTACGCCTCGTATACGTAAAAAGTAGGACTTTTGAGGGAAATCGCGGTCTAGATTGATCCTTTATCTAGCGTTTTTGACTACTGAAAAGCCTCATTTTTGTATTATCGAGAAATGAGAAGCGAGAAACGAGTCTACCCTCTTTAAGAGTCGCGAAATGTCTCAGTAAAGAGAGTGTCTCTTTATCATTTACTCTCTTTGTCTGTCACGAAAACTTACTCCACCGTCAATTTAAAAAATTGATAAAAATTTTAATCAGAGAAACATTGCAGATATGGTGGTAAAAGTCTCTTAAAAGATTAATTAAAAATGAAAAAGTGTCGCCATTGCATTACTGTTGGCTCACCGATGCCTGACTATATGACCATACACCTGTATATGATCCGAATTATATCGTGTTTGCTATCATTTTAATCAGAAAAAAGCTACAAATATATTGCTGTGAAAGTCTCATAAAAAAATAAATAATAATAAAGAAGTTGTTTATTGGCATTACATTGTGAGGAGATGCGCGAGCCTTTGAACTGTGCTGGCGACTGCGACTCTCCGCGTATTTTTCTTTCCCATACGCCATACGCTGTCTTCCCTTGCGCCCGAAACTTTCATCGCCCATTACACAAGTAAATATCATCGGAATTATATCATATTTGGTATTATTTTCATTAGAAAAATGCCACGGATATGTTGGTGGAAGTTCCATAAAAAAATAATGAATACTACAGAAGTTTTGTCATTGGATGAGTGTGGTCTCACCGATATACCCGAGCCGCATGATGTCATACTTCTCGGCGACCGAGGCCTCTCGAGCTTCACGGCCCCTCAAGGGGGTATACCCCGCAGAAGTGGGGATAATTCTTGGACACTTATCGGTCAGACATTTGGGACATTTATCGAGAAAATACTGTACTAATGCGAACTATTTAGAATTTCGTTAAATTCGATCTAACCTTTAATGCATTTTTATTTGTTGAAAGCTTCGTATGAAAAGACTGTGTTCTGTAATTTCAGTCTGCTTTTTCCGTAAAGAATCAGCTCTCTGCCTGCTCGTATGCGTTACGATTACTGGGGCAGCGCCATGTAAACCGTCAGGTTTAGGATTTTGAGATTTAGGAGGGTAAGGAAAAGCGTGGTCGCCCGCAGTGAAGTCATGTCACGTACGTTATTGTGAAACTGTTTTGAAGCCCAGCCGTAGTAATTGATAACGAATTTTAGATAGACCGTCCTGCGGGTTACGTACCTAACGGTTTTCTGACTCTATTCTCTTGCTCCCAACGTAATTGAATTTCGGTTTGCATGGCAAATTGTTTTCGGCAGTTTTGGATTTGCCGATATACGTATGTATGTCGATGGAAAAAAGGAGAAATATAAGTGGGCCGAGGGATGCTCGCAGAAACGAAGATTAGATCTGCATGTAAACGAGAAAAATGTTTCTCTGCCAGGAGTTGTTGCGATAGCGTTATTACATTATATTTGTTGACCCAACTTTCAGCACCGGGTGGATAAAAACGCAAAAGTTCCGTTGTGACTTTTATTCCCGCTGCAGATAATCGTAAAGTACCTATTAGCCCTCAAACGACCAGGCGTAATGACGAAGTAATTACGAAGAAAAGTAAAACCAAACACTTCAGTAATAAAGCTTACGTAAAAGAGCAATATGGAATATGGTTTGATTTTGTTTGATTGCTCAGAGCATTAAAAAGAATCAATACTATGTATAAAATGTGTAAGATAAATTACTAAATTATTTTTAATGAAAATGTTGTAACAAAAAAATGAATTACTTATTTTTTTCCAACCATTTTGTATATGCGAGTCCGTTTGACCCCTCCGGTCTTTTACCTTGCTTTTTTTGTGGTCGTTTGACGGTTAAATTAGAGAAGACAATTTTAAACGAGGAGACGAGAGTTAATTAATTGTAATATTCACTTGTATACGTTTATCGATAGTAAGCTGTTTCACCATAATAAAATTGGTTTCAAAGTACTGAATGCGTCACAAGATTTACATGATTTCACATTTTTATTTTCCATTTTATAAGTACATATGTAACACAATTAAATATACAATATACTGTCTCGTTGATTAGGTGTGCTATGTTAAGTAAAATTTGTAATTTAACACGTCGACTTGCCATATATAAATGCTGAAAAATTGTGGAAGGTTAAAATCTCTCATAGTAATAGCTACTTTAATCCGTTTGCACCTCGAAGAGCTTAATAACATTTATTTTATTCAAATACGTCATTGTTAAAATTAATTTCTATACCTAGTTAAAAAATAACGTGTCCCCTAAGGGTGGCTCTTATTTTCAACTTTTGAATTTCTTTGATGGCACCCTCCAAGATTGTTCCAAATAATTCAAAAAAATCTGTGCAAAATGTTTGAACAAATGGATTACATATTAACATAATTAATTTAATGCTCATAAAAAATCTTTTTTTTTCTCGAATATCTTCTCAACTACTTATCACGTCGAAAAATATGATGAACGAAACCTGTAGATCTGGATAGGCTGCGTCTTTTATGTTCTATTACTTTTTTTCGTAAACCAAACGGTTTTCGAAAAAATTGATGATTGAATTGAATTTATCCTACAATTTTGAATTTCATCAACTCAATATTGCTATAAATGCATAATGATCGTTATTTATCAATAAATAAGATTATTATACAGTATGATATCTAGTTTTATCCAGTGTACCTAGTTTTAACCGACTTCTAAAAACAGGGTTTTTATAAAGATTTCTCCAAAGAAATCTAAATCGTTGTACTGCTGATATTTGGCTTTTTGACTAATGAGTTTGCCGACTACTGCCCTAAATGATCGAAATATCAGACTGTGCGACGCGGCAATTAATATGTTAATATTAAAATAGACGAAGCTTCCGTTTACGTTCATCGTCAGAATTGGATGAAATTAATTATTTTACGGACATAAGATAGAAAGCCGATAAGTCAGTAAGGTAGATAGCGACATTGAAATGATTAAAAATTTGTTTCCAAAAAGTCAAAAAGAACTTATTTCCAAAATTTCATCCAATCCTGGCGTTGAGAATAAACGGAAACACAGCCTTAAAATTTTATAGTTCTTATTAGAACATTTTTTTTAGAATCATAGATAACAGAAGAATGACATTCTTTATAAACGGACAGGGAATGAAACACTGACTTTATGGAGAGTTGTTCAGCGTTACTCATAAATAGTCTACTAATCAAATTACTGGCCCTTCGAAATATTTCGTTTAATGACCGTGTATTGTGACGTTGCACTATTAGCAAATAAAACTGTCGTTTTGGAATTCAATACTTTTTTTCCGTGCCGTTGGCAAAAGTGAAGCGGTAAAGTTATGATAACAACTAGTCGTTACTACTTCACCGACAAAGTGTCGTAAATTTTCCCGCGAACTTTTACGCTCGCGTACTCCTGTGCACGACATTCGGCCGGGGATATTTCTCCCGTTTATTCTCCTAGCGCCAACCACATTTTCTGCTTCGGTCACGCGTGAAGGATATAAGTAGATTAATTATCTCGGAGAATATAATTGACCGGTTAATTTCATTCGTACGGGACGGCTTAGTTACGTGACCACCATAAGTCAACGCTGCCAAGGGTAAATACGCGGATGTACTATGTACACTGTACACATACATTTGTATCTGCATTCTCGTTTCGTCACAGTAATATTCGCACGAACTTCCGGTACACTTACAATGTACCACGTATTTGAACCAAGTATTTGAACGCCCCATGAATGTCATGATTTTATTCAAATTTATATTAAATTTTTAATGAAATCATGACATTAGTGACTATAAAAATAAAAAGGTGGAGCGTTCACGAAGATTACGTAATATAGTTTAGCGCTCCACGCTCTTTCTCTCTCTCTCTCTCTCTCTCTCTCTCTCTCTCTCTCTCTCTCTCTCTCTCTCTCTCTCTCTCTCTCTCTTTTATTTTTATAGTCACTATGTCATGATTTCATTCAAATTTACATTAAATTTTTGGGAGAACCAGGTAAAAATTAATTTTTTCCTTTCTAGTGCATTTTAATATAAGCGTGGTTTTTAAAAAGTTTTTTTATATATTTTTTATTTTCTACTTTTTAGTCTTTTTTAAATGGTACGCAAGATATAGAATCGCAAGATATGGAAATACGCGAGATAGAATAAGGGGATGACTCCGAGAGACGACGCACAGTGAAAACATTTGACCAAACTCGATTCAAAATCAAAGAACTTTCGATAGAAATGAGGTAGAGCGATGAAATTTTTTAAAAATTAAAGCTGGAACTTTGTAGAATATGGGAAAAATGGGGAGATTATGGTAGGAACGTTTTTTAACGTTGAGAAAATTCGTTAAACATGTAGAATTTCAAGAAAATATGGTTTCTCCATTACCACGCGGGAAAAAAATATTTTTTTTACATGCTATATATTATTTCCCGTAGATTTTTGCACGCTGATTTCAAATCTAGTCTCAAAATTTGTCTACAACCTCAGGATTTTACAAGAAATCGCTTTTTATGAACAAAACTGATGTAATCATCTTTTCGTTGAAATGATTTGATAACCCACTAGCTTGAAGGTATATTGTATTCTCACATATATAAAACATAATGAAGTATTTCAACGTTTACTTGATGTATCGCTGCGATTGTCGCTGGCACTTCTTGTAGGCTCTGTGTGACTGTATATAATGTAATTTAAATTAGATATCTATTTTCCATAATCATATTTTCATTAACACAGGAAGTAAGGTAAGTATTTAATCTTTTTAACTTACTTCTCATCAACGAATTCTTTAACTTCTGGTGATAAGGTATTAAAGAATTAGTTGATGTGAGAAGTAAGTTAAAAAGATTAAATACTTACCTTACTTCCTGTGTAAATGAAAATATAATTCTGGAAAATAAAAACGCGCATTACCGCGTGTGGTAATGGAGAAACCACATTTTCTTGAAATTCTACATGTTTAACGAATTTTCTCAACGTTATAAAACGTTCGTATTTACCATAATCTCCCTATTTTTCCCATATTCTGCAAAGTTTCAGCTTTAATTTTTAAAAAATTCCATCGCTCTACCTCATTTCTATCGAAAGTTCTTTGATTTTGAATCGAGTTTGGTCCAATGTTCCCTCTGTGCGACGTCTCTTTATGGAGTCCGAAATTGTACGAAATGGGATTGAATGAACGGTGTACAGTAATCGCCCCTTCGTTGTCCAAAAGCCGGTGTTTGCACGCCCAACGATCGTGCCCTAACACCATTTTTACCACGTTTTTATTAGCTCGCTTTCTTGTTCTTACTCTCTTGCAATTGATTTTAAACTAACTTTCCGATGAGCTGGAGACTTGAAATTTTAAACATAGCTCAGAACTGGATGACAATGCAACATTCCAAAAAAAATTAAAAAAGAAACTGTGCGTTTACGAGATAGTAATTAGAAAATCGTAGTAACTGGACCGGGATTCGAACCCGAGCCTCAGTAAATCCGATTAATCCCCACTCATCCCCACTCCACGGACCCACTTCGCACTGTTGGAGCTCAGTGTGCGTTCAAGCTCTATGCGGTGTATACATAGTTACTACGTATTATTATACTACAATAATGAATAGTTCACCTAAGTCACTAACAATTTTATTCCACTGCAAATGATATGAACTGTTGTGTGTGTTTTCACAACGGCAGCTACTCTCTACACTCCTTACTACAATATTATTTATTATTAATATTATTTATTATTATTTTATACTTTTTAGTTCGTTTTAAAAACGTGGTATTTTTAAAAAATTTATTTTTATTTAAATAATTATTGATTCATGACTGCGTCTAGATATCGCGTCGACCGCGCCGAGCGAGACTTCAATAGAGAGCCGAACATAGGGAAGGACAGAATGAAATACGGATCTCGTGACCGAAGCGTGTCGCTGTCGCGTCGCCAGGTCGCGCCGGAACAATTCAAAGGCCCACGATGTCGCTGTTCTTCATTGCGTACGATTTTTTCACAGTCGATTAAACCACTAAATACAGTTGGAATTATATCGTGTTTGGTGTCATTTAAATTAGAGAAATGCCAGAAATAATTTAGTGAAAGTCCCATAAAAAAATAATGAAAATTAAGAAGTTTGAAAATTCGATTCATTCGAGTCAATATTGTGGTGTTCACACCGATGTACCCGAGCCGACATCAATCGTCGCCGCCCTGCGAGCTTGCGGAGCGACGCGGCGTTGACAGGCAGTGGAATGGGTAGGCACTGGTCAACGACGGTGTCCACGATCCCGAACAACGAAGGGGCGTTTACTGTACGGGAAATCAACGATATATGATGTACCCCCTCTCTGATGACCAGAGCGCGACGGGGTTTGAGTGGGGCGAATGGGAGTGACCGTTGCGCATGCGCGACGTGTCTACGGCCTTAGTATGTCCAGTGTGGGGAACGGTAAGGCGATGGAATAGGATAGTGGAAGGGGAAAAGGAGGAGAGTATTTCCGAGAATTTGGGTACCGTATCGTACCCTATATGGCATCACTGGTACTGAGCTCCTTTGATGCGAAGTGGATCAGTGGAGTGGGGATGAGTCGGTGTGGGAACGCGTAGTGGAGTAGGGAGCGCTGGCGCGCGGAGTGGGGTTCGCTGACGGTGATGACGTACTACCGAGCGTCGCGCAGTGAGGTGTGACGGTTAATATTAAAATTTTTTTTTCTCCTAGATGCACAGTTTTTTTTTTTAATTTGTTTTTTAATATTGCATTGTCATCCAGTTCTGAGTTATGTTTAAAGTTTCAAGTCTCTAGCTCATCGGGAAGTGGTTTAAAATTCGATTACAAGATTTGACGCATACAACAACGACAACATCGACACGGCAAGCTAGTACAAGCGTGGTAATGAGCGTGGTAAAAAGGTTTTCCAAAGATTACTTGTTTTATAAAAAAAAATTAGGCCATTAATGAAAATTTAAAATATATGTTTTTTTAGATCTATGTTAGTTATACACATGCTGAAAATTTCATCCAAATCGATTAACATACCCAAGAGCTACAAGTGGTTAAATGTGGTGAAAATCATAGTTTTTCACAATTTTTGGTCAGTTTTTGCTTAAAATCCACAGATTCTTACATCTTTCTATACGTGTCGTTTTTTTTCTGCGTCAATCGATTTCGATAAAATTTTCAGCATGCGTATAACTAACATATATCTACAAAACGCATAATTTAAATTTTCATTACGGACTCTAATAAAAAAGTTATAAATTATGCCTTTTCGACTTTTTCATGCAATTCTTGGCAATTGCAATTTTTTCAAAATCTCTTTTGCATGTCATTTGGTAAATCAATTCTTCTAATTACTCAAAAAAGGTCAGGTCGTTTGCTCCGATTATAAAAAAGTTATACTGTTTTAAAGTGAGTTCAAATACTTTCGTGGTTCACTGTATATAAATTGCACACACTCAGTATTGCCATAAATGTATAAAACCCACAGTATAATTATACACTTTATCAAATGTTATTTACATTTTGGGTAGACACCATTTGCATTGAAACCATAATGTGGAATAACAGACGTGGAAATTAGTATACAGTGACTACCATTAATATTAAAAAAAACCGATAGGGGTTACTCAGAAAGATGACTTTGATCACATATGGCAAGGTCAAGTAATATTTACCACTTTTTTTAATATTAGACTGTACGATTTGCATTTTTTCGAAAAGTTAGAGCCATTAGTTTCAAAACATCTTTATGTGGACCTATATTGAAAATTTAAAAAATACGTTCTGTAGACCTGTGTCAAATATATGCACTGTGAAAGTATCATCGAAATCGGTTGTCGCGGAAAAAAAAACGACAGGCATTGAAAGATGTATCATAAGAATCCTTAGATTTACTGCAGTTACAGAACGAAAGTCATGAAGAAATGCGATTTGTATGATCTATAAACGTTTGTAGCTCATGGCAACATCGTCCGATTTTGATGAAAGTTTCATTGATGTACATGTTCGACTACAGGTGGGAGATAATTTAAGGGGTGGTTCTCCATGATAATATAGGACAAAAATGAGGAATAAAAAAATTGCGGTTTCGTTATTTAGTTATTAACAATTAAAAATCCTCCCAAAATGCGGCAACGCGACTAACAAAAGTGTATGTTGCGTACGTCATAAGTAGAGTATACATAGATACGTGCGACAGTCACGTATCAAGTGACAGATGCATGCATACCTTGGTTCTCTTTTGGGGCCCCAGCGAGGGGAAAATGTTTAACAAATTAATCGGTGGAAGACATTGAACCTACCTACTCGTTCAAATCTACAAGGGCATTTCTAATATCCGCCCTATTGAATGATTGAGTAGAAGGGGTATAAAATGCCCTTTCACTTTTAAATTGTTCTCACATGAGTGGTTTACTCGAGACCACTATAAAATGGTATCCATTGTGTCCATAAATGTTGAATAAATTCCTCACTAATGGAAATATCCAGAAAAATGCACGAAAAATAAAATATCAGTGAAATTAATGTGAAGTCTGTTAGTGCACTCATTTAAATAACACCCTTATTCAACGTTCTAAGAAAATGTGTTTGCGCAAGAAGAATCGTCCGTACGAGGTAGCATCCGTATGCACACTGATCTGAGACAACAGATATGATCAATATCACACACATGAGCGGTTACCATAGACATATGTATAGAGATAGACTGCGCGGCCTGTGCGAAGCGCTGAAGCCCACAATGGCGGCGCAAAAAAGTAAAAACAAAAAAAAGACACGTCAATTAGAAAGAGAGTGCAATGGGATCCCGGCTTATGATTTCTCTCTCACTCTTTGTACCGCGCGCCGCCATTGTGGGCTTCAACTCGCCCATAAGACGGCGCAGTCTATCTCTATATGTATATGGCGGTCACAGACAAAATGAAAAAGAATCGCGAAATTGGTGAAAAATGGATAGACAGTGTATTGGTATAGCAACGCGCGATGCTTGGGCGGGAGTTTGCTGTAGATCTTCATTTGTTTTATCGATCAGGCATTAACCTCATCAGCTGTCTTGAATTAAAGTATATACCATGAGTGAGTAACCCCGCGGAAAGTCCAGTTTTCGTTCTATGTAATTGGTTCAAGAAAGTGGGGAGTGGGTAGAGGAGTGAGAGATGATAGGCTCGCTGCGCCCCCACCATTTTCTAAGCTACGCGAAACGGGGTTACCATGGCGCACCCAAGATTTAATCTTGAGGGGGGAGGGGGCGAGTAGAATGGATAAAATTTTGTGGCGTGGTGCAAGAATTGCCAATGTACAGTACGTTTTATAACTAGTTGGGGCTAGCAGGGCCGGGTAAAGCCAATGCGGAACCTGTAGCAAATGTTACCGGGAGGCCCCAGGTTTTGTATGATAATAAAATGAAACACAATGAATGACCTTTTCTTTTTCCTAAAAGTATCTGTTAACGGTACACAGGGCTGTTGGCTGTTTCTAGATTTTAGAGGCTAAACAACAAACAGGAAACTAAGGAAACTAAAATTTAAATATCTCTTGAACAACTAGCTTTTCAACATACATAGTTTAGTACTTTTTTTTATAACGAATGTCCAGCTGCATAGATTGATGTATTATAAAAAAATGCCTCATTCCATTTAAAAAGACGAAGTTGACCTTTATATGACCTTTACGCGTCCACTCACGAAAAACTAATAACATCAGAATATGCTCCACTCGATACCTGTCAAGCCTCCACGGAAACATTTCTTGCTACGAGTAACGATAGCGAGAAAATCAAGATGTCAAAATCCGGTGAGACACCCTGTATTACTAGACAGGTTTAATATGCTTACTAAATGCATTTGAATTCAATAGGAGCGTATTTTTAATTTTGCTCACAAAAAGCGTGTTTTCGAACCATTGACAGCATTGTTAACACAATTTTTGAAATAGTTTTAATGATCTGACAAAATATGTTTCCAACAAAAGTTGATCAGTATTCACTATTCTACAAATGGCAATATAAAAAATGTAAAGAAAAAATTTTGTTTGTAAAAAATTATGTTCACCTCAAATTTTTAAATGTTAACATATATTTTTTCCTCCATAATATCCTAACTGGAATCAATACGAATTCAATGATCTATAAAAACATAACATTAAACCTTGAAATAATGTTACAATAGTTTTGGCCACAAAAAGCGGGCTCTCCTGGCCCACTGTGCGCGATAAAAAATCTCGTGCTACAGTAACTTTATTACACCATTGTTGTCCCTCATATTTCTTCTCACTACAGGATGAAATTTTTATTTGATTTTGTTAATCATAAATGACAGAACTCAATTTTGGATGGTATTCATTTGTAGGTAGAATAGACTAACGTTGATTGATTATTTCTTGTCCGAGCTGTGCTGTCTATATCAATTTCTTTTTTCCGCGAGCGCATGTCAAATAATCTACTAAACCCTGTATGTAGTAAATCTTCGTAAATCTCGGACCATCGTGGATCTCCATTCATTTATAGCACGCTTTAATAGGAAACGCACGCTAAAGTGAATTCTAATATGTCTTGGAACAATGGTCTTGCATCAAGCTTGGACACATTTTATTTGAAATAAGATAACAAATAACTATTTGAGATAATGAAGTCATTATTTTTATTTGCTAAATAACATGAAAAAAGAATTTTTATTTTAGGTTTAATTCAAATGAACTCTTTTCGAATAATATGTTATTTCAAATACACATATAAGTATTCTAGATAAAATGTTGAAACGAATTAATCAATTCACTAAGTTGTATAATAATAGTATCCTCAACCGAGCCGTATGTATACATATAAGATACTATACAAGATATTTCACCTAACTTGACTGTCTTAAAATTTAAAATTAAGTAAAATTAATTTACAAAAAAAAAACGTTATGTCGATATTAGGTTCTGAGAAAACAGCTTGTATCACTTTATTTGGTACACACTGTATTTCGGTTTAATATAATATAAGTAGATACCCGAAATCGCGTCCACAGTGGATCCGCACACAAAAGGATTTAAACACTTCATTTTCGATTCTCAAAAAATTGTGATAATTCTGTAAAAAAATTTCGCGGTCATTTGGAGGTCATGTGACAGTACATACAGTCGAGAACATTACCACTAAATGAACACTCTTAAAAATCGCATAAATTTTTTAAAATTGATCCAAAGGACTTAAATTTTTTAAAGATGTTAGACAGAGTAGTTTGCTAGAGAATCGGAGGCTGTGTTTCCGTTTATCCTCAACGCCAGGATTCGATGAAATTTTAGAAATAGGTTCTTTTTTTGCTAAAATGATAATTGCCAGAAGGATTTTTGGCGACTCGAAAAAAAGATGTTTATCATTTCAATGTCGCTCTCTACTTTCCCCACTTACCGACTTTCTATCTTATGTCCGTAAAATAATTAATTTAATCCAATTCTGACGATGAGCGTAAACGAAAACAAAGCCTTTTATTTATTGTTTTATTTATTTTACATATGATTGCATTTATGATTTTATTTATGATTTTATTTATTATTTTATTTATGATTTTATTTATTGTTTCATTTATTATTTTATTTTACTTATGATTTTGTTTATGATTTTATTTATTATTTTATTTATTGTTTTATTTATTATTTAATTTTAGTTTATTTTATTTCATTTTAATTATATACTTATATTTTTTTACCTACAAAAGAGAGAGTCGGTGAGTCGGTAAAGTAGGAAATGACATTGAAATGGTAAAAAAATTTTTTTCGGATCGCCAGAAATCCTTCTGGCAATCATAATTTTAGTCAAAAAATAACCTATTTCCAATATTTCATCCAATTCTTGCGTTGAGGATAAACGAAAACTTCGCCGAATCGAAAAAAAATTTGTTTAGTTGAATTGATTTTCTTTGAACTTTTTTATCTGCGCCCGTAACGATAATTTGAAAAATGCGTTTTGTATATTTCGGTAACTTGCATGCATACTGAAAGTTTTATTAAAATCGGTCCACAAGTAGAAGAGCGCGCGCCTGCAGACTCCGTGGTCGCGGGTTCGATCTCCGACGCTGTGGTGCCCAAGATGGTGCCCATTGAAACTGTGGTGCCCAAAATGGTTCGGAACCCACCTTATGAAAACTGTAGGTCCCGTCGTGAAATAACCCTAAAAAAGAGGAGTTCAGAGCGACGTAAAATAAGTAAAAAAAAAATCGGTCGACATTGCAATGAGCTACATACGTTTAAAGATGAGAGCTTAAGGGTGAAAGTCGCAGATTTTCAGTCTTGTCAGGGCATTTCGCCCTTATGGGATCATTGGACTGTGGATTTTATGCATTTATGACGAAAATGGACACGTACAATTTAAAGCAGTGGACGAATTAAGATTTAAAGACATCAGTGTATTAATTTCAGCTTAATAAGACAATTGAAAGAAGAAAGAAATTTCTATTTGGCTCCTGTGCCTTGCAATCAATGCAAACATTTTTTATTTTGCATAAAGATCTGCAGTCTAGTGATCATATTTAAACGTTTGTAGCGTTTTAATATTACCGATTTCGATGAAATTATCAGTATACATAATAGGTTACCGA
This sequence comes from Lasioglossum malachurum, assembly GCA_028455605.1. Taxonomy (NCBI): domain Eukaryota; kingdom Metazoa; phylum Arthropoda; class Insecta; order Hymenoptera; family Halictidae; genus Lasioglossum; species Lasioglossum malachurum. Next base: position 16,478,955 of record CM052311.1, read on the forward strand.
AATCTACGAAACGCATTTTTTAAATTATAGTTACAGGCGCTCAGATAAGAAATTCCATTTGCAATCTAATCAAATTTTTGTTTACCCATTCTTTAGCAAACTATATATTAAACTATAGTTTAATAGCTTAAGAAAATTCAAGTCATTTGGACCAATTTTAAAAAATTTATGCGATTTTTAAGAGTGTCCGCTTAATATTGTCTCCGACTATATTTGAATATATTTTTTTGTGAGCTATGCGATTTAAAGAAAACTATTCACATTACACATGTACCATTCACATTGCATGTATAAAACTGTTTACTTTGTCAATATTAAAGAAGATATTCTGGGCTTCACACATAAGTGAGACACCTTTTAGCATTTTCGACAAAAATCACATCATCAGTTTCTCGGGCGCTGCATCTTTGAAAAAATCTTTGTTAGAATACAATGAGAGATGGACTCTCTGTGAAATCAGGCGCTTCTATTTTTAAAATGAGTCCAAATTTATTGTCGTACGATCGTTTTTGTGCCAGATAGCACAAAGACGTTTTAAAGACGTCTTTAAGACGGCTGCAGTTGGACATTCAGACGTTTTAAAGATGCTCCGAATGTCCTACGAACGTCTTCCGAGCGTCTCCTAAACGTCTTGTATTAGAAAACGGTCCGTTTTAAAGATGTCTTTAAGGCGTTTGTTTAACGTCTAAAACAGGAAAACACGATCAGGAAACAGGAGACGTTCGTAGGACATAACACACGATGTCTTAATAGTCCATAAATGTTAATTAAACAGGAAGAAGGAAAGAGTAAAAATAGATTTCGACGAAAACGAGTTTGAATTTAAACCAATTTAATTACAGCTTTATTAGAAGAACGCATGTGGAATTGACATAAAAATTGTAATGAAAATAACAAATTGCAATTAAAATCACAATAAAAATAATAAAAATTAATATTACAATTACAGTTGGAATCACAATAAAAATTGGAGCAAAAACAATAACTCGAACAAATAATACCAATGCTAATACTTACTGTTAGATTATGGCTATATTTAAAACCCACACTGTTTATGGTCTTAAAGACGTGTTTTCAGGACATAAGACTTTCAAACCTAAAATAAACGTAAAATGGACGTCTGTATTACCTGTCGTGTGCTACCTGTGGTAGGATCTCGATGAGAGGGTTAGGACACAGTGCTATTTTAAAAAATTGAACTTTTTTTTGTCTTAAATAGTAGTTTCAAGTCTTGAGAACAGAATGCAAAATGTTTTACATCGATTTCAGGCTTCAATACAAATTATTTCTCGAAGTACTGTTTCGAGAGTGAGTTCGTACACCTGCGAGAAAGTTACATTCGTAAATTTTAAATGCGTTTTTCTCAGAGTTGCGTTTTTCAAAACGGTGTACAAGATATCTCGAGTTCTACATTAGCAATTACATTATAATTTTACAGTTATTTTCATTATAATATTTATTAGGCATTGACGATCGATTTTTTCTCATTTTCCCATTATTTTGTTGAATATAAATAAGAAATTAAGAAATTTTCTACCGAAATTCAGTCATTAAATTTAAAATATCTGCCATTTTGTTAATTTTTACAAAAATTGTATATGTATGTAGAATATATCACAGTCTATAACATTTTTGGGATTTTTGATATAGTTAATCCGATTTGTAGGAATCCTGTACACCAGTTGGCTATCTGGAAGAAAAGATGTTCCGAGCAAAGACGACGAAAGGCACATAAGAACAAATTATTTTTTAAATATCACAAGCATTTTTTTATAGTTCATGATACAGTAAACTGAAATACTTGTTGCGAGCAATATTTCTTAAATTAAACTTGGTCTCATGTCGATGTCTGTGATATTGTTCTACTTACAATTTAAAAATAAAATTAATACTACATTTTCGACTTTTGTAACACACAACATTTAAACAACATTAAGGAATTAAAAATCGTTTTGTAATCGGACCATCAAGTTTTACAAGCTTATGCAATTTCATTAAAATCCGTGATTTCGTGAGTATCAATTACGATTGCTTGAAAACACACACTGGCTTTTACACCATAGGAATTATTTTAATTAAATATCTGAACGCAAATCCTTTGCGTTGCACTCTACAGATACCGGCAGATACCCAATTGATCCATAGAATTTTAAAGTCGATTTCTGCTCAGCGATGATATTGAACAGTGAATTGCATATCAAATTAATGAAATTCTCGTGATTTAGTGATTTAATTGGGGTTTATTTTGTATACGAATATTTCCAAGTACAGTAGGACCTCGATTAACCGGCTTGATCGGGAGACAAACAGCCCGGATGAATTAAGGCCCGATGGATAATCAAGGCCCGAGGGAAATAATAAAAATGTACATTATATTGTAAAATAAAATTTTTATAATATACAGGGTGGGTCACCTAATGTTGCCACGTCAAATATCTTTGTTGTTTTCAAAGATACGTCAAATGTCTGAAGGACAAAGTTGAATGGTAAAATGGGGCTCATACGATACCAAAAAATTTTTGTTTTTATGTAATTTTTTTTAGAGATGCGAAGGTCACCTTCTTTTTTTAAATGGAATGAAGTATTTTTTAATACATCAATCGATGCAACTGCACAT
>CM052311.1:16485368-16622791 GCA_028455605.1 Lasioglossum malachurum
GAAATCTCTTATGAGATTTATTACAACATATAGTACATTACAGTAACCTTGTTTAATGTTAAATGCTACAATGGTCGTAGAGCTTTCCAGGAATAAGAACTTCAAACATAAAAGCACGTAAACAGAGTTTGTATTATAAACCAAATGACAATACACCTAAACTCAGTTTAAATTTTTTTCGGTATCCATACAGTTTTTATTACGTATTTCATTTCGAAATTTCAGCAGTTAATCATTAATCAATTATCCGATTGACGATTAAGAATCTTTAATCGCAATTAACGATTAATAAGTATTTAATTATTTGTTAATTGCGATTAACGATTGAAGTAGAAATTTAGTCGTCAATCGTTGATTAATTTCTTTGCCCAACTCTGTTCTATAGACATTTATTTCTTTCCTTAATCATTTTATTCAGTTAGGAGCAATACAACAATATTCTTGAATTGCTTCAATGTTTTTACTGTTTTCAGACAGACTTATTTGTCTGAAACAGACAGTTGTTTCTATTTAACAACCAATTGTTATTCAACAGTGATGTCAAAACAGACCGTTGTTTTAGCAAGTCGTGTATTCATGCAAAATAAAAATGTTCTACCTGGTTTGCAACAAACTGGAATGACATAGAAATTTATTTTCTAGCTTAATATGTTTAATAAGTCGAAAATAATATAACAATATTCTGAAATTCTTCTAATATTTTTACTGTTTCAAATGACACCTACTCATTTTTGTCATAAATGCATAAAATCCGGTGTCTACTAATTATTATTGCACGTGCACAGATTACTGTATTATATTTTGTTCTTTGGAAAATTTATTTTCAAACAAATTATTAACATTGGTTTACCTTAATTTTGGTTTCTATACAGGGTGGGGCATTATAAACAGGTCACCTGAATGACTCGCTTGCTTTTGAAGATAGTCTCGATGTCAAGTAAGTTTGGTCTGATGCATTTTCGTCTATCTTCAAAAGCAAGCGAGTTATTCAGGTGACCTGTTTATTGTTCCCCACCTTTTATTCTCTCTCTTTATAATTATAAGAGAAGAAGCAACATTTATACATACGTGCCATTCTTTCTAAAATCAATATAAGAGAGGATGCAACGTTTATACGTGTTATTATACAAAAACATCAAAGGGAAATGTTCAGAATGATGATCTTGACAACATTATTCAAGGTCATTGAATTGTGAGGGGAGGACCCTTTTCTACAAGTTTACCTTTAATTTTAATAAGCCATCGAAATAAATATAATTATTTCGATATATAATATTTTCGACATTTATGGACATTATATTGTTCAGGACAAGATGTTCCGATTTCTTGTTTACAGTGTTTGCTGAATTTTACAATATATTGCAGTTAACATACAAACTGAAACATAAAGATACAATATAATAAACCTAAATATGCGTATTTAAGTTTGTTAAATATTTTTCTGTGCTTTCTGGTAATTTAAATGGATCAGAAGGATATTATTTATGATGTTTGACTTTGTTGACGAGCAATGTGGGCTCCGAGTAAACTCGAACACATTCGTAGTAGATGACGCATATGGTATACAATACATATGCGTTTTTAAATTCTTGAAATTTGTGTTCTGAAATAAATGGATGGAACGTTATAAATGGTTCAATTAATCTTCAGATACAGTGACCCGAATTAATATTCGGACGCCCTAAAAAAGACGATAACTTTTTTAAAATTGCACTACACGATTTGAACTTTTTTGAGAAGCTAGAGCAATTAGTTTACTACAGAATGTGAAAAGAAATGTTTTTCAAAAAATGCAATTGTTCGGAATTGTAGAAAAAATACTAAAAGTTGCATTTTACAACTTTTTTATGTGGGCCTATATTGAAAATTTAATAAATACGTTTTGTGGATCTGTGTCAATTAAACACATTCTGAAAATTTCGTCAAGATCGGTCGACGTTGCAATAAGCTACAAACGTTTATAGATCGTAAAAATTGCAGATTTTCACAAATTAGTTCTCTAACTGCAATAAATCTAAGGATTCTTACATCTTTCAATGCCTGTCGTTTTTTCCCGCATCAACCGATTTCAATGAAACTTTCACAGTGCATATGATTGACATAGATTTACAAAACATATTTTTTGAATTATCAATACTAGCCCACATAAAAAAAGCTGTAAATATAGTATAGTACAGTATGTACGTAGTACGTATTGCAACAAGCTGGAGTGAAGTGGAAGTTCATTTTTCACAAACTTTGCCAATGGTTTTACTTTATTAAATTACACCTACTCATTTTTGTCAGAAGTGCATCAAATCCGTTGTCTAGTCATGATAGATGTTTTAAGAGTTATACCTGTTAAACAATTAAAAAGTTGGGCGATGTTTCCGTTTACGTCCAACCTCAGAATTGGATGAAATTTTGGGAATAGAATCGTTTCGGACTAAAATGATGATTGTCATTTCAATATCACTCCCTACCTTACTGACTTACCAACTCTCTCTCTTTTGTAGGTAAAAATATAAGTATATAATTAAAATAAAATAATAATAATAAAGTCATAAATAAAATCATAATTAAAATAGTAAATAAAATCATAGATAAAATAACAAATCAAATAATAGTTAGGTTGTTTTTGTAGAAACACTTGACGAGCTGTCGCATCATGCTGACGCATATGCACAGCACGGATGTAAGATAAGAGAATCGGTAAGTCGGTAAGGTAGAAAGTGACATTGAAATGGTGAAAAAATTTTTTCGAGTCGCCAAAAATCCTTCTGACAATCATCATTTTAGTCAAAAAAGGATATATTCCCAAAATTTCATCCAATTCTGAGGTTGGACGTAAACGGAAGCTTGAACATTTTTCAATCTTTTACTAAAAAATAGCGTTATAAAGTACAATATTTCTTGTACAAAAAAATAACCCCTTCAATAATATTTAGAAATTTTACAATTACACACTTTCTCGAATTTTTTATCAACAAAACGATTCAATTTTTCCAATCAATTAAAAATTTTTTAACCTGTGTAGGCGTCTCTGGTTTCTCAAAATTGGTGTTTTTTCCGATTGAATTCAACCATGTAACCTGACCGTCACCGACGCAATGATTTGACTGAATCATGTCTTAAAAGATCGCGCGCGCGCGATGGGTTTGGTTAAGAATTTTTGTATAGATGCGAACAGAAAATTCTTGGTTTGAGGCTACTACATTCGCGCGCGCCCGTTCTTCTGTAAATAAATAAAATAAAATAGTAAATTTTTTAATTAGTATGGAAAATAAACGTTTGATAGTAAACAGTAAGTGATCACACTCGTATTTCTCACGCGGTTGAACCGGTGCCGCGGCGCAGGCAATTATTGATTTTCGTTACCGACAATGACCTTTTTATATTTATCTCGGATAAACAATGTACGTCACGCCTGATAGTGTTCAATAAATAGAACCCAGGGTATAGAGTTTCACGGGGTTACTAACATTGCTAACGCAAACATCACTATTATTAATTGATATTGTAATTGTAATATATACTATATATATCTATATATAGCATATATATAATATATCTATACCTATGTTTCTAGTCAATATTGTATTGTAATTATAATGTATAAAATTATCTAAGTATAATTAAAACTTTTGATATACATACAGTGGCTCACGAAAGTATTCGAACGCCCTGTTATTCGAAACAGAATAACATTTTTATAATTGTACCAAACGACCTGATTTTTTATAATCAATTAGAAGCATTGGTTTATGAAATGATATGCTAAAAAGATTTTCAAAAAAAATTATAATTTACAAGGTTACAAGCAAAAATAAAAAAGGCATTTTTTAAAATTTTTTATTTAAGCCCTTAAAGAAAATTTAAAATATATCTTTTGTAGATCTATGTTAGTTATACACATGCTGAAAATTTCATCAAAATCGATTATCATACACACGAGCTACAAGCGATTAAAAACTGTGAAAATCGTAGTCTTACACGACTTTTGATTAGTTTCTGCTTAAAATTCACAAAATCGTATATTTTTTATTTTTGCATATAACCTTGTAAATTATAATTTTTTGGAAAATCTTTTTTGTATATCATTTCATAAATCAGTGCTTCTAATTGATTATAAAAAATCAGGTAGTGTGGTACAATTATAAAAATGTTATTCTGTTTCAAAGGGCGTTCGAATACTTTCGTGAGCCACTGTATATCTGTGGTTGTCAGGAAAAACGCCGCATGTCACAATTTCCAGACGTTTCAGTTTATGCATTAATTGAGATTTATAGTATAGGATTTACGTCTTTGTAAAAAAAAAAGTCATGAAAATATGGTAAATTCGAAAGGCTTAAAAACATAATGCAATTGAACCGATATCCTATGGCAAAGCATTAGTGACCAAAACTTTAAAGAGCAATATCTCGAAAGTGAAATTATGTGACATGCGGCGTTCTTCCTGACAACCACAGATATTTAAACATGATAAACGTATACATATAATTGTTTAGACTGTTTATTAGTACTGTTATTGTCATTACTATTATTTAGAAGTGTTATTAATGTTACTGTGCACTATTGGTTGGCACTGCGACAATGGGAAAGTTAAATAGAAGTTACAAACAGGAGAAAATATATACCTTTGTCTTCCCATATGTTTTTGGGTTCGCCAGAAAATTTCCAACAACATGATTCGATCGTTTTAAGGTTCTGGTTATTTCTCTTTTATTTTTTCCTACAAAGAAAAGTGCCATTATTTGATCATTTTCAAAATCCAATTTTGAAATAGAAACCTCCTCTAGCCTTTCCATTACTAGATTTGCAATAACAGGAGAAATTGGGGAATCCATGGTTATCCCAAAGACTTGTTTGCCATAATTTCCATTAAACACATAAGCATTGACTTCCAGTACAAACTTGACTGCCTGGAGAAACTCATCATGATGGATCGTACTGTGTTGTTTTATTTCATTTATTTCATTAACGCTACATAAGTCGATTGGTACATTAGTGAACAAAGATGTTACGTCAAGAGAAACCAAGATTAACGTATCATCTGGAATTTCAATTGTTCTAATTCCTTTGACAAATTGCCAACTGTCGACAGTGTGATAAGGAGATTTCCCTATTACTTTTGATAAGATATTAGCTAAGAACTTAGAGAATTTGTAAGTAGGACCACCTATCGAAAAGACAATGATTCTCCAAGCCAAATTTTCTTTGTGTGTCTTAGGCAATGCATAGTATGAAGTTGCAAACAACAAGAAAAGGCTAAAAATTCCTCTTCTAATAAAGTTTTGGCTAAAAATTCTTCCCTGCAGTGCCATATATGTATGAATAATTATAATGGTAATCATAATTTTTCAAAGTGTTCTAAACATACGATTAAAAAATGGGTATGTTTTTGTTAAAATAATAGGGTGCGTCTAAACTTCTGATACGCACTGTACAAAGTGCAGAGTAAATGAGCTCTTTATTGTAGAAACGTTGAAAGTCCATGGATTGCTGGTAGAAAGGTTAAAAGCCCAAAGTAAATGAATTTTCCATGTCGCTGTTCTTCGTTCAGACCGAGATTTCCCGTAAAAAGTAAAAAGGAATCTAAATAAATCCTTGCGGTAGTGTTGTCCGGAACAACTACGCTGTTATTCAACGAGCGTTGGCTTTAACGATCTATTGTCGTCGTTTTGGAAAGCTGCTACGATATTAACTTGCCTAGCACGAATTCTTCGCACGTTAACGTCGCACAAGAACACAGCTTGGGCGTGTTCCGACCCGCCCAAGTATACAACGACTGAACCGTGCCCGTGTGTATGTGTGTGTGTCTGTGTGTGTGCGTGTGTCGGAGGAATAATCGTTGTCCTCTTTCACTGGAGATCGTTGGAGGTGTATTGTCCTCTGGTCACAGGGTACTTGTTGCGGTACACCCTTCTGGAGGATCGTTGACGCGTAAAAAGACAGAAGCGTGTTAATGGAACTCCATTGATTTTGCTGCTTCCACGTGTCATTCGGTCAACTGAACATCCTGGAAACGACGCTAAAAACAAACGCCGCACAGTGGGTGAAATCCGGACAAAAATCGATTTTTAGCTTTTATTTAAATAACCGAAATCAATTATTTTACGTCTTTGACAGTACCCCAAAGTTTATGAAAAATAAGTAAAATGAGTTAAAAGTTATTAAGTATAATTAATCATAATATTTTTGTCTGTTCAAACTCCTCGTACACAGCTAGAGTTGCATGTAAAATTATAAAAAAATTTGCTTATATTATATTTTTTTGAAATATGTATAATAAATATTTTCAAGTTTATTAATTGACCAGCGTATTAACTCGATTTTGAATTAAAAAAGTAATTTCCGATGCACAATTTAATAAGACAGCCTCATTATGCCTGAACGAGATTACGATAAATCTTTTTCTTAAAGTATCCTTAAAGTTATGAAACACACCCCGTTTGCCTATTGAAAAGATATTAATAATATAATACTGTATGTATTTTCACGCAGACAGTTAAATGCGAATACCCAGAAACAAGAAAGGCAATTGTAAGCTAAAAACATTTTAAAGTTAATAACAAATTGTAATTAACAAATAAATATATCTAGAAATAATTAATGACAATAATTAATTTACATTAATACATATTCTCTTCATGAAATGTCTTCCATACTCGATTGGCCATTGTTAATTTTACAATTTTAATTTGATATTCGAAATAATCGACCCCAAAAACACACATTGGACTAGCAATATTCAAATAATTTCATTCAGTATTCAATGAATTATCGATTTTTGTACACATATTCCGGATTCCGCCAGGTTGCATCAGCGATTTTGAATTCCATAATTTCGAATACAAAATCAAAATCAGCATCCCCCATAACTCATATATATATATATATCAATTTTCAAAAAAATCCATTCAGTTTTGATTTTTCGGTCCGCCATATTGATCGACCATTTTGAATTTGATCATTTTGATTAAAAATTTGAAATCTACGTCCAAAACAGCCTAGAGATATCAATTATCAAAAAAATCCATTCAGTTTTGATTTTTCGGTTCGCCATATTGAATCGACCATTTTGGATTTGATCATTTTGATTAAAAATTTGAAATCTACGTCCAAAACAACCTAGAGATACCAATTATCAAAAAAATCCATTCGGTTTTGATTTTTCGGTCCGCCATATTGAATCGACCATTTTGGATTTGATCATTTTGATTAAAAATTTGAAATCTACGTCCAAAACAATCTAGAGATACCAATTTTCTAAAAATTTACTGCAGAATTCACTGAGTTATTGAATTTTGTCTATTTCAACCGGATTTCGCCCAGTGTGCGCCGCGGCCGGTGAACAAAATTATAAGACACCCCGAACATTATCCGTAGATTCCGGATGTTTATGCAAATGCATATTTTTATAGAAAACAGATAGAGCAATAGGACCTGGGCAGAAATATGTTTTATGATTAGAGAATTCTGAAAATAGTGAAAATATATTTTTTATTTTGCACTTTTTGCATAATGCATTTTATGATTTTATGTTTTATATTTAAAAACATATGCAATAACTAATATTGCATAACGAGATGAACTTGCACAATATTTAATATTTATTAAAGTTCATTTCAGCACTTTGCTTGCCACAATAGAAAAATTGGAAACAGTGGGTTTGATCCCGGTGATCGTGGCGAAAAAATTAAGAAAAAAGAAATTGCCGTTATAGGAAAAAATATTGGATTACGAAATTATTAGGTTGGCAACTAAATTCGCGACCTTTTGTTTCGTAATTCTTTTATTGTATCATTATAACCTCATTCAGTGACCATTCCTTTTTGAACTGTTTTTGCGATTAATTTGATATAAAATACCCATGCTTAAAAAATATATATAAATGGCTTTGTTTGAGAAAATTGGGAGGTCGCAAGGTTAGTTGCCAACCTAATAATACAAATTGAAATACTTTTAAACAATGAATTTGTATAAGATCCGATAGATGTGTCAGAAACCTACTGGAGTAAATATGCACCGTTTACATCGTGTGACGTGGAGCGATCATTTTCCGCATATGAATTAATTTTTACGGAAAAGCGTCGCATATTAACACCATCCAATTTGGAAAAAAATGCTTGACATTTACTGTAACTCGATTTAATATTCGTAAAATGTATTTTTAATGTTGTATATTTCCCCTGCATATTTGTATATTTTCCTGTATATTTGAATATTTTTCATGCATAAACATGCGGAATCTAATTATCAGGATAAGGGCTTCAAATCATATTCATTAGTTATATGCAAAAGTTTTAATCCTCTTCCATCGTCCATACATAACACTGGAATGGTTTCCGTGGGTCTCTCATGACCCCGATAAAATTTTTGTACACCACGTTTCGCGATTATTTTGCACGATAATTGCAAATATCAAGTTTGGCAAATTCTTTAGAAAATTTGGATTATTTGGTATTAACCCCTTACCCTCGGATCTATTTTAACTCGATAATTAATTAAACATTTCTTCCAACCTAGAATAATTCCATTCTACATACAGGGTGAGTCTCGTAACGTGTCGATCTCAAATAACTCTTAAGTTGTTTGTTGTACAAAAAAAATGTTCAAACAAATACTGCATGGTTCCTAGGAGGACATACAGTGCTGCCATCTCATTTTTGTTACTTCGATTTTTTATCAAGATATGAAGGTCACCTTCAGTTTTTTAAATTGGTTTTTTAACTCGAATGGAGCACAAAATTCTGTGTAAAAAAGTATTGACCTTCATATATCATAAATTTAATAATCAACGAGATATTATCGAAACAATTTTCTTTCTTCTTTGGATAATATCTCGCTAACTACTAGGTTTAGGACATATGAAGGTCAACACTATTATACTCAGAGTTTGATACTATATCGATCTATGGTATTAAAAAAGGACATTCTATTTAAAAAAATCAAGGTGACCTTGAAATATCCTCTACACCTCCACCCACAAAGAAAATGTTTGTGTCACAACATTTGTTTATAACATTTTTCTATATTATAACAAATAACGGATATATTTAAGGCGAACATAGTTATTGCTCCACCCTGTATACATAACTTACACAGTATAGAGGGGGGCATGTTGTGATCTAAACATCTTCTGTGTGGGTGGAGGCATAGAGGAGATTTCGAGGTCACCTTGATTTTTTTTAATGGAAACACCTACTTTCTGTATCATGAATCGGTAGACTATCGAATTCTGAGTAAAAATGTATTGACTTCCATATGTCCTAAATCTAAGAGTTTACGAGATATTATCGAAATATAATTTTCTTTCTTCTTTGGATAATATCTCGTTAACTATTAGATTTATGATATATGAAGGTCAATACTTTTTTTTAAAAAATCGAAGTAACAAAAATGAGATGGCAACACTGTATGTCCCCCTAGGAACCATGCAATATTTGCTTGATCATTTTTTTTGTACAACAAACAACTTACGAGTTATTTGAGATCGTCACGTTACGAGACTCACCCTGTATATTATTTTTTATACACTCATTGTCAGTCAAAAAAGTCTCCGTACACCGTAGAAGAATTTAGTTAAAGTTGCATAATTTTACAGGAAATGGTAATATATAAATCATTTTTTCGTTATTATGTTCAGTAATATAACATTAATCATTAGTGCAAAGAAAAAGATGTTACATGTATTTGTTAACAAAAAAACGAACGAAAATGATGAGCATAACAAAAATGAGGTCAAAAAAGTGTTCCGCACAGAGACTGTGACCGTGTAACTTTACTTTTGCTTTGTTAACGGTTCAGTTGAATGTTTACAAACAACTCTCAAGGGGACACTCTATGGTCAAGAATAATTTAGTTGCTTGACTGTTAGTAATGATAAAAGACATTTTCACTGAATAATTTCTCCGAAATGGAAATACCACTTGCGACCCGAGATTTAATTAGAAAATTAAGACAACAATACTGAAATGTTTAGTAATTGATTAGATACCAACGTGTTTAATAATGTAAACAATATTTTGAACAATGGTACAGCAAGTTTTAATGGTGACTCTAGTCAACACTCGAATCATTCTATTCTATACGATTTTTTTCATTTTATTTTAATAATTAATTAGATACAATGTGTTTAATCATGTAAACAATATTTTGAGTAATGGTATAGCAATTTTTAGTTTACCATTCGAGTGCTAAGGGTTAAATACTATGCCTAAAAGTATCCCAGTCAATTTTTCAGAATTTTGGAATGACCCCAAAGCGATACATTGTACTCTGATTAAATATGATACCACTCGAGGGATAATTACTGAGTATGGATATAAACATCCGCCATTTCGTGCAATTGTTTGCTTTTTATTGATATGTCTAAATAACTACCTTCATTATCAACTGGTAACATACCTAGTATGTCGAGTATAAATAAAAGAAAATCGTAAAATGATTAAAACTTCTCCATATACTTAATATATGGTACATATATACAGAGTGTCCCACATAACTGTCGCACAGTGGTCCGGATCGAGAAATTCAGTGACATTTCGTTATAAGTTTTCAACTAATTATTTATTAATTCCTTTGCTTTCGGGATCTAAATATTTAATTTTTAGGAAGATAGGAATAATCTTTTAATGAATTTTAGTGCAGGTTTCTCTGATGGTTCAAGAGTCACTTCACAATAATCATTCATAACTTACAAAGTGATCAGCGACGCGAAATGATTCTTGTGGGATTATTTAAAAGAAAGTCCATTTTATGCATTTATAACAAAAATCATTAGGTGTAATTTAAATCAGTAGAAACATTAGAAGAATTTAAACGTAATCTTGTACATTTTCAACCCATTAAACATATATTAAGAAAGAAAATAAATTTCCATTTCACTCTAGTTTGTTACAATTCTGGTAAAAAAATTTAATTTTGCATAAAGTTACGCTGTCTAATAATAAACAATATAATTGGGCGTTTCAGCTAGTTCTAAGTGAAATGACCTAACCTGAATTACTTATGAACTATTTGGTATATGCAAAAATGGATGAAAAAAAATTTCTATAGTTTCAAGAGTAGTGATAATCATTTTTTTTTCTATTTTGCCTTTAAATCGATATTGTATGTAAAAATCATTTTGAATTTCTTCCAACTTTCGTTGCTACCATTTTGTCATATACCAAATAGTTTGCATATATAATTCAGGTGGTAACTTAGCTAAATCACCCTATATATAAATTGTTCTATTTCACTGCTCGAGACTTAATGGGTTAATACAAAATGAAAAATTGTTTATATATGTATATATTCCTTTGCACTCGGAACTATTTTATCACGAAAACTAAACATTTCTTCTGACCTAGAATATTTCCATTCTACAGGGTGTCTCAAAATCCCTTCAACATCCGGAAATGGGAGGTTTCTGAGATCATTTGAAGCAACATTTTCCTTTGCAAAAATGTTATCCACGGCTTTGTTTAGGAGTTATTAACGAAAAGCACGGACCAATCAGAGCGCGACCTAGACGCGTCTTGGCACAGTCGGCCAATTAACAGATGGCGCGCCCCACAGTGCGTCGGAATGCCCGTTTTGTGGACAAAATTCCATATCTTAAAAACGATAAGTGGTATAAAAAAATGTTCCAAATAAAAGTTATAGCGTATAGGAAAGAGTATATGATGATTGTATTTGTTTGATATTGTTGTAACCTTGAGAAGCTCAATGAAGTTCACTTTTAAAATTTCATACGGTAATATACAGTTAGTATACGGTAGTTGAGACATTTCAAAACACTACAAAAACAATATTTTTGCATAAGCCGTTGTCAAGATATAAGTATCTAAATTTGACGGAGTGAGACAAAAGTCAAAATCGATTGTTTAGTAATGTGGTTATTTTCGTGCGTTATATATACAATGAATAATATAAATAATAACAAATAATAATAATACTAAAAGCAAAACAAAAAGATCTGAAAAAATTGATTAAAAATTTTCGGGCAGCTAGGGGCAGCTAATTCTAGTGTAATCCTTTGCAGGATACATGTATGCATATTTTCCAATAAAAATCATGGAGGAGTTTTGAGGAGTATTTTTTTAAACCTTCATTAAAGTTACAAAAAGCGTTGCAATTTCTGCTACTAAGTCCACTCCAAAAAAGTGAACATGAGAATCAAAACAGTGTAAAAATTAGAAGTACAGTAATCGCCCCTTCGTTGTCCGGGATCGTGGGCACCGTCGTTGACTAGTGCCTTCCCATTCCACTGCCTGTCAACGCCGCGTCGCTCCGCAGGCTCGCAGGGCGGCGACGATTGATGTCGGTTCGGGTATATCGGTGTGAACACCACGGCATTGACTCGAATGAATCGAATTTTCATTATTTTTTTATGGGACTTTCACTAACTTATTTCTGGAATTTCTCTGATTAAAATGGCACCAAACACGATATAATTCCAACTGTATTTAGTGGTTTATATGTGCGTGCACACATCGGCTTTTGGATAACGAAGGGGCGATTACTGTACTTACCCTCAAAAACACGTTCCATTTCAAATAATAAAAAATTTTAACTTTCATCACACTCGTACATTAGCTCGCTTACATGATGAATTTCAACTGAAATTTTTGTCTCGCACGCAACGTGACAGGGCATCGTGAACGATTTTGTTTATTTTCTCCAATCTCACTTCTTATTTTAGTAATGTATATTAAAGAACCCTCCAGAGAAGACATTGTATAATAATATGGAAGTTTATTTTTTTAGATTTGTCCCATGACAACGCACTGTGCGCCGGGCCGACTGTGCCAACACGCGTCTAGTTCTCGCTCTGATTGGTCCGTGTTTTTCGTTAATAACTCCTTAACAAAGCCGCGGATAACATTTTTGCAAAGAAAAATGTTGCTCCAAATGATCTGAGGAACCTCCCATTTCCGGACGTTGAAGGAATTTTGGGACACCCTGTATATGATTCTTTTCATTTTACGCATATTATCTGATGCAATTTACTCATGCAATACGCAAATGTTTAGTAATGTATTTGATATAAAATAATTTCATAACGTAACAATTATTTTTACATTACTGATATAGCAATATTTAGCTGTGCCTAAAAGTCGCCACTCGAGTGCTAAGGGTTACAAATTCTATATAGAAATAAATAAGCGCCGATCGTATAATTCGATTGTTAGTAGTACCGTGAAATTATTCTGTACATGTCTAGATAGTCCAACAATTTTTCAAGTCCCTTCCCATTTTTCTTTTTTCTTCCCCCTGTTCATAATTTTCTTTTCCCCTGTTCCATCCTCGCACAAGCTTCACCCCAGCTGCGCCCCGCCTATCATTTGATGTATTCCGCATAGCATTTTCACTGGATGAAGAACATCCATCATTCCATATCGAATGAAAACAAAAGATCGTGGTTCCCGCGAGGGCAAAAATCACTTGTCGAGGTTATTCTATCCCAGTGGAATCGTCGACTTTGCCCCGTAAAATCCGGTAATAGAAGAAAACGGGTCTACTCTGATCACCACGCACAGGAATGAATTTCTAACCTGCTGCGAAGACAATTTCTCCCGCTGGAAAAACATTCGACCGCCATAAAACAACCGGCAAGAAAAAGCCAATAATTGAACTCCTCGGGTTGTTCGATATATATTGGTTTCACTCCACCTTTTCTTTCGCCGAGTACAAATCGCAGAAATGGAGCACCGCTCGAACAAATACTTGAGTGACCGCTTCTGAAATCGTCCGCGTCAACCTTTTAATTGAGCTTAGAATTTCAAAGCTTGTTTCCGATGTTCATTCCCCCTAACCCTCAAGCTTAATTGAATTCCTTTGGTGCAAACAGGTAGCAGTTGAACATCCTGAGATCAAAGGAATCGTACCAGAACAGGCTTGGGCAACTTGCGACTCGCGAGCCGCAGACGCATCCTCTGCATTTTTTTTCTTACTGTTCTATTTATTTCACATTGTTCTCTACAAAAAAACTTGCTACACTAATGCTGTGCAGCTTACTGTTGTAAAATAAAATAATAAAAAAAAGGAATAAAAAGTGAGATCTTACTATAATAACCTAACCGTTCTAAAAACAAATTTTACCATCACCCTTGTATTACAATATATCTTATCCTAATATTTCGTCACTCTATCTAACTACAACTAACACTAGAAAAACAATAACTAAAAATAGCTTCCGCTTTCGTTCTAAAAAAAAAAATGTTCGGAAGGTCGAGCTCCGCACACTCGTCAATTTCCGCCCCGATCGGATAAAGTTTTCCGCGGTTCGGATATCGGAAAATCGCTTTTTCCGCCCGAAAACCTGATGTATCGCTTCGTTGGGTCGGGGGCAAGGTTGTCGTCGATTTTCCGCAAAATCGGACGACCTTTTGGTAAACGGACGTGGTCAGTCCGATTACCTTTGCCCCCCCCCCCCCGGTCAAATCTAACTTTGCCGTTTCTCGGCCGTTTTCCACGAAATTTCACCCACCTAATCTTTTCCCTCTATCCCCACTCCTAAGGGCTGGATCTCATTTTCGGGTTAACTAGCAGCGAAGGAAACGCATCCTCTTCCTAATCCTGGGTCCTCTCCACCAACTTCTTTAGAGTGTACGAGGAGCTTGGACAGATTAGGAATGTTTATGTAGGAGTACTATGTTTACGTATACAGGATGAGTCACCCAAGACAAGCCACCTGAATAACTTCTACATTTTCTGAGATAGGAAGAAATGCAGGCGACAAAACTTGTTTGGTTTCTAGAGGCCCATTACGTGGTCTACATAAGCTTTTTCTCAAGTAGAGTGCTTATGAGATTAGAAGGCCTACTTAGTTTTTTAAAACGGAACCATATATTTTTGAACTCCTACGATTGTAGCCCTTTTCGAAACAATTTCAACGATATAGATATTTAAGGTAATTCAAGATCGTACACTTTGAAATTGATGAGAAATAGAAAATCGCAAATGCTTATGATGTACATCTACATAGTATACAGGGTGTCCCAAAACTCCTTCGCTTCCCGGAAATGGGAGGTTCCTAAGATCATTTGAAGCAACATTTTCCTTTGCAAAAATGTTATCCGTGGCTTTGTTTGGGAGTTATTAACGAAAAACGCACACTAATCTCACAAATCAGAGCGCGACCTAGACGCGAGTTGGCATAGTCGGCCTGGCGCGTCAACTGTCTATTGGCCGACAGAGCCAGCTTGCGTCTAGGTCGCGCTTTGATTAGTCCGTGTTTTTCGTTAATAACTCCTAAACAAAGCCGCGGATAACATTTTTGCAAAGGAAAATGTCGCTGCAAATGATCTCAGGAACCTCCCATTTCCGGGAAGCGAAGGAGTTTTGGGACACCCTGTATACAATCGTAGGAGTTAAAAACCTAACCTACCTAAATTATTAGAAGATGTTCCATTAAACGCGCGGCAGTTTTTGTGGTCATCATCACTTTGAGCATCTGTTGTAGCAAATGGTTTTGGATTTAAGCGCTTTGTTTACATTTTGCATTCAAACAGTTGTATTTCGTTAATAAAGCTGAGAATATTCCGATTCATAAGCATTTACGATAAATTTCTGTTTTTCATCACTTTTAATGTTTACGACCTTGAATGACCTTGAATGACTATATAGTTGAAATTGTCTCGAAATAGGCTACAATCGTAGAAGTTCAATACTATGTGGTTCCAGTTAAAAAAATATAAGATGTCCTTCTAATCTCATAAGCATCTCCATTTGAAAAAATGTTATGTAGACCATGTAATGGGCCTCTAGAAACCAAAGAACTTTTGTCTGAAGCATTTCTTCCTATCTCAAAAAATGTAAAAGTTATTCAGGTGGCTTGTCTTAGGTGACTCACCCAGTATAGTTCTCGAGCCAGCTCACTCAGCCCCCTGGCGCATTAGGGTGACAGTCGTATCAATAGGTTTCTTTTGTCAGTGGTATCTCCTGTAGGCTCATTCCACTATGTCGGCTAAACGGCTAAACTTCACCTTAGTAAACCAGAAATGTTTAACTTTTTGTTATACAGGGTGTTTCGTAACTGGTGGTACAAGCGAACAGGGAGTGAAACTACATGGATAAATAAGTCGAAAATATAGAATAAAATTTTTTCATGTGAGACTTCGTGTTCGAGAAAATCGACTTTGCATTTTCGCTGGCTACGCGTGCTATGTATGGTATACATAGTAGTATGTAAATAGTAGGAAGCTTCCACCACGAGAGCCGCTCGCCGCGCGACGCTAATTTTCCGGTGCGATAAAAACAAACTTAAACTGCGATAATAATCCATCGAGACAATGATCTATAGTGCGATCCGTTATGATGAGACATGATTAAGTGCACGCCACTGCACGCGTACCCGACGATAATTCAAAGTCGATTTTCTCGAAAACAGAGCCTCACATGAAAAAATTTTATTTTATATTTTCGACTTATTTTTTCATGTAGTATCACCCCCTTTTCGCTTGTACCACCAATTACGAAACACCCTGTGTAATCCTGTAGATTTTAACGTGAAAATACCAATGCGCGATATTGATTACAGTCCTCGACAAAATAATAAGACACCTAGCATATTTTTAAATTTCTTATATTTAAAGGTACAAAATGTACAGTCCAATGTAACCTGTATATTACATACTATTTCTCCAAAGTAAACATGTAAAATCTTAGGATTGTATCGAGTACAATAGCAAAATTAGAGAAAGATACGTAAACACGGTCTGACATTAATTCGACAAAAATATAAGACACTAACAGAAAAATGTTTGATTAAGCCAATAAAAATACAAAATTAATACTTTGTGATACCTCCCTTGAATTGAATTACGAATAGTAATCGCTTTCAGATAGTTTTATATAACTTTTTGATTCGTTTTTGTTGTAAATGTGTCCAATTCTGATTTATACTTTCTTTTAGATCATTTACGTTATTATATTGTCTCCCATTCGCGTAAACTCGTCTTGACAAATCTCCCCACACATTTTCTATAATATTTAAATCGGGAGAATGGGCAGACCATTCCAAAATAATTATAATTATAATTATTTATTTATTGGTGCCGCGTAAACCTAGTTTGGTTTATATAGCATACATACATAGAAATAACAGTTTAGAAAAAATTATTAGAGAAGTATATAACATAATATATATAAAGTGTCTAAAAGTAAAAAAATAGTATCTATAAAGTCTAATCTTACATTTTTTTAGAAAGTTAAAAATAAACATTAGCGCTGTAATGTCTCGTACGCTTAGAAAAAAATTAATATTGTAGGGAGGATAGTGTTTACGATTGAGGAGCAGTTCAAACAGCTGTTCTCGTTCTGAATCATATTCTGGACATTGCCAGACACATAATATGATTGAGGTCCTGAGCCTCTGCTCCGAAATGAAACATACTCTCGCCAGGGAGGCATTTAAATTATAATGATTTGAACGGCTCCTGTTGACAAATGTAACAAAATCTCTCGGTAATTTGAGATCCGAAAATCAGGGTATTCTTGAATCGCTAAAGAAATTTTGAAAAAAATTCCGTCTTACTATGACATTCTCATTTGATATTTGAAATCGCTAAAGAAATCGTTAAACGGTATTTTAACATTCGATAGGGTTCCTGATTCTGTAGCTTCTTTGGCTAACGAATCAGCCTTTTCATTTCCAGATCCAGATAAGTTTGATAGATTTTGTATTACCACTGCTAGATATAAAATTACAATATTTGTCCTTAATTTCTATGAGCAGTTTATTACATTGAGAATTGAACAAAGGTTTTTGTAAAGCTTTGACAACACTTTGTGAATCAGCGAGAATGAAAAAGTTTGAGTCTTTGTGCGAGCTAACCACATCTAAAGCTTGGTTAATAGCAGAGCATTCTGCTGTAAATATAGATGCTTGTCTATGTAGCCTAATTCTTTTGCTCATGTCTAGTTATGGGCAGTAATAAGCTATCCCCACTGACTGTGCATTTTCTGTTTTACTGCCATCTGTGTAAATCTCAATCGTTTGCGGAGGGGCCGACTCAATAAAGTGCTTTAAGACAGCATTAGGATTAGCCGAGACCTTTATACATAGATTTACCTAATTCAAGGTCACAGAGTGGGATGTTAACTAAAGATCTGTAGTTGCTGGAATATATGGGATGCCTTTCATATGTCGAGATATCTTCAAGGAGTTCAGAGATATTAATGAAACTTTCGAATGAAAACGATTGCTTTACTCTACTGTTAGAAAGTAAGGTTGTGAGATTAGTATTGCTACCAAAAAGAATTTTATTTGATACTAGGTCTTTAAGTGAGTAGCACGTAAGAAGGTATTTTTTTGCAAGAAAACTGCTTCTGTCCAGAAAATTGGTGGTCTTAGTTTCACTTAAAAGAATATTAGTGGGCGTACTTATTCCAGAACCTAATGCAATTCTGATCGCGGCAAATTGAATATGATCTAATTTGAGTTGCAAGTTTTTGTTTCTTGGAAAATATACGAAACAGTTATACTCCATGGCCGGCTTGATAAGACTACCAAAGATCGTCATTAGGGTTTCCGGTGATGCCCCCCCCCCCAAGAAACGCCGGAGAGATATTTCATAATGTTTAACAGTTTAAAACATTTTTTCCTTATAGCATCAACATGAGTCTTAAAACTCATGTAGAAATCGAAGTTAATCCCTAAAAATTTAACAGAGCTGCTGGACTTGATAGTTAGGCTATCGATCACAATTTCAGTTTTTCCTGGTAGAATGTGTCTGTTGTTAAAATGAACAAATATTGTTTTATGGGGGGCTAATTCGAGGCCAATACTTTTAAGATTATTCTGAATGATTATAATCGACTCTTCCAGCAATATTTTATTCTCAGCAATAGAATGAGAACCACAGTAGATGGCAATATCATCGGCAAATTGCGAGACTTGCACATTTTCTGGAATATTTTCTATAATATTAGCTACATACGCATCGTAGAGTAATGGACTAAGTTCCCCACCCTGCGGTAAACATTTCCATGTTGACCCCACAACACCTTCCGGGGATCCCGCGATTGCAGTGATAACTCTTTGGTTTAATAAACTTTATAACGTTAAGAGAACATCCTGCATCTGCTAATTTCTGAAGTCGCAGCTTGCAATCAACATTATCGAACGCGGCCTGTACATCCAAAAATGCACTCAGAGTGTCCATACCTAGATTCGCTGTGACTTCTATATTACCCAGTAATGTAACAAGGTTATCCGAGCATGATCTCCCTTTACGAAAACCTGATTGAGATATTGGTATGACACTGCGTTCTTCCAGCCACCATTCTAGTCTATTTTTAACCAAGGTTTCAAAAAGTTTACAGATGCAGGATGACAAAGAAATAGGTCTAACTCCAGATTTGTTAGGTTTATCTATAAAAAAACATTTGCACATTGTACCATTCTTCAGGGTACTGACCTTTAGAGTATATTTCGAGAGTTAATATTAACTGGTAGGAGTTTGAGTGCAAGGTAGTCAATCCCATCTTTCCCTGGTGCAGCTTTGTGCTTTTTCTTATCTAGAGCAAAGTTAAATTCTATGAAATCAAATGGATCATCGAAAAATTGGCTAGGTGCACAACATGGAAACCACACAGGATCGGTAGCAACCCAAGGAGGCGCGATTTTATTCAGACACTCTTGTATTTTTTGTTGTCTTTCATCATTACTAAAAGACTTACTATGCGTGTTGGTCCATTTATTTTTTAGTTTCTTGCAAACATTCCAGAAATGGATGCTGTCTCTTTTACGGTCGAGTTCCGTAACAAACTTGAGAAAATATTCCCTTTTCTTTAATTTAAAAGTTTTCTTAGCGACAGCTACACACTTTTTGAAGTTTATGATGCCAACTAAATCGTAAGTGTGTCTCCAAGTCTCCACTTTTTGTAAGCTGCTTTTCTTAACCTCTTAACCTTGTTACATTCTTCATCCCACCATGGAACTGGATTGTGCCATTTGTTAGTACTAACAGTTCCTTTTTGGGGTGTGGAATTGATAATACATTCCTTAATTTGAGTTAACTTTTGAGTTTAACTTAACGTTTAACTTAACTTTTGAGACAACATTTCTTGGTACTTATCCCAGTCAGTTCCTACTATAGATAACTTATTCGTAATTTTATTAAAAATATATTTAGATTTTTGAATGGCAATGTCGATATTAATTAGACAGTGGATATTAACTAGGACATGAACAAATGTCTGGTCGACTAAATCCGGGGTCGTGAGAACTAAATCGATATTAGATTTACTGTTTCTATAAAAATCAAAGTGTGTGATGGTGTCGGAGTTATGTAAAAAGATATCGTGATTTAGTATACTATTGAAAAGTCTTTCACCGTTCGTGTCGCTATTTAAACAATTCCATGCCCTGTTATGGGCGTTGAAATCACCCACCAGGAGACATGGGGAAAGATTCGAGATTTTATTTAAAATTGCATCCCAATTATTCTGACTCAAGGAGGGGCCTTGCGGTCTGTAGATTGCTACTATATTTATTGCAGGTGTAGTGTTAGCTAATTTAATCACACACGACTCGATCTGACCATTGTAAGACCGAATATCTGGTAAGACGTAGTAATTAATATCTCTTTTAATGAAAACAGCGACACCGCCACCTTTCTTATTAATTCTGTCTCTACGAATGATGTTAAAGCCTTTGAAAGCTTATCGTATGTCCGGTTTAAGCCAAGATTCTACGCAAATAAAAATGTCCACACTTTGTAATATTTGTTGGAGTTCTTCTCTATGCTAGATAATACTTCTTGAGTTCCAGTAAATGATCTTGAGCGAGGATATATTCTTGCAGTGATGTGTATTATTGTTCATTGTTGAATGTCGTGACAAAGAATTCCTTCTTCTTCGGATGAAGTCAGGTATGAGGATGAGAGATCAGTTGATTCCGATTTCTTTAACCTTTTCTTAATTCTCGTGAATCTACTTTTCATACGTCTGTCAGTTAGAAGAGGTTACACTTTTTCCATTAGAGCTATTAATTCGGGGATATTCGTTGTGAATTCCTGCGCTATTTCTCTTGCATTAGCCGATGCATATGCCTTTGTCAAAAAACTTGTAAATTGTAGAAAATTTAGATGGGAATTTGGTTCATTGAGCGCATCGAAAAGAGGAGCCAGCATTTCACTTGTGGTTTTCCCTTCGACTGCGATGCTACTGCTTTTCTTTTATTTTTTGGCTTGTTTGATTACCTCTTTAACATTCGTTATTTTGTTTAAAATTTCAAGGTTGTCATCAATCGGTGTCTGTGAGTTCACTGTGCTGGCTTAGGATCTAAGTCGTTGGGTGTATTTCTTGATTCACTACTGACGATGTGAAGACTCACTTTCCACTTCGTTGTCTTCTTGATCTACAGCAGAATTCTTGACAGTATCAGAACTTGGAGTAATCTTGTCGACGTCTATTGTGCAGTTTTTGCAACTTTTTTACAGATAAAACATTTTAAGCTGTCAGTCGAGGTATAAATCCAGTAATTGGTATCGTCGTGATTTATTTGAATGGTTTCAGGGATTTTGTGTACGTCATCAGGATAAATATACACCTGTCTTCTAAAACTGAATACATATTCATGTACACATTCTTGATCCTGAAAACCAGCCCTTAAAAACGAAATTGATGATTCCCTTCGAATTTTCAGTTTATCAATTATTTCTTCCAGTCGTGAGTGCGGAATCGTTGGGTAAATATTTGAAAAGATAATTCGTTTATGTTTGACCAGCAAGGGGCGGATCTGTATCGTGGAGTTTGCAACATTAACACAGCAGTGTACTTGACAGTTAAGTCAGTGGCGATTTCTTTGGTGGCCAAAAATACGCAAATTCTACGATTTGATATTCTAGAGGTGAATCGTACACTTGCTGGACTCGTTAGGTTTCCGATAGCACGAACGTATTCTTTTAATACTGTGCTCTCCTGGGCTTCCATAATAATGGCATGTTCCTGTGTGAGAAACATATACAACGTTTTGGGTAGCTGTGGCATAACTAGCTCTGTGGGTACTTGAATTATTTGTTTCTCGAGATACGAAACATTGTGAATAACTCCTGTAGTCAGAGGTCATTCTGCTTGCTCGTTGCACCAAGTGCAACTAGTATTTTTCAATACTTCACTAAACCACACTGCACTACGTATCACGAAATAGATCTCTTAAGTAACACCTTGTACGGCTCGGAACTTGTAGACAATAATGTTTACATAGGTATGGAGCACAACAAACACGTCCGTCACCGACGACGGTCACGGACCGAATCCCCATTCAAAAATATTAATATTTTTTGAAGAAAAGAATTGTTTCACAGATTTGCAGTATGGATTGCTGCATTATCCTGTTGAAAAATATAGTCACCGCGCGTGATACGAACTGATCAGTAACTGATCAGTTATTAGTTAAATATATTTATTACTATTCATCCGATCTGATAAAGAGTTAATTTTGTCTTTCCATAGCAACCAATAGTGACCCAAACCATAACACCGCCACTACCCATTTGACGGCAACTGGTAAACGGAGTTCTTCCTTTCTGCAATCATGAAAGCAGAGTTGGGCACAAAAAATTAATCAACGATTGACGACTAAATTTCTACTTCAATCGTTATAATCGCAATTGACAATTAATCTCCTAGTTTAGTCGTTAATTGCGGTTAACGATTAAATACTTATTAATCGTTAATTGCGATAAACGATTATTAATCGTCAATCGGATAATTGATTAATGATTAACTGCTGAAATTTCGAAATGAAATACGTAATCAAAACTGTTTGGATACTGAAAAAAATGTAAACTGAGTTTAGGTGTATTGTCATTTGGTCTATAATACAAACTCTGTTTACGTGCTTCTATGTTTAAAGTTATTATTCCCGGAAAGCTACGACGATTGACGCGATTTTTCGACAATTTCTTCATTTAATCAACGATTGACGATTAACTTCATCAATCGATTGAATCAATCGCTGATTTTTCGACGATTTCTTTTTTCACACATTAATCAATCAATCATGATCAAAATTTTAATCAATTAATGCCCAACTCTGCATGAAAGTAGTAGGCCCAGCCTTCAGGGCTATCTAGATTGGATTTCTTCTCGACACCAGCGAACTTTAATCGCGCTGCTTTGTGTTTCTCCATTAAAGGTGGTTGTTGTTTTAATTTCTTCCGTTTAACGTGTTTGCTTCCTTGTAAAATGCAATGTACATTTCTTAAATTTGTTTTCACACCTGCTTCTTCGGCTATTTGTTTTGCTGTGCCCTTAAAATTCGACGTAACACGCAAAATTACACGTCCATCACGTTCGGAAGTAACGCTAGGTCTTCCACTTCCTTTCGTTTTTCGATAAGCACTTGGATTTTTTAACACATTATATATCGCGCACCTACTTCTGTTTAATAATTTCGCAATTCTATTAATACTGTACTTTTCCGAGCGCAACAGAACGATTCGATCGACCTCACTTTTATCTAAATGCGTTCCTCGACCCGTTATTTATTTTTCATTTTAATAAATGTACTTATACTGTAAGAAAATCACAAGATTCAACGTCTGAATACGTTCGCACTAGAAAACTTAATGGTAACAGTCACATGAGTGGAAAATAAGCCAAATGTCTTATACTTTTATCAAAGCAATGTCAGTCCGTGTTCACATATCTTTCTCTAATTTTGCTATGGAATGCGATGCAATCCTAAGATTTTGCGTGTTTACTTTGGAGATAGTATGTAGTATTCAGGATATAACGGAGTGTACAGTTTCCACCTTCAAATATAAGAAATTTAAAAATATGCTAAGTGTCTTATTATTTTGTCGAGGACTGTACACATCAACATTGCGGCGCCCTTGCCTGCCAAAATGGTTTAAATCGCTCAACTGTAAACACGTATAACTTTTGAACCAGTGAATTCGTAACATTAAAACTTGGATTTTCGGCATTTTTTGGGAAAATGTGTATGATTATACAATATTTTAAAAAATCCAAAACTAGTGGCCCCGTAAGGTAAAGTTTAGGCTAAAATTTAGGCCCTAAATCATTCTTATATTCAAAGAAAAATTTGCAGAAATTACCATGAACCTATAATTATTTACAGCACTGTATATCATATATTGAGACATTACTGTGTGTGATGTACGTTTTAAACAATAATTCTACAAGTCAGAGTAATATTAAACTGTGAGGGGTCTGATATAATGTACGCACCACTATTAGCAGATATTTGACTCTTTGCGCTCGGAGCTATTTTAACTCGAAAATTAAACATTTCTTCCGACCTACTCAAATGTTTAGCAATTTATTAGATACTAACATATCTAATATAATGTAAACAATATTTTGTGAATAATGGCACAGCAATTTTTAGTGGTGATCCAGAGTCGAGTGCTAATCGTCAACAAATTGAAAATAAAACAATTTAATAACTGTTTATTTTTCTTTTATTAGTGTTTTCTCAGTGCTAGTATCGTATGGTCGAAAGAATATATAGAAATCGGAGAAAAAGTTGAATATATTCTGCACGAAACAAAATTGTTCGTTCTCAATAGAGTTTGATTCTATTCACAAAGCGAACCGTGGTGTACATAACAACTTCACTGTCGTGTCGAACAGCTTTAGAATCCTCGTTAAATTGAATCGGAGAAACACGTCTGCGCGCGAACCTTTCTCCGCGGAGACAAAAATGATGTTTGTCTTGCATTATCTTAGGTGCATTTGCATTCTTATTAAATGTACGCTCGGGCGACAGACACGTACAAAAAGCATGAATAGAAATGGTTGCATTAATTTTTTCCTACAGCAGTTATCTCTATGGACAAAGTCGCGGCCGAGTGCGCCGCTTTCATTCCGGAAATAAAATTAGCTTCCGTGTATATGTGTGCGTGCGTCTGTGTATGTACGCATGTGCCGTGAGCTTGATTCGACGGCATTGAGTGAATGTTCCTCCTAATAAACTAAATTGAGTAAAGAGTCCAGTCACTTCAGTTTACGTAATTTGTCACTTCAGTGAAGATAATGCAACGGTACGTCATTACTCTCCACTCATTACGCCTTCGGACGAATGACTGAAAACTTTGCCTGCAACGCTGCCGTTCCAAAGGTAGAACACTTTCCTCTGTTTGCGTAAATGAACTTTGCCTTATTCTGTGCACTCACGTATATCGCAAATCACACAAAAACTACCACAAATCACAGAACCTTTTACATAGGGTGTTCTTAATATCTCAGTACAGAATAGAACCAGAATGCAGGTAACGGTGTCAGATTTATTCGCAGACAAAATTAATACAAATCTGTAGTCTCGTAAAGAGGTCGCGAGGAAAGTATGATCTGTTTCGCTCGACTACTCAAGAAACACTGCAAGACTCGAATATCCCTTCTCGCGACGATAGTCATCGCCGGTCCTCGCCTTCGACCACCTCCCCTCTAAAACTACGAAGAACACAAAAAACGCCATACTATTAGTACTTTCTGAAAGTTTGAAACGGGTGACACCTGAGATGATTTGAAATAACTTTGTCCTTTGCGAAAATGTTCTCCGCGGCTTTGTTGCCGAGTTATTAACGAAAACCCCGAACCAATCAGAGCACGACTACAGCGGACACATTTCGGCTCGGCCAATGCCAACGCCACGCTTAACGACCGTAATTGGTCCACGTTTTTCGTTAATAACTCCTTAACAAAACCGCGGAGAACATTTTCGCATAGGAAAATATTGGGAAACTTTTCCTTGCGTAAGCAGAAATTTTACCCTTTTTCCTATGTTATCCAGGAGATTTGGACGAGAAGATTTGAGAAATTCAAGTTTCGATCCTGGAGAATCAATGGTCCAATAATCATAAATTGAGCAATTTCAAGTGTTTTTGACAGATTAGCGCCGTCATCTGACCTAACCACCAATCAACTAATTAATTATCGGCATTACCGCGTGTTTGTGCTGCCACCTAGCGGCTGTGCTCGGTAAGCGGCCTGCGACCGTCATTACACACAACATGACGGCGGTAACCTGTCAAAAACACTGTAAATCGCTCAACGTTAAACACTTATAACTTTTGAACCATTCATCCTCCAGGATCTAAACATGGATTTCTCGCCTCATCCCGTTCAAATCTACTGGACAACTAGGAGAAAGGCAAAAATTTCTGGTTAAATTTCTTAAGGAAGGATTACAACATTTTTGATACACCCTATGCTATCTTAACTAACGAATTTATCTATATCGGCGAACGCGCGATTCACATTTTAAACGATGCAAATTTAAGCTATGTTTAACGAGAAATATCGGAATTGCGTCTAGCTTCAGAGTTCCTTTGACTAAGTAACGATGCTTTGAACCGAGTATTTCTCTGATCTGTCAGGTTATCTCATATATACGGCATATCCAAAACGGATATGAACACTTAATTTCCGTACGTCGAAAAATTGTCGATATTTAATATGTGACAATTTCGTAAAAACAAATTGTATAGCCATAAGCCTTTCTTTTTCTTAAGGAACTGGTCAGTATAAAATACATTTATGTACACCCCAGAAGGGGGTAGTGTGGGTCTCTGGGAGACAAGTGGTCGGTCTCTCTCCACTACCCACTAAAAAATACTCCACTCCCCGGACGGCCAATGGGTCGCCCCTCTACGCGTCTTCAATTGGCTCGGGATATTGTATCGCAGGATAACCGCTTTCCGCATTACTCTTGCGATTACTTCCACCGAGCTGTATCGTAAAGTACAGCAATAAGCCTGCACTCGTTTTAAAGCTTGAAGCTTCTACTTTCACAAAGCCGTATTCATTTTCCTTCAAGATATTTTCCCATAATGCAGTGGGTGCGAAACTGAGAATTCATTTTTCATAAAAAAAGCTGGAGATTCAAATCTGTGTAAAAACATTTGAATAATGTTTTGCATCTTTTTTACAACGACTAGTTAAAAATGAATATACGATTTCTTTGCACTGTGCTATGGAACAAAAGTAAGAAATAAAATTGAGGGGAAACGCGTCACATGACAGGGCTGCGGCGAAAGTATGGGTAATATTAGCGTCGTACATACATATAAGGGGAAGGTAGAGTGGGAACACGTAGTCTAAATCTGGCGACACTGCATCATTTTTTCTTCCGTGTGAAAATGCGTTACGCATACCCTGGCACCCTGGGGGGAAGCTGGGATTATGTGGGGCTCCCTCAGGGAGGGGGGCGCCAAGCTAACAGAGCTTGTAGATCCCCTCCCCCAGAGTACCCACTAAAAACACACGCCCACCTAAGCTAATAAGGAGGTGTCCAGATCTCGCGAGAACTCAACAGGTCACCTCCTAGCTGTACATGTATCCCGGGGGGGGGTGGCTCCCCCCCTACCTACTCTGACTGACCCTCCGACGGGTCCCTCCGCCCGGTGTCCCCATCCCTGGAACTGCATCTACTACTGTAAAGTTGGTGGCAAACTTCTGATTCAAAGCTCAATAAAACGACTAAGAAAAATCGTGCATCAATGTTCAAGGTGTTGCTGTAAACACGAAGCTTCAATCTTTAAATCTATGGTGGCTTCTGGCAAGAAAACACTTTGTTAGAAGTTTTACAGGCATTTGAATCAGGGACTTAATACCGGTAAAATTTTCTTACTGGTATTATGTCAAGAGGCTGTACCGATACCGAAATAATGCCGAAATGGATGAAATCCGAAATCGTTAAAATACCGGTTTCGGAATAATCGACATACTTACGAAACCGAAATAAATACCGGTTTTTCGGGTTTTTCCAATGCAAAGGATGCCCCAAATGAAAAGGAACTGCGTGCCACTTACCCCAGAACCGTCAAGAAGCACAGTCACCTAAATTAGTTGAGTACATATACACAATATAAATACCTTCTGATGTAAAATCCTTCGTGAAAGGAACAAGCGCGAGTCCGGATTCAGGTAAACTATCCACCGACGATGTATACACCGTGGCCGACATAAAACATTAAGCCAAAGACCTTCCAGATGTACCACCCAATTAAGTGACTTTTAGCCAGCCGAAAGAAGCACAGCTGATATATGTAGGTACTACATGTTTTAAACCTTCTATACCGTTAAGGCCGTAGACTCGTTTCCAAAATTGCAAGGGTGCGGGATGCGCGTTCTCATTTCTCGATAATACAAAGATGGGATTTTTCAGTAGTCAAAAGCGCTAGATAAAAGATCAATCTAGGACACAATCGCCCTTGTTACGAGCTGAGGGTTAGGCAGCTATGCGTGAACCAAGGATAGTTTGGGTTGACACATTTGTCGTGGACTACCCGATGTCTGTTTCATCACCGGGTCGTCACTAGGTAGGAAAAGTACAGGTGGACTAGCCGATGTATCTTTCACCACCGGATCGCCTCGTGTGTGATATATGGAAAGTGGACTAGCCGATGTCTCTTTCACCATCGGGTCGCCACCAGGGTTGCCATTTGCGAGTCTCGCCAGGCCCCTTACCCTTCCGCCCTTCGCCCAGCTGTGCTCCGAAGCCCGCCTTTGCTTCCTCCACTCTTTCCACTAACGCTGACATGTACCGTACGCGAACCGTACGCGAACCGTACGCATCAGCGTTTGTGGGGAGAGTGGTGCAGCGCAGGTGGCCAAGGGGCGGAAGGGTAAGGGGTCGGAATGCTTCAAAAAATCGTTAAACCATGCGACACTATGTACCTTGGCCTTCGTGGGCAATACCGAACAACTGTTATCGCTCTTCCTCAAAAACCTTGCGCATTTGGGACCTTTCCATAAAAAAACATTTTGTGAAATTATGAGGGGTGACTAAGGTACCCCACATTTGTACTACACTGACGCTAGAATCGTCGCGCATGCGCGTACAACCCGCCCAATATCCCAACATTGCTGACGCGTACCGTACGCCAGAGTTGGAAGCAGTGGTGCCAGATGGGCACCAAACGGTGCCCAAATTCTCGGAAATACTCTCCTCCTTTTCCCCTTCCACTATCCTATTCCATCACCATCCTACGTCCCCCACTAACACCGTAGACACGTTGCGCGTGCGAGATAGGGACGCAATAATGAGAGAGAGGGTACATCACATCATCGTGATTCCCCTCATCTGGTAGCACTGGTGGGATGAGTGCAAAGGCGAGCTACGCTCGCGAAGCTGTGCGAGAGGCGGAAGGGTAAGGGGCCTGGCGGGAGCAGAATATGGGTTCTCAACGCAGTCGGCGCGGTAGTCGGCGCAGTCCGTGCAGAACACGACTGTTGGACGTTGGACACCGATTGAAGAATTATTGTATCTCGTTTATGATCGTGAAGCAATTAATGTATCCTACATCTGGAAATTGGAAAAACCGAAATTATTACTTGTAAATATATGCAAATATTTGCATTGGTATATACTGGTATGACGTCATACTGTCATGATGACACCGGTATTTCACGTATCGGTATAAGTCCCGGTATTGTCCCCTTTTATTTTGTTTTCTATCCTGCTGTAAACAAGCTCATCAAACTTTTTATCATTCGAAACAACATTACGATAACTAAACTTACAATTATTGATAATCAGTTGATGCAACGTTAAGCAACGAATATACTATACATTTCCAATTGCACTTTTTAACTTTCTCTAACCTTGTTTTTCCAATGTACGATGAGACTTTATCGTCGTAAAATGGAATTCCTTTGTAATTCACTGATAATGACAGCGTTGGCAGTGTATGTGTTTATAAACCTTTAATTTATTTGTAGCAAAGCTTTCCTTGGTGCTTGCATTCGGGCGAAAATAAGCTCATGAGCCGCCCGATGAGCTTTCCCGCTGTGAAATCCATTATTTTGTTCATTTACATATAAACCAAATGACATTTCACTTGGAAAGGGTAGCATTTGCGAGAAATGTTTAAAAATGTCGTACTGTTCAGTTCTGTTAAACAAATTCTGTTGAGAAACTCCTACCATAATCCGGAATATAGTCCATACAATATTAATTTAATATCCGTATGTTCTCAAACAATGAACATAACAACGCTTATTTTTTATCAATAAAATTATTACTCGTTTCCAAGACTTTTTACACACTTCTTATTTGGTGTAACGGTGGCTATTGTTATAATCTTATGACACAATCATATTTGAAATGTAAAAATAGTTCAATGAGATGTCGAAGCTATACATATAGAGATTTTATAATTGTTTAATCTAGTGTTACAATCGATCATTTATCCTCACCGCAATTCCTATTTTGAGTTACGATTTACGATATTGATGGTGTAACATTCACAAATTAATTAAAAGTTGTCCGGTACTCTGTCGTTATTGCTAAGCAAATTTTCATCAAAATTCACGTTGCTAAACCGTACATTATTAATGATAACAAAGATCGATACTGAAATTACCTTTACAGCAATATAGTAAGTAGTTGTTACGGATAGAGAACAGATTCCGTTCGACTTTCTCACAGGAATCTCTTTAAGATCGTCTCTGGCAGGAAGCGTCCTAGGCAACCTTTCATATCATAGATGAACCTTTTAACGAAGGCCGAACTCTGGCCCGATTTAATTGGAAGTGACAAAAACTAGAGTTATTAGTCTGGCCTTAAGTGCGATTAGATTATGAATAAAGCATTCCATTCATTGTAGGGGTATATAAACCCTTAGATTCTTACTCGCGTGGGCTAGTACTTCGATAGGCACGGTAGATTGTATTTCGGAAAGTCAACTTTTAGTGAGATCGGGCTAGAGTACTTTTCGTATCAAAGTTAACCATATAGATTCCGCGAGTTCGGTGTAAAATCTATTAGGCAGTGTTAAGAGGGTCTTTTCCAGTAGACGACGCTCGACAGTTCCACACTCACACGCCGCTAGGGTACACTCGCACATCGCTAGACCACGTATACGGACGCGAGGATGCGAGGGTCCGGGATTCCACTTCTTCTTTCTCGATAATGCGAAAACGGGGGTTTTTAGTAGTTAAAACCGCTAGATGAAAGATCAATCTACCACGCTGTTTGCCTCAAAAGTCGTTCTTTTACGTTTCCGAGCAATGGTTTTGCAATATTCAGCTGCATGATGCCCGTCGGAGAGGCTAGCGCCGCACAGTGATCGATTCCTCGATTCTAGGTGGAGAAAATTCAAATTTTTGTGTTCTCTTGTAGTAATAACGCTTTATTTCTCAGAAATGATGACAAGTGTACAAAAACTACATGAACTTAAAAGAATTATATCATTTCTTTAAAATGGACAAATAAAACAATTAATTGTAACGTTTGTGAAAATAACATAAATTAAATATTTTATAGTTCTTGTTTAAATACGTGAATAAACAATATACAAATTGGAAAAAATTAATATTAACTTGTATTTAAAAATTAGATAAAGTTCCATAAAAATATGACAAAGGTGCATATTCTAAATTATTATAAATTATAATCTTTTTTAAGGTGATTTGACTAAACTCTGCCTCTGCTACTAATTCTTTAGAACATTTTTTAGAACTTTAGAACAAAACCGGGCAAGCGATATTTAGTATCATTACATTGAAATAATCTTCAAAAATATCAAAGAACGAAGTCCGACCGAGTCCGGGAAAAGAAGTTATACAATATGACCTCTACTTAAATAATATTAATTAATAAACCTGTTGTATGTGATTTACACGGCAAAATAAAATTATACCGACATGTAAAAATCAAATACTTACCTTCGCTTACACCCTCCTTTTTTTAGATAATAATTTAAACAACAAACAAACAAGTTATACGATGAAGAAGAATTAGCTTATTTATAGTATTTCGCACAGGCAAAACTTTAACGCCGTATTACGTCGTAATAACCACGTGCAATCGAAATATTAGGTTATATATCGAACAAATGAATGTTCGTAAACAAAATAGAACGGCAGCGAAGATATTTGAAGTTGATCAAATTTACAATTTTGTCCACCTAGAATCGAGGAATCGATCACTGTGCGCCGGCGCGACTGCAGCGTCCTCTGACGGGCATCATGCAGCTGAATATTGCAAAACCATTGCTTGGAAACGTAAAAGAACGACTTTTGAGGCAAGCAGCGTGGTAGATTGATCTTTCATCTAGCGGTTTTAACTACTAAAAACCTCCGTCTTTGCATTATCGAGAAATAAGAAGTGGAATCCCAGACCCTCGCATCCTCGCGTACGTATACGTGGTCTAACGGTTTCTGAGTGTACCCTAGCGGTGTGTGAGTGTGGAACTGCCGAGCGTTGTCTGATGGAAAAGACCCTTAAAGTTGTTTCCTAGTCCCCCGCATTGCCAGTGCGTCGAAACCGTGCATCACAGTTAGGTAAATTCTTCTTTCTACCATCTATACCTTTTATGTCCATTTCGCGCGCGCGCGTATTGGGTTCGTCCACGAAAACTAAATCATCCTAACAGCTCCTTGATTTCGCATCAAGTTCGTCTGTGCTTGTATCCAACCTCCCAGCAGCTCTCCAATTACGCATTGGGTTGGTCCGCGCTGTTCTAGAACCTCCTAGCAGCTCCCCGGTTTCGCATCGGGTTTGTCTGAGTTTGACTGCATTCCTAAAGGCTCCCTGACTTCGCGTCAGGTTCGTCCTCGCAGTCTATAATCCTAGCGGCTCCCCAATTTCGCATTGGGTTCGTCCGCGTACCTTAACTAACGAATTAAGACCATATTCCTAGGGTAACAACCCTTCGCCGGCCACTCGTTGCTACTCGCGGCCCTGGCACGTAACATAGTAATACGACATATGTATGTTATATTTCTTGAAATATTAACCTTTTGCACTGGAAGCTATTGTAACTCGTTATTTTAACGAAAATTAAACATTTCTTCCAAGCTAGAATATTTCCATTCCCTATGATTTTTTAAATTTTATAGAGAAGAAATTGGTATAGTACCTCATCTCATCTCATACCTAAATGTTCAGTAATTGAATAGATACCGACACATATTTAATAATGTAAAACAATATTTTGAATAATGGTAGAGCAATTTTTAGTGGCGCCTCAGAGTCACCATTCGAGTGCTAAGGGTTAATACAATATTCTACATGGTGAGACAATTAAAACAGGACACCTGAACAACTCGGTTATTTTTTGAGATAGAGGAAAATGCCTCAGACCAAACTTATTTGGGTACTTTGGGATTAACCCGTCGACCATTTTCGCCAAACATGAAATTATCGCAAAAAAAAAGGTAGTATATATTAATATAATATATATTAATAGAATGTATGTATAAAATATATATTTTAATAATATACATTTATTTAACATTATATATATTATATTTGGCGAAAATGGTCGACGGGATAATCCCAAAGTACCTTTATTTGGTATCGAGGAGCTGATCATCCAATGTTACTAGTTTTTTGGTAGGTGGAGGCGTCAAGGGTATATCAAGGTCAATTTTGTTGTTTTAAATGGAACAGTATGTTCTTTTACTTACAGTCTGTTCGACGTCTAAAAGACGTTCCGGTGACGTATGTAGGACAATCGGGAGGTCTTTAAGACGTCCCAAAGAAGTCTTAAAGATCCATAAACGTTAATCGAAATAAAAGAAGGGAAGAGAATAAAAATAAATATCGCGACAAAAACGAGTTTAAAGTTAAACCAATAAATATTGGGTTGGCAAGAAAGTGATTTCAGTATCTTAAGGTGAAATAAAACCGAATTTCTTTATTCAAGCAATGAACTTTAATCAATAAAATATTTTCCTATTTATTCTTTTTGGCAAAAAATGATCGAACAAAAGGGACAATATCTCATTCATTAAAATTCATTGCTTGGAAAAAAAAATTAGGCTCTATTTCACCTTAAAATACCGAAATTACTTTCTTGCCAACACATTAGCTTTATCAGAAGAACGCACGTGGAATTAGCATAAAAAGTGTAATAAAAATAACAATGCCAATTAAAATCACAATAAAAATTGAAATTGAAGCAAAAACACTAACTTGAACAAACAATACCAATGCCAATACTGCTAGATTATGGGTATATAAAAACCACACTGGTCTTAAAGACGTATTTTTAGGATGTAAGACTTTCAGCATTGGTTTACTAAATGATATACAAAAAAGATTTTCCAAAAATTATACTTTACAAGTAAGATTACATGCTAAAATAAAAAAGGTATATTTTTGCACTTTTTTATTTGGGCCCTTCATGAAAATTTAAAATATTTGTTTTGTAGATCTATAGTAGTTACACACATGCAGAAAATTTCATGAAAATCGATTGACATACACAGGAGCTACAAGCGGTTAAAAATGGTAAAATCGTAATTTTACACTTTTGATTAGGTTCTGCTTAAAATCCACAGAATCGTACATATTTCGATGCGTATCGTTTTTTCCTGCGTCAACCGATTTCGATGAAATTTTCAGCATGTGTGTATAACTAACATAGGTCTACAAAACGTATGTTTTAAATTTTTCATTTTAAGGGCCCAAATAAAAAAGTTTTAAAAAATATCTTTCTTATTTTTGCATGTAACTTTGTAAATTCTAATTTTTGGAAAATCTTCTTGGAAAAATCTTCTTGTCAATGATGTGCGGTATGTTGATCTTCAATTTAGGTGATACACCCTGTATAGTACGTATTGCCAACGACGCGACGTGACGCCTTTTGTGAAAGTATAGAAAGGTCAATGTTCCTTATTTAGTGTAGTTCGCACCATAAAAATAAATGGAAGAATCGGTCTGAAAACAGGTAGTCAATAATATTAATTTACACGTTACACAAAAACGTATTGTAGTATGTTGTATTGGTGACAATATTAATTAACAGCCTGCAAATTTTTATTAATTCACGAATATCGATTGTGAAAATTTACGAGGTGCATTTTGTCAGTAAGCTTCGATTTAAAATGAAAATAAAACTGGAGAGAAGCATTCACTATTGATTTCAATACGTGTTTGCTCCTCTTCTAAATCTCTTCTAAAGCCGTAAATCGAAGATTTTTACGAAATTCTTAATTTACTTATCAACATATTTTGCTTCACATAATTGAAATATTGTCATAGAATCTTTCTTCTACATGTTATAAATAATACTATGTACAGGGTGTATAAAATGTAATGATCATCCGTCCTAGGGGTGAATCTACACTTCTGGATCGGTGGACATTTGTAAGAGAAACTTGCCGCAAAATTGTTTATAACAAAGACAATTGTTGTTACAGTTTTTTTTACATCAACGCCTTCTACTCATTACTATTACTCATTACTACACTACCTTTTCTCTTCTCGATAAGTAGAAGGCGTTGATGTAAAAAAAAACTTTAACAACAATTTTCTTTGTTATAAACAATTTTGCGGCAAGTTTCTCTTACAAATGTTCACCGATCCAGAAGTGTAGATTTACCCCTAGGACTGATGACCATTATTTTTTATACACCCTGTACAACATTTTTTAACGTGTTACCCTTAAACATTGAATGTTATTTGCAGACTGCGGATGCTTATGCCTTTATAGCAAATGGAGTATTTGAAATTCAAAACTGTTGAAAAATTTTAAAAATTGAAGATGTCAATATATAATTTCCCCACTATTAACCCTTTGCACTCCTTTTCCGAGTGTGACTCGACGTTAGAGAGAGAAAAATGTAAAGGAAACGGGTTTTTATATGTTTGTACTTGGTTCTTTCTTCATTTATTTAATTTCTTATTTTTTAGTTAAAAACAAATATAAGTTCCACAAATATAAATTACAATAACGTTTTACAGCTATATTTAATATAATTAGTTAACAAAATTGTGTTTAAAATAAGTAGCAGTCAAGGAACTGCCCTCTTGAAGTAAATTTCAAAGAAAACACTTAAAATAGTAGGGAATTGTTGGCAATAAAATTGAGAAATAATTCGGAGTTCAAAGGGTTAAAATCATTACGGGAAGAAATAACATTCAATTTAGTTCCTATTTCTTGCAATTGATGCAGACAATTTTTATTTTGCATAAAGATCCACAGTCTAGTTGCTTATATTAAAATTTTATACGTATGTATACGTTCAGTTTCATTCGAAATTATAAGCGTGGCAATTTCATTCTTCGACTTTCTTCTCTTATAGAGGCTACGTAAAGGTGAACATTAGTTGGAGATGGAAATGTGGTTGTATTGATCGCTGTTATCGGCATTCCCTGGGGCTGGGATACAATCAGCCACAAAGTAATTTCTGTTTACCCTTAGAATTCGTTTCCAATTGGTAAGCTAACTTCTATATTGAGACTGTAGGAGTAAAGAATGGTGTCAAGTGTCCAATGATGACGCTAGATTTGTGTGCACTAAATAATTGAAAAAATATCAAATTTTTCAAATTCGGATTTGCTCATATTTATTTAACGGTTAATTTTAGAGGATTTTTTTAAAAGCAGTTCTCTCTGGAAGTCCTTGACCCTTGAGAGAGTGAAAAGCAGAAATTCTTAAGACTCAAAAAAAAGAAAATATACAGGTTGTGTCCGTTAAGTTATGTCACCATTTTTTAGGCATTTCCGGTAGTGTAATTAAAAAATGTTTTAGACAAAAGTTTCTCAGTACTTGGTAAGCTACATGATTTTTAAATGGCACCATATGTTTTGGACGTCATAGGCTTGTAAAAAATCAAAAATTGAAAAAATTCAGGTTTCACATGGAAGCTCTAGAGTGACAACATTTATATTTTTACAGTAGCAATATATTGTTATAGGTATTGTTCATGAATTTTTTCAGATTTTTTGGTTTGGTTATGGCACATTTTGTCAGCTTTAAGTTTGTATAGAATGGACTTATCGCTAGGACGCATAGTTTCAGAGATATAAGCGAAAAACCGAAAAAGGGGACCTTCTACGTGCCCCTCTGCACCCGCTCACCTCCTACGAGTAGGGACTTTTAGTATGTTTACCTCCTAACTAGTCCAAACAAAGTCCCAAGGTTAAAATTTATGTTCCTTCCATTTCCCTCTACACCCCCCTTATGAACATTCATTGACTGTACTAACACTTCTATCTTCAAATTTCAGAAATATTTTTGGATTTTGGTCCGATGTTTTTCTCAATTTTTTCGAAAAACGTTTGTTGTACGCAAAATGATAATACGACATAAAAGACGCAGCCTGTCCA
This sequence comes from Lasioglossum malachurum, assembly GCA_028455605.1. NCBI lineage: Eukaryota > Metazoa > Arthropoda > Insecta > Hymenoptera > Halictidae > Lasioglossum > Lasioglossum malachurum. The sequence goes on from CM052311.1 coordinate 16,522,381, forward strand.
GATCTACAGGTTTTGTTTAACATGTTTTTCGACGCGGTAAATAGTTTAGAAGATATTAAATTAATTATTTCAATGTTTCACATTCATTTGGGGCGCGTTTTCCTGGCGTTTTCATGGCGGCGCTAACCTGTCAAAAACATCGTAAATCGCTCAACTTTAAACGCTTTAACTTTTGAACCATTTACCCTCCAGGATCGAAACTTCGATTTCTCGCATCTTCACGTTCAAACCTGCTGGCTAATACACGAAAAAGCAAAAATTTATAGGGCAATGGCAAAAATTTTTGGTTCCTCAAGGAAGAGAGCAGCCCAGTTTCGTACGTAGTAAATGATACTACTTGTTCCTACGTGCAGAATAACTTGCACGAATATGAGAAGAATGGAGTTTATCGTACAAGCTATTATTATATATGTATATATATTATATTCTTCGAACTCTCTTTTAGTTGTGACACCACATTCACAAATGCGAGACGTTGCCAAGGAACCCGCGTCCTTAAAATGCTAAAATGTATCTTGGATTTCATAATGCTGTAGCTGATCTTAAGACGAATCCAACGATATACCGGGTATTTCACCTAACTTGACTACCTTAAATATCTTTGTTGTTTTGAAAGATACGTTAAATGTCTGAAGGACAAAGTTGAATGGTAAAATTTTTGTGTTTATGTAATTTTTTTAGAGATATGAAGGTCACCTTCTTTTTCTTAAATGGAATATTCTATTTTATATACCACAGATCGATAGAATACCAAATTCTGAGTATAAAACTGTTGACCTTTATATGTCCTAAACCTAATAGTTAACGGGATATTATCGAAACAATTTTCTTTCTTCTTTGGATAATATCTCGTTAAGTATTAGGTTTAGGACATATGAAGGTCAAAAGTTTTATACTCAGAATTTGGTATTCTATCGATCTGTGGTATATAAAATAGGACATTCCATTTTAAAAAATGAAAGTGACTATCATTCAAAAGAACAAAGATATTTAACGTGGTCAATTAGGTGAAACACCCTGTATAATATTAGAACCTTGAGTCCATAAATAACGCTACAATAGTTCTTTCCACGTTTTCGGGCCAAATTTTCCACTGTGCGCTCTTTTAAAATACATTTATTTGAATTTCTATTCAGTCTCTAAAGTCTAATGAAGATTAAATTGGAGGTCGTGATATATGCATTTTTTTTCTTACTATTTATGCAGAAGCGTGGATTATTGAAGTATTGTATTCGCGTGTATTAACAATGTACAGCGTTCAATATTTTCATTACTTACAATTAGACTATACATTCGTGGACAAAGAATTAAATGAGCGGAATTGAACTGAAGCAGATTATAAAAGTGGTGTATAATATTTTAAAAATATATGCTTAATATATCTGTACTGTGTGATACTTTGAATTCTCATATTTCAATTCTATACATAAATGTCTATCTAAAATGCATGAGTACACCTTCGGTGCACTTTAAAGAGAACTTCCAAGAGAGGAAAAATCATTTCATAATAACAAGGAAAAGATGTGGAGTGTGCATTGATACTTCATATCCTAAAATAAATGGAAATAGATGAATTATTTTAAATATAAGCCTTAGTACTCTTAATATACTTAAGATAAAATACTCATGTAATTACCATTTTAAAAATATTATCAATTAAACGGTATATTTCGTACGTTTACAGTCAGTGCAGCGAAAAATTTCGAAGTTTATTTCACAACCTAACTGAATTCTCTTCATTTGGTGTAAAAATGAGGAGGATTCGGAATAACAAGCTTTCAGAATCGAATTTGAGAAATAAATCATTACCAAATGATATTTTGGGCAAAGAATTATTTACAAATAACAGTTTCTCGTATATGCGCAATACGCAGTACTTTTTTCAGCTTGATAGGGCATTAGTCCCACTGTGTATCAGGTTCCCGATATTTCCTGAACCGTCGACGACAAATAACTGTGTGGATAAGCATTTTATTTTTAAAAAGCTACAATCTCTGAGAAGTAGAATCCAGTACAGTAAGAAGAATACTGCGCGTCATAACTGATCTTTACTGGCCAATAATTTCGAGCAACGTTGCACGTTTAACATATTCACCATTTGCGCCGGGAAATAGCAGTAAATACAGGGTCATAAATACTTGAACCGTCCGCCGCGATTACGCTACGAAGTGGATTCGAATTTCTATCGATTACGATTTATCGTGCACTTTAGAGGTTATTATACGTAAAAGTGGTATGTTTTATTGGGAAAGTTATTCCCCACGGTTTTATTCCTCGCATTTCGATCGGAGCTGAGGCAGGAGTTGTAAAGTCGATTATATAGGTTGCGATTGAGGGATACTGTAAAAATGATGGGTTATTAGTTTCTCGGTAATAGCAGAGCAGTTATATCTCAACGTTTAATCTGTTAATGTCTGAATTGCGAATTTCTGAAAAATTAAACGTTACACATTTCGAGTAAGATTGTGTAGTAGCTATAAATACTGTTAAAATTATGGGTGGCAAATGATGTTACTACTTGTTAATATACAGTTCCGATGCTGTCAACAATAGCTTTTTTATTTACAGTGAACCACGAAAATATTTGAACGCACTTTAAAACAGTATAACTTTTTTATAATTATACCAAACGACCTGATGTTTTGTAAGCAATTAGAAGCATTCGTTTACTAAATTATCTGCAAAAAAGATTTTCCAAAAATTAGAATTTACAAGGTTGCATGCAAAACTAAAAAAAGCATTTTTTTAAACTTTTTTATTTGGGCTCTTAATGCAAATTTAAAATATATGTTTATAGATCTATGTTAGTTATACACATGCTGAAAGTTTCATAAAAATCGATTAACCTACCCAAGAGTTTCAAGTGGTTAAATGTGGTGAAAATCATTTCGTTTATCGCGACAGTTGGTCAGTTTCTGCTTAAAATCCACAGATTCTTACATCTTTCGATGCGTGTCGTTTTTTGTTTCTTTTCGTCAACCGATTTCGATGAAATTTTCATTACGGGCTCTAATAAAAAAGTTATAAATGGTTCCTCGTTTACTGTCTCATGTAATTCTTAGCAATTGCAATTTTTTCAAAACCTTTTTTGCATGTCACTTGGTAAATCAATTCTTCTAATTGCTAAAAAAAAAGTCAAGTCGTTTGGTCCGACCATAAAAAAGTTATACTGTTTTATAGTACGTTCAAATACTTTCATGATTCACTGTACGTGGATTTTTACAGCATGGGGCACATACGCTCGTACTTACATAGGAACAGTTGAATGACTTTAGCACTGCAATAACATATAGCACGGTTTTTTCGCGCATGCGCGATGATTTTAGCGTCAGTAAAGTAAAAAGTTTGCCTAAAATGAGGTATTGTTAGACTTTGTGGTTCAAGATATTCAGCCGGGATCAGAATCAGTCTTACTTTAAATAAACACAGACTTGTTAAATAATATTGCACAGAGCTTTATTATACACACGTGTCGTGATTCAAGATGGAGAAAAAGTAATAGAGTGTTCAAAAGAATAGAAAGAGGGCGCGCAGACTGTTTAGTGGACGCGGTGAATTTAAAATACAGAATTTATTTCTAATAGGTACCTTGGTCACCCCGCATAATTTCGCAAAACTTGTTATGGTTTGATTTTGAAAAATGCATGTATTGTATGTGTACGCCAATCAAATGTTAATAATAATTTACCAAAAATTTGTAGCATGCTTGCCTGAACTCTTCCGGTACTTTCCCGCCAATAATAGTGCTCCATTACTTTCTCCACAATGTATTATAGATACTAGGACTAGGACAATAATTTTTTTCAAATTTGCGTGTTTCCGATCAAGGAAACACGTCTCATAAAAAGATTTCAGAAATAATTAGTTGTTTAAACAATATTTAAAAAATTCATCTGTTTTGCAATATTTCTCATTAATTGTTTATCCATATTTTTTATGTAACTTTGTGTACGTAATCTATGGACCAAAATAGGGTATACGTGTTTCGGAAAATCTTCTGTTTTCATGATTCAATAATAAATTTATAACATTTTCCGACCATAGGAAATTTGTAATTGGATTAGTAGTGGTTCTCACCGATATTCCCGAGTCGAGATCGATCATCGACCCCCCCCCCCCCCCGGGCGCTGGCGGCAGTGGAAGGAGTAGGCACTGGATAAATTCTGGGTAGAAGGACGCGGAGATATATAGCGACGTTACTGTACAACATTTTCAGAACACCCGTTATATTGAATTAATTTTCTTCTGGAATGTGATTCAATTATGCAATCAACATTCGTGCATCAGTACTCTGTAATGCTACTATTACATACCCCTTGGACGTTGTAACGAAATCGCCGTGCGATCACATAAATTTTTAACATTACTATACGTTAGTAGTGCACGATGCAGAGATTTGTTCTAGCAATAACTTGAAACGGTTCAAAAAAACAAAAATGTGGTAACGTGTATACTTTATCTGCAAGATATTTTTATAAAATGATAGATTATTATTGGTTATGTTTGAGGTTCTCGGGTATAAGTATAAAAGTATAAAAGTATAAACCCTATCAAATAAGAAAGTTTTTAATACGTTTCGTTACAAATCGTTACAGTTGACTTCATCAGGAGTATACACTGATACTGTTTGGCGTTTGAAACTACGTTCTACACAACTCTATGCAGCAGAGACTGAAAGAGTTACCACATTTGTTTATAGGTTTTACTTAAAACATGAATCGTGGAACTTATTATAGAAAACGTCCTTTTATTATAAGGCTGATGAAGACAGATACAGACAAGTGCTTAAAAGTAAACATCTTAGTTTGAATAACATGTGCAAAATATTAAAATAAATCTATAAATATATTTTAAAAAAAGTAAATCTATTAAAATAAATAAATCTTTTTTTCTATATATAAAGGAATTTCATTGTTTTCTATGTTGAATTTTCTATTGTGTTCGATGTTTAATACTTTCATGAGATCTTGTAGCTTAAGAACACTGTTCTACTTTGCCATACCGGGTGTTTCAGTTAAGTTTAACGCCAGAATATTTTCTTTAATTTTGACAAAGCAAAATGTAGCCTGCATTCTCTTTACGAACGAAATTTAAGTTTGACCTTCATTTTCGGAGTTCAAGATCATTTGAAGGTCACGTCACAGTACATATTTCACTGTATCTTTTTATGAGCTACGCGATGCAATACACAAATGTATGTATGTAGTTATTAAAAAAAAACATCGATGACTTTTTGAAAACTACGAAAAAAAACAACATTTACAGAAATAACAACCCCTTGCAGGATACTGACCACTTGATACCATTCAAATTACACATAAAAGACAGTTGACTTTGCCAAAATTAAAGAAGATGTTCTGGTGGAACATTTAAGTGAGACACCCTCTGTATAACTCGTCTCATACAATCTTAAAACAAATATAATTTTAACATTGAAATGTAAAGTTTGTTCGATTTGAGGAGTAAATCGAATGTCTCGATTACAGTCAAACCTGTTTTTGTGCGGTAGGTAGGGACCGCAGAAAAAAAATTCACAAACTTCATAAATAGCTATAACAAATAATTTGTCACAACATATTAAAGAAAATTTTTTTTATGCGGTGGAGAGGGACCTCATGAAAAATGTCTCGCTTACAAGGGAGGTTACCCAATCGTAACAAGCCGATTTTAATGAAATTTTAGTATGAATTTTAGGGCTGAATTGTCTATTTTTCTACGGGTTTTCATTCGATAAAAAATGAGGAAAAACCACCTGAAGATCGTTTATTGCACATACCGCGCGAAACCAAGTTCGCTCTCGCTACCTGCTTGACAGTATTAACTATTATGAAAAACACTACTGGACTTATTCAACCTTTAGACGTATATGGATTTAGAATTTGGAAAATTTTTGCACGCAAACATTCTGATTTAGTAATTACATTAGGTTTAAAAATGAATTTACATTCCCGGAATACAATTGTAAAGATGCAGTCCCTGATACATAATCAGTCATTTGCACACCTAGATATAGAAATTTATTCATATATGCATGGTTTAATTGTGGTTACATAGATACCAGAACATTTTGAGAATCCTGTCCAGTTTTATTTTACCGAAATAGAATCTATGAATTGCTCGATTTGTACCGGTCGTTGCTCTTAAATGTTCGTGGTGTAAATGCCATTTGTGCTTTGTACACTTTTTTGACAACATTCATTACTGTGATAATTTTGTAGAGTAGCTTACAGATACATATAATGTTTGGTGTAATTTAATTTTATAAATATATATTTTTCCTCATTTTTTATCAATGGAAAACCCGTAGAAAAACAGACAAGCTTTTTACAAGGTATTTTTCACCTTTTATCAAGGTATGTAGACTATTTATACAAATTTTCATGAAGAAATTGTAATGTAACATATTAAAAAAAAAATTATTTTTTTAAAAATCAGTTTACACGAAAAGATTCGCCATTCAAAGAAGCACAAATTCGATTTTGAAATTTTTGTCTAGGCCTAACACTTTCGGAGATATTCAATAAAATAGGATTTTCCACCCCAACTTTGAGAGCTATTTTCACCCCCATAACGTGAATTATAGCCGCTACAAAAAATACGTATTGAACATTTTTTTTAAGTTCGATATCATACTAAAATTTCAGTAAAATCGGCGTGTTACGATTGGGTAACCTCCCTTGTTAAAAAATATTGTCAAAGCTTTACGGAGAAAGTGCTCTCTTTCTAAACAAAATAATTAAATTACTCATAGAAAAATTTTAAAAAATTTTGATTTTTCACATTTTAAACATGGAGAAATTTTCCAAATATACATAATTCAATACTACTCGTTGTAATCATTTGTTTGATTATCATTATTTGTTGATAATCGTCGAAATCATTTTTGTCACTTGAAGATATTAGAGTTGATTTATTTTTTGTTACGCGATCTACACGATACGCACGATCGAAGCTCTTTTTGGAATTACATATGGCGAATAGAATCTCGATATTCATATACCGCATAAAAAAAATCGCACAAAAAAAATCGCATAAAAGAGACCGCACAAAAACAGGTTTGACTGTACTTTAACGAAAAGTCAATCGTGTTAACAATAACAGAAAACGTGTAAACTTACGTTTCAACGACGCGGCAGAGTATACAATTTATTTACTGAGGCTTCAAAGGTAAGCCGTATTCAGATGAAATATTTTCGAAACGTTTTGTCAGTATTGCGGCTAGCTTTATCAGGGGTCTGAGGACGCACTGATACATACGGGTTCATCAATATTCCTTCTGTACACGGCTTACACCCGGAAGCTTCAATAAATAATACCAACCCGAGTCGTGGAAGCCTCAAATCTCGAAAATCTTTATTATTCGAATAGTCAGTAACACCGTATATTTCCATAGTGTTGCATAGATTTTACAGTTCCATTTCATTTATTCTTTATCAATTTCTTTGAAAAATATTTTGAAATATTCCCATACAAAGTGATTCATACCTTTAACACTAGAACTACCAACGGTTAAGACGAAGATATTTCTACCAAAACCAGTCAAAACGATTGGTCTTTGACAGATACGTAATAATAGAAAATTTAGTACGATTTTAAGTTATTCCAGATTCAAAAGGCTACTACCACGGAAAACAAGATTCTATTTGATTCGAGTTTCTTAAAATTTTCGTATACAAAAATTATTTAAATAAAAACAAATTTTTAAAAAATCGGACTAAAAATATAAAATAATTTAAATACACAAATACATTTAAAAAAACGGACTAAAAAGTATAAAATAATTTAAATAAAAATACATTTTTAAAAACGGACTAAAAAGTATAAAATAATTTTTCCTGGCCCCACATACAGGTTCCTCTAACCCCATACAGATTGTAAATTTTGAATAGCTATGAAAATACTTGTAAGATTTAAAACGAAAAACGTGGGGCGCATGTAATAGATATAATTATGAATAGTTCACCTAAGTGAATAATTTTATTGGACTGAAAATTATATGAACTGTTGTGTGAGTTTTCTCAACGGCAGCTATTCTTTACACTTCTTACTACAATATTATCTTGCGCCCCACGTTTTTCGTTTTAAATCTTACAAGTATTTTCATAGCTATTAAAAATTCACAATTTATATGGGATTAGGAACCTGTATGAGGCCAGGAGAAATTATTTTATACTTTTTAGTCCGTTTTTAAAAATGTATTTTTATTTAAATTATTTTATACTTTATAGTCCGTTTTTTTTTTAAATGTATTTTTATTTAAATTATTTTATACTTTTTAGTCCGTTTTTTTTTAAAACTTGGTATTTTTAAAAAATTAAAAAAAATTTTTGCATTTTCTGAGTTCTCTCTGAGCAATGTTTAAAATTTCAAGTCTCTATCTCATCGGGAAGTTAGTTTAAAATCAATTGCAAAATTTGTACCGAACAGACGGACAAACAGGCAAACAAGAAAGCCAGTTAATAAAAACGTGGTAAAATTACTAATTGCATAAACATACGCAGTCTAGATGAGTTATTTGCATACAATGTATATTTTTGCTCGGAACCTTTGTATGCTTCACATTTTATTCATGACAGTTGAGTATGAAAATTTTCTGATCTGATACCTTTTGCCTCTATACATATTAATGTGGATATGGGAGGGTCTACTGCATTAATGAATTACGATAGATTATGTAATAAAGTGTCAGAGGTCTGGATGAAATATTAAAGTATCACTATGATATAATATATTATGAGTTATTATGGAACTGTGTAAATTAAAATTGATTGACGTCTCTGTCTTCATGATTAATTGTTTGATTTTGTTAATATTTTTTTACTTATAATGAAAGATTAATTGGAAAATCTGTCGAAGGAGGCGGATCATAGCGAGGAAAAGAATCCACAGTAAATTCTGCCAATACATATGTAATACACATAACATGCGTTATTTAATTTCAACAAATTTTCTTTAACCTTTTAACCTGGGTGTGACCAGTTAACTCGTCATTCGTGTTAGCTATCACCTCTGTCAATAATTTTTCATTTTCTTCTGAATTCAATAAATAATTCTTCCACATTATTGAGTCATAATATCCATATTAGTATAACCTGCATCCTACTTATGTTAACACTAGAACGACCCACCGTTAAGACAAAGCTATGTATTTCTACCAAAACCAGTCACAATGACTGGTCTTTAAAAAGTACGTAATATAGTAGAATATTATTATATTTATATTGATTTATTACTATCTTACAAAAGGAATATGGAGTCGAATATGTGTTTGAAAATATTATGTAGTGGTAACCTTCCAGCAGTAGACCTTTCTTTTATTTTTTCCCAACTGATTATGTCTGCTACAATTTCATTTTGATGATCTTGTAAATACCTATACTTTCATTTTCATCTTCAGAACTTTAAGGCACACATGCACGTCTTGTTTTACGTAAAATCAAAATATTTTCTAATTCACTTTCCGAGAACTTCTAAACATTTCCGTGGCCTATAAAAAAATTTCATTATGTATCACTACACAGTTCATTTTCATTTTCTTCTGATTCACTTTCTTCGTGCTCATACAATTCTATTCAACCATCCTATTCAACAACACAATGAAATTTACACAGGGTGTCCAAAACCATCCGTCCATGGGTGTTAACTTCTCAGATAAGCATATTCGGTAAAAATGTTTCTAATAAAAGTTGCAGGGTTTAATGAAGGGCATATGTCCATGGCCTTGTATTTGACCTCCGGATCCATTTTCAAGGTTGTTTGAAACAGCTCGAAATTTCACGTTCAGATATGTACTTACGTCCTAGATTAAAATGACAGCTAGAGGTCATAAAAAATACGTACTGACCTCCAAATAACCTTTAAAATGGATGCGAAGGTCAAATACAAGGTCATGGACATATGTCCTCCATTAATCCCTGCAACTTTTATTCTAAACATTTTTACCGAATATGCTTATCTGAGAAGTTAACACTCCTGGACGGGTGGTTTTGGACACCCTGTATAAAAACATTAATAAAATCGATTGAATTAATGTTAAAAATATTTTACGACAACAAGCGGAAAAAAGTTTAGTCAAATGATTATATTTGTTACATGTAAAAATCGTTTGAACGCACGCCAGCATCTAAAAAGCAATTGAGAGATAAGCTACGAAAACAATTTTGCGATTTAAATCGCATTTACTGTGAAATTAATGTTTCACTGGACTCTCTATGATATTTTAAATGCACGAATACATATACACTGATTAATGACACTGGCTACTTCATTATGAGTAATTTGGAACTTTATATCTGCGTAAATTTATCGCGCTTCCATAGTTCTCGGTGAAACTCATTTGTTGATATTGAATTACGAAAATACATAATTCTTTTGTTCGTAATATGTGGTATCGAAATAAATTATAAATTATTTACCTTAAAATAATTTCAGAGGAAAACATGTTATTATTTTAAAAATATTTTTGCATCGAGATAAGTCGTTAATAACTACATGAAATCGGATATATTGCTGCCAACCATTATACATATAACAGATATTATTTTTCATTCTTGTACAATTTTATTAACATGAATGAATAATTAGGTAAGACAATATTTATTCATAATTTTCCTTGCTGCTGTTAAATCTTTTTAATAGAAAATAGTATTTTAAATAGTAAATAATCCTATTTATTTTAAAGTATGTGTACATACAACTTTGAAAATAAGATATTTTATTTGATGCAGTAATTTTTTATAAAATAAAATAATTTATTTGGGGCAGTCATTTTTGTAAAATAGTATTTTATTTAAAGAATATTGAAAATATTTATATTTTGTCTTCATTTTCAATTTTAATTCCAAATATTATTGCTGAAAATCATGGTTCGAATTCATTACATTTATGAGTGTAATTCGTTTTTTAAGAATAAGATTAACTGTATGTTTATGCAGTTTCTCAGAATATTATAACAATGCAAAAAATAAAATATTTTATTTTGTGGATCTCTCTCTCTCTCAAATTGTTGAAATAGAAATATTTTATTTTGAGGTTCAGATTGTTAAAATAGAAATATTTCATTTTCGAAATTGTATATCTTATTTAAAAAATACTATTTTCTTTCAGCAAAATAAAATCTATTAAATAGTATTTGAAATATTTGTTTCGCCAAATGATGCCCACCTCTGCTTTAGTCAGTACAGTAAAGTCCCAATCTAACTAAGCCGATTCTCGGTCCCGTGCTGTGACGTAGATCGGGACCGAATACTATTTATTTGAGGTCGCGTCGACCGCGCCGAACGTATAAAAGGATACATAGCATGTAAACACGGAGCGCGCATCCGAAGACGCAACAAAAAATAACGTATCGGTGAGACAATACTAGTGCAATAATGAAACTTTTTTATTTTTTACATATTTTTAATGACATTTTTTACCAATATATTTGCGACATTTCTTAAAATAAAATGACACCAAACAAGATACAATTCCACCCATATTTGCTATACATATAACACATAGTTTATAACTTATCATATACAGTGAACCACGAAAGTATTTTTGCACTTTAAAACAGTATATTTGTAAATATAACGGTATGTTTTGTAAGCAATTAGAAGCATTGGTTGACTAAAATATCTGCAAGAAAGATTTTCCAGAAATTACAATTTACGAGGTTGCATGCAAAAATAAAAACAGCAGTAATAAAATTTTTTTATTTGGGCCCTTAATGAAAATTTAAAATATATGTTTTGTAGATCTATGTTAGTTATACACATATCTACTGAACATTTCATCGAAATCGGTTGACTCAGGAAAAAACGACATGCATGTGGATTTTAAGCAGAAATTTATGAAAAGTCGTGTGTATAACAACGATATTCACCATTTTTAACCGCTTCTAGCTCGTGTGTATGAATGCGATGAAATTTTCAGTATGTGTATAACTAATATGGATCTACAAAACATATATTTTAAATTTTCATTAAGAGCCCAAATAAAAAAGTTTTAAAATATTCCTTTTCTATTTCTGCATGTAACCTTGTAAATTATAATGTTTCGAAAATTTTTTTTGGCACATCATTTAGCAAACCTAATTGCTTACAAAACATCAGGTCGTTTGTACAATTATAAAAAAGTAATTTTGTTTTAAGGAGCGTACGAACGCTTTTGTGAGCCCCACTGTATGTCCATACCATCAATTAAACCACTAAATACAGTTGAAATTATATCGTGTTTAGTGTCATTTCAATCAGAAAAATTCCACAAATAAGTTGATGGTAGTCCCATAAAAAATAATGCAATATAACACAAAAAGTTTTTTAATTCGATTAGTAGTGATTCACACCGATATTCCCGATCCGGTATCGGATTACGCGGCGTGTTTACAGTGCTCGGCGACCGAGACAGCTCAAACTCCTTGACCCCTCACGGGTCACGGGGTATGCTTCCAATGGAAAGGGTAAGCGAAATGACTTGGATCGGTCACCTCCGTCGCGCTTACAATTAGATTGGGACTGTACTGTACGTATACACTGGAGGTACAATTGATGATTAGACGCGTCAGATGATTCCTGTCAATAGCAGGTGTATTTTTTGCATCTTTAAAATGGGTTTTCTCGAAAACGTGGTGCCAAACGAAAAAACGTTATTCCTTCTTTTCGACTTATTTTTACATGTAGAATCATCCCCTGCCCAGTTGTACGACTCGTCCGACCACACCCTGCATACAGAGTTATCCAGGAATTATACAGTGACTCCTACAAATATTCGGACACTCTTAAAATGGCGATAACTTTTTCAATATTGTACTATATGATTTGAACTTTTTTGGACAGCTAGAGCAATTAGTTTACTACAGGATGTGAATAAAATTTTTTCCAAAAATTGCAATTGATCGGAATTGTAGAAAAAATACTAAAAGTTGCACTTTACAACTTTTTTATGCGGGCATATATTGAAAATTTAAAAAATACGTTCTGCGCGCGCAGAGATCTTTGTGAATTAAATATATTCTGAAAATTTCGTCAAAATCGGTCGACGTTGCAATGAGCTACAAACGTTTAAAGATGGTAAAAATTGCAGATTTTAACGATTTCTGGCCTATAACTGCAGATTCTTGCATCTTTCAATGCCTGTCGCTTTTTTCCGCATCAACCGATTTTGATGAAACTTTCACAGTACATACAATTGACACAGATCTACAGAACGTATTTTTTAAATTTTCGATATAGGTTCACATTAAAAAGTTTTAAAACGCAACTTTTAGTACTTTGTATACAATTCCGATCAATTGCAATTTTCACAAAAATTTCTTGTCACATCCTGTAGTAAACTAATTGCTCTAGCTTCCCATAAAAGATTAAATCGTATAGGTCAATTTTAAAAAAGTTATCGGCTTTTTAAGAGTGCCCGAATATTTCTGGGAGTTACTGTACAGGGTGTTAAGAAATGTTTGGTCTTGACTACCATAGGCGTATTCTACATCTTCGGATAGGTGAAGATCTGTAAAAAGAAGTTGCCGTAAAATTGTCCTTGACCTTGAAATTAAAGGTCAAATTTTTTTATTGTTGCATTGTATTCTACGCATCATGGGGATGGAAAGTGTCAAAGGAACCATGGGTCAGAACTCAACCATTTCGCCAGAAATTGATGAAGAAGTTTTTTCTGCTGTAACTTAGAAGTTCACTACAAACCAATATGGCGATGCGGCGCCCTTACTTGTCAAGAAACTGGAAATATGCTCAACTCTAAGCGACCATACCTCCTCAACTATTGATCCTAGACGTTCGGAACTTCGTTCTGCATCCGCGCTGGGTTCAAATCTACTAGATTACATACTAAATACATCATAATTCGTAGGAGAAAGGCACAAATGTTGAGACCGGTAAAGTAAAGAGCAGCTCAGAAAAAGAACAATTTTAATTAACATTGTGAACTAAGCATACACATTAGGGTGGACCTTACTTTTTGACCAAATAATTTTTTCCCACTCACCCCCCAGAATTGTGACAACTGTTGTGAAAATACCATAAGCACATCTGGGACGAAACGCTTAGGATACATAATTGTATCAAGAATTGAGACAGGATTTGCTGAGCCCTACTGACGAGAGTCTGCCAGCAAATCCGGGACGAAATACTTTGATGTCACCTCTTTTCGTAATTTACATAATATTCATAATAACTTCTTTTTCCGATACTAGAACTGTTTTTTTTTTTGTAGATTGGAGCGTATTAATGAATTTATTTAAGGCAGTAGACTTCCAGGATTCCTAGGATGCAAACACGGTTTTGAATAGTCAAAAACGCTAGATAATAGATCGATCTAGGGCGCTATCTGCCTCAAAAGTCCTATTTTTTCGTTTACGAGGCGTAATTTGCATTATTCGGCAGCATGTAGTTATGAAAATATTACGAATAAAGCATATTGCGTCCCATAATATCTCTGTCAGTTATGTATATATGAAAAAACTCTTGAAACAAAAGTTGTAGTATATAAGGAGGTGAATATAGTATCAGAGAAAAAATTTTTTTTAAGGTCATTTTTTCAAGTTTTCAAGGTCACGGATGTTTTTTCTCTTATGATTATGCTATATATGGATTCTTACAGAGAAAAAAAAGACAAATTCAACGATATATTCCAAGGTATATTTATTATATATATTTGTTGCGCGCCGGTTTTGCATGATCCAATCGGCCCCAAATTTTTTCCAGATCATTTTCTCAACAGTTGCCACAATTCTGGGGAGCGAGCGGGAAAAAATTTTGCCAAATAATTTACATTAAGTATAGCTAAGGTCCACTCTACCATATACACATGATCCAAATTCCCACAAGTTATGGCAAATAGAGAAATAAATTCACGAATACATTCGAAAGTGTTTAGAATTAAAATAACATGCCAAAAAATTTTAAAAACAAGTAAATACATTTAAAGATAATGCTTGTAATGTTTATACAGGGTGGGTCACCTAGTGTTGCCACCTCAAATATCTTTGTTGTTTTCAAGGATACGTCAAATGTCTGAAGGACAGAGTTGAATGGTAAAATGGGGCTCATACAATACCAAAAAAATTGTTGTTTTTATGTAATTTTTTTTAGAGATATGGAGGTCACCTTCATTTTTTTTAAATGGAATGAGATATTTTTTAATACATCAATCTATGCAAGTGGACATTCGTTATAAAAAAGTACTAACCTATGTATGTCGAAAAGTTAGTAGTTCAGGAGATATTTCAATTTAAATAACTCTAAAACACCATTACTCTCGTACTAATTGTAAGACACGTTAGCGTTTACTTACTTGTGTAACGTCTTAGAGAGTAATGGTGCTTTACCATGACCCACCCTGTATATTTGTGGGATACGTTTCGAAATATCTGTTCTTATGGAAAGATACTAACAATCAAAATGATCACAGAGGAAACATGGAAGACACGAATCAGCGTCTTTTGTCTTCAGGGCTTGGAAAATAGAAGACGTAAATTGGCGTCTACCGCCCACAATGTAACACTAACAAGCAGATAACGAACTGAAGGCGTAAGACATTCTCGGAATATCTCAGCGTTGCATATCTCAATCATTTCTATACTGCGGATCCTTATGCAAAATGAAAGGGGTTGTATAGACTACGATAAACTTTTCGGTAAGCTGTAATTCGTACAGGATGTGAAGAAACCATATGTCACGACTAGATTGCGGATCATTGTGCATTTATGGCTTATAAAAATTTTCAAGAAATGCTGAACTATTAACACTAATCCTACCGACCATCAAAAGTGACTATTGTCTATGGTATTATAAAAATAACAAGATTAACTTTATTTATATTTTGTGAGATTTTTACTATAATATATACTGGAGCCAAAAAATCTATTCAATCAATTTTCATGAAAACACCTTGACAATCTCAATAATTATCAAATAAAAAATTTAAATGGGTCATTTAACCCCTCGTGGTAGGTTTAGTGTTTTATTCAACAGAATTTATTATTAGGTTGCATTGTTATTACAATAACAAATTTTTATTAAATTATATTTTATTTCAGGATGTGTGTGTGTGTGTGTGTGTGTTCATTTTCGCATTATTTTTTTCTATTAGTTCAAACTACATATTACCTTCCCACCATACTTCGTTGATATTCCGAGCCGCTTGAACGGCACTCAGCCTAGTTTGTATAATATTGTCATAATAATAATCCAAACAATTTAATAAAAATTTGAATAAAATTAATGTAAATAGATTTGCTCCATTTTTGGGTTTAATCACTCTGTATATAGATTCAAGTTGTTTATATAGTATAGTTATATTGTATAGTTATATATTGTATAGTTACTCTTCTATTTAACACAGTTCAGTTCAGACGTACATTTGTATTATGTTTCTTCTATTACAATTGTGTTCCAGTGTTACAATTGTGAAAACACACACACACAGTATACAAAATAGTCTATTTCCATGCGAGTCATGTGCATTTACCGTTTGAACTTTTATAATAAAAAAGATAGTTTAAGCTCTTAGGCAATAAATAATTATTACGCATAATAATATTGATATTTTAAAACAAATTGGCAATCAGACTTAAATAATAATTATTAATTGAAATATTAGATGTCCAAGTTTAGAACTGTTTTGAAATATAAGTACTCCATTCCAGGACGCAATTGTAGTAGCTGTTCAATTATAATTAAACTTTTAGTCGTTGTGCATACGTCTTAAGCCGGACACGTGTTTGCGACTAAAATCAATTCGTTATTTTTACACTTAAATGGCAAATTGTTTAACTAAGTTGTATGTATAATCAGTCTTTTATTAGCTTGTACAGAGAGAGGAACAAAATTAAAAATGAAAGATAACAAGAAATCAATAAAAATTTACACGAAAGGAAAAAGACATTTACACAACAAATTAAAGATATTAAGTTACAAATCAATGATAAATCTAAAAAAATAAGGTCTAAAGCAGAGGTCCCCAAACATTTTTGTCTCGTAGACCACGTGCCAATTTTTTCTGTTTTGGGTAGACCCCCCGCCTTTCTAATAATGAATTGTTACGAATTCATCAACTTAAAATGTTTTTGACAGCTGACAGTGCTACTCACTTTGATAGGTTTAACTGTAGAGTGAAAAAGTTTAAAAAAAAACACATGTTAAGTTTTATTCATTTTTTAATTAAAATGACACAAAATGCAAATCTAGTAAAATTATAACATAAAATAACTACAAAGAAAAATATATGCTTATAATGGAAGGGATGAGCTTGATGTTTCAGTAGCAAATTTTCAATATTTGGCTTCAACTTAGTTAGGTTTCTTGTAATTAGTTCTTCTTGTAATATGACGTCCGTTTCTTCAATGTCACTGTATGGATCGATAAACCAATGTGGTATTTCCATAGTCAAAACATCCTCAAACCTAGTTTCAAAGTCTGTGTGAAGCATATTTAAATGTTGAACGTAGGTTGAAACATCATCATCCTGAAATTTGGTCTGTGACAAATTGGCAAACTGGGAAAATTCGCGCCGTCCAATATTTTGCTTAATTAGTTTAATTCTGACAAGAAAAGCTGAAATGAGGGACTTCGTTTATATCAAATTTACACTGACATCTTGTAACTGCAAGTTAACTTCATTAAATTTAGTGAACAAATCTGTTAAATAAGCAATGTCTGGTTTCCACTTAATTAAATTTTCTTTTAAAATTGGATCTTTATAATCCCCAAAAACGCTAAAACTGTCTGAAAAAGTGAAAGAAATTTTGTCAAACATAAGCCATTTGATATCAAAAATAGCCTTTCCGTCACGTCCGTGTCATAATCCTTGTCGACGAAGACCCCACGTGTTTCGTTCTTTCGCTGTGGACCACTCGTGTACCCCCATTTACATTTCTTGCACCCCTAATATTTGTTTTCGCTGACATGGACCCCTTGCAGTTCAAGGTCGACCCGTAGGAGACGATATACCAAGTATGTAAATATGAAACCGGAATTGCCCATAGGTGGCTCTAGCTGTCAATGTAGTTGCCGTCAAACCGCGTCATTGACGCCATTTTCTTGTTTTGACATCTGGTAAAGATTTTCAACTCACAACCATACAAGTTTCATACAACAGCATAGTTTTTAATAACATTGAACATGTCGAGTTTTGTGCCTGGAAACTACGATATGCGGACAGTATTGATTTTCTGTTTCCATTTTAAGGAAACTGCTGCAGAATCGCATCGAATGCTTGTCGAAGCTTACGGTGAGCATGCTCTTGGTAAATCACAGTGCTTTGAGTGGTTTAAAAAATTCAAAAATGGCGATTTTGATGTGAGAAACGAAGAACGTCGAAGACCACCGAAAAAGTTTGAAGACAGTGAGCGATTTTCAAGCATTGTTGGATGAGGATGATGCTCAAACGCAGCAACAACTCGCGGATCAATTAAATGTGACACGAGAAGCCGTCTCCATACACTTGAAAGCCATGGGAAAGATTCAAAAGATGGGAAAATAGGTTCCACATGAATTGAATGGAAGACAGCAGGAAAACCGAAAAACAACTTGTGAAATGCTGCTCGCCAGGTACAAAAGAAAGCCATTTCTCCATCGAATTGTGACTGGCGATGAGAAGTGGATATATTTCGAAAATCCTAAGCGTAAGAGATTATGGGTAACTCCAGGCGAACCATCGACATCGACTGCAAGGTCAAATCGCTATGGACGGAAGACAATGCTCCGTGTTTGGTGGGATCAGAATGGTGTGATCTATTATGAGCTGCTAAAACCTGGCGAAACCGTTAATACTGAACGCTACCGTCAACAAATGATCGATTTGAATCAAGCTTTACGTGAAAAACGACCGGAATATCAAAAAAAGGCAATACAAATTGATTTTGCTTCATGATAATGCACCATCACACACGGCAAAACCAGTAAAGGAAACGATTGAAGTGTTTAGTTGGGAAATACTTTCGCATGCGGCTTACTCACCAGACTTGGCTCTATCCGATTATTACTTATTTGCATCGATGGGACACGCACTTACTGACCAGCGCTTCACATCTTACGAAAATGTACGAAAATGGCTCGATGACTGGTTTGCCTCAAAAAAGGAACAGTTTTTTTGGCGTGGCATCCACAAATTGTCAGAGAGATGGGAAAAATGTGTAGCTACCGATGGGCTTCGAATAAAATATTTTGTATCATTGTCATACAATAAACGTGTATTTTCTATACAAAAATTCCGGTTTCATATTTGCATACCTGGTAGACCACTTTGGGAATCATTGGTCTAAAGCAATGATTCCCAAAGTGGTCTATATCGACCCCTAGGGGTCGACTCCGAACTACAAGGGGTCCATGTCAGCGAAAACAAAAATTAGGGATGCAAGAAATGTAAATGGGAGTCCACGAGTGGTCCGCAGCGGAAGAACGAAACACGTGGGTTCTTCGTCGACAAGGATTACGACACGGACGTGACGGAAAGGCTATTTTTGATATTGCGCTATCAAATGGCTTATGTTTGACAAAATTTCTTTCACTTTTTGAGGCAGTTTTAGAGTTTTTGGGGATGATAAAGATCCAATTTTAAAAGAAAATTTAATTAAGTGGAAACCAGACATTGCTTATTTAACAGATTTGTTCACTAAATTTAATGAAGTTAACTTGCAGTTACAAGGTGACAGTGTAAATTTGATATAAGTCCCTCATTTCAGCTTTTCTTGTCAGAATTAAACTAATTAAGTCACAGACAAACTGCCAGGATGATGATGTTTCAACCTACGTTCAACATTTAAATATGCTTCACACAGACTTTGAAACTAGGTTTGATGTCATATTACGAAAAGAACTCTTCCGAATAAGGACTAACGAAGAACTTAAGGTACAGTTCAGAAAGGGACATCAGCAATTTTGGCTTCAGAGAGACATACCTATTACTTATCCTGCATTATGGACTATCGCGAGAAAGTTTTTGGTAGCTATTCCATCTTCATACTTCGTGGAAAGGGGTTTTCAGCGCGGTTACTAATCTTCTTACAAAAAAAAGAAACAGATTAGAAATCACCGATCGAGGAGGTTTAAGGTTAAACCTAACTAAGTTGAAGCCAAATATTGAAAATTTGCTATTGAAACATCAAGCTCATCCCTTCCATTATAAGCGTATATTTTTCTTTGTAGTTATTTTATGTTATAATTTTAATAGATTTGCATTTTGTGTCATTTTAATTAATAAATGACTAAAACTTAACATGTGTTTTTTTTTAAAACTTTTTCACTCTACAGTTAAACCTATCAAAGTGAGTAGAAGTTGATGAATTTGGAACAATTCATTATTAGAAAGGCGGGGGGTCTACCCAAAACAGAAAAAATTGGCAGGTGGTCTACGAGACAAAAAGTTTGGGGACCTCTGGTCTAAAGCAACTAATGAAATTAAAGAAGAGAAAGTGAAATTATGCACTCGATTAGAAAATATGGAGGAAGAAGTATTGTCTCTCCAAATACTTGCTTTACAACAAAAAATGAAAATTAAGCAGGATAGAGAATTTAATATAATAATAATTTCATTTGTAAATCGTTAAAGATTTAATAAAATTCGATGTTATAGATATAATTATATGTAAAAATGCAAAATACTAACTTATTGTTAGATTGGATTTAATATCTTCAACTATAGGTTAGAATGATTCTTGTTAATACAATTAAACTATTAACCTAACCAATGATTTTGGGATTTTAAATTACTTAAAAATCTTACTACTAAATCTAATAATAATAATAATAATAATAAATCTAATAAATTCAAACTATTACTACAAAATCTGAATTTTATGTTAAAACTCTTAAAAATTCATTTTTGTTTATCTAAACTGATAAAATTAAAGGTAGCAGAAAATGCTGTCCAGGCTTAAGGCATTTCATCTTACAATTAGTAATTTAGAATTTTCCTTTGAAAAACATGAGGTTCATCGAGTCTACATTGAAAGTTCTGTCCCTGAGTCGCGTAGTCAGCCTCTAACCCCTAATCTCGGGAAGTGTAGGACCCACCAGAAATCCGTATAATTAATTACAACCGGTAAGGGGCTAAGTTTCAACACTCGGTTCGAATCTAGGATAGCGTGAACTAAGTTCGGATTACGATCAGAGATTCCGGGGTAGCAACGACAGTAAGCGTCGTCAGCATACATGAATATGAAGCGTGTCGACAGGTCAGAATTTTGACCGGTGTACCACTTATTCCAATTGCGAGCGGTTGCAATTCCACCGGTATACGGCTCCCACATTTTCTCCGACACGCTGCTTCCTGAATATTCACCTCCGGTAATCGTCCCATGCTTTTCGACGGTCTCCTTGGACGTCCACCTACCAGAATAATAATTGTAACATAATAATTGGGGCGATGATATCGAATGGGTGAATGGAGGTTGAACACGAGATAGGTCACCCACTAATGAATCATATACCGGGTGGTTCACGACAAACAGGCCACCTAAATAGCTCTGTTAGGATTAGAGATAGATGAAAATGTTAGAGAGAAAAATTGTACTGTTCAACGGAGCTCATACGATACCAAAAAATTTTTGTTTTTATGTAATTTTTTTTTAGATTTATGAAGGTCACCTTCATTTTTTTAAATGGAATGTCCTATTTTTTATACCATAGATCGATAGAGTATTAAATTCTGAGTATAATAGTGTTGACTTTCATATGTCCTAAACCTAATACTTAACGAGATATTATCCAAAGAAGAAAGACAATTGTTTCGATAATATCCCGTTAACTATTAGGTTTAGGACATATGAAGGTCAACACTTTTATACTCAGAATTTGATACTCTATCGATCTATGGTATAAAAAATAGGACATTCCATTTAAAAAATGAGTGTGACCTTCATATCTCTAAAAAAAATTATATAAAAACAAAAATTGTTTGATATCGTATGAGCCCCCTTTAATAGTACAACTTTTCTCTCTAACATTTTCTGTTTGTCGTGAACCACCCGGTATATTATACTGATGGTAGCAAATACTTAGAGTCAATTTTCGTTGGGTCATCTTGCATCTGTAAGGATTTAACCCTTTGCACTATATATATATATATATATATATATATATATATATATATATATATATATATATGTATACTATAATTAATAGAGTCTGTTCAGAATCTTCATCACGAGTCTAACTCGATATTTCATGGCAAGGATTGAAAGTATCTTTTTCATATTGCTGGACCCTTCCTACGCACTTTTCATCTGAGTAAAAAAACAAAACGCGTGGATCGGATGATCCGCGTTAATCGAGAAACGAGTGTATACTGCTTAATTGTTATCCGTTTGCACGACACTTTTTCAATTCCGCTGTCCAACACCAATTTTTCGTTTCTATATTCAGTCGGCGACTCTTGTAGATTTTGATGTGGTGAATACAATTCCGAAAATGGTTTGTCTCCATCACACTCAGTTTCAAATCATACAAACGATTCTACAGAAACTTTCGAAGACGATGGTCTAATTTTATGTAACATTGCGAACATTTAAATAATGTTTAAAATTATATATTATTATATAAACATGTATATATAATTATATATGTTTAAAATTATATGTTAAAATTAAACATTTCCTCCGACTTAGAATAATTCCATTCTATATTATATCTTTTATTTTATGGATATGAAATTGATATATAGTAAATCCTCTATAGTCGCAAAAGCCTCGGGAAAGTTCGTTTGCACATTTCGTTGACGGGCACTACTTTCTTGAGCTTCAAAGACCAAGCTGAACGTAGAAAAGGACAGCGCGTGTAAAGAGAGACCGCGCGCAGCCGAAGCGCAACTAAAAGAATAGCGTTCCGATGAGACCGCTTCATACAATAAATGAATCTTGTTTGTTTTTACTTATTTTTAATGATATTTTACCAACATATATTTATGAAATTTTTCTGAGATTAGAATGATGCCAAACAAGATATAATTTGACCCATATTTACTGTACCCACATGTGAAGCATAATGTATGTTCATACCGTCAATTAAACCACTAAACACAGTTCAAATTCTATCGAAGAAAAACAATCGCATAGGAGCGTTTGTATCCATCGGGGACAGACACTATTTTTTGCGACATTAAAGACGCATGTTAATCATTTAGATGCCGAATTTTAAATAAACATCTCTGAGCCACAAGTCTATCTCTGAGTCCATCAAGTTTATAGTCAATTCATATGAATGGTGGAAGGCAAGGACACACAAATATACAAGAATATCCGAAATCGCTAAAAAATATTTAGCTATACCGGCAACGTCAGCCATGTCTGAACGGTGCTTCTCGTCTGCTGGAAATATTGTTTTAGCAAAAAGGAACCGTCTTTTGCCGGAAAATGTAATCATTTTAGTTTTTCTTCATCAAAATAGACAGTTAATTGTGATTAAGGTTTATTAACAGAAATTGTGATGTTTGTTAATTTTCGAAACCTCTCATGTTAACTCTTGTATATTTCAATGTACTATCCGTGTATCCGTGTACTTGCATACACGGGCACACGTGTATCAAAATACACGGATAATACACGTGTACCCGTATATACAACTTCACAGTTATACGTGTATTATCCGTATATTTTGATACAAGTGAACACATGTACTTCATGACACGTGTATCCGTGTATTAAATAGTATCCGGACTTCTGCACAGATATATTAATTACACGTGAAATGGGTATCTCTAAATAGAATGCTCTGTTCGTAATCTAATTGCACTTAGGGTCAGACTCTCCTTTTTGACCTCGGTCTTCATTAAGAGGTTCAACTATGATACGAAAGGTTATCTAGGACGCTTCCTGTCAGAGACGATCTTGAAGAGGTTCCTGTGAGAAAGTCGAACGGAATCTGTTCTCTATCCGTAACAACTCAAATTTTGTATGATTCCTACCAATTGTAATCTAAACAAAAATGTTTGTGCATTTATTCTCTAGCAAACTAGTCGGTCTAACATCTTAAATAAATTCAAGTACTTTGGACCAATTTTTAAAAAGTTATGCGATTTTTAAGTGTGTTCCACTTAATATTGTCCTGGACTGTAAGAACAAAAGACACAAATTCTCAAATATATATTACGTAATATATCTTGTTTGTCCATAGTGTTGCATTATTCTTACAATTTAAACAATAAACATTAAATATATAAGAATAAGTTAGACACATTGACAGGAATAAATTCTGAGCACGCTCATAAACTTAAGCTAAACTGTGAGATTGGCAACATTTTTAGCGACGTCAAAATCACGTGACTAACGGAATCCCTGTCAATTTGACAGTGAATTTTGTTTTTGCAGGGTAACAATATATAGAAAATAAAGTAACAATGGAAACAAAAAGGAAAGAAACTGATATTACGGAGTGGAAATTAATATTGCGATTGTATAAACAGAATAAAAATCATACAGAGAAATTGGATACATTATTGGACGAAGTAAATTCACTGTCGAGTGTGTAATGGAACAATTTAACCCTTTGCAGTCGAGTGGTGACTCTGAGGCGCCATTAAAAATTGCTGTGCCATTGTTCAAAATGTTTGTCTGATCAATTTACTAAATATTTATGTGGAATGGAAATATTATAAGTCGGAAGAAATGTCTAATTTTCGAGTAAAAATATCTCCGAGTTCAAAGGGTTAAAAATCGAGAAAGCTTACAAAACAAGCCTTGTAGAGAACGACATTATGGACTAATCGGGAAGAACGAAAAATGCTGTGAATTGTTAAAAGAACATCGAAGAATACACCTACAGTAATTGCAGCTTAACTTCAAAATGAATTAATTAAAGAAATTCACTCTACAACTATATAGAAGAAGCTTGCGGCTCCACGCTCCACTCGTTAGACGACGCGCAACGTTGAGTACATACCAACATGGCGGCACCCTTACCTGTCGAAAACGCTTAAAATCGCCAAACTTTAAATGCGCATAACTTTTGAACCATTCCTAAGATTAAAACTTGGACATAAAACAGTTAAAAACTTCTGGGTCCTTACAGTGACGTTTAGCCAATCATTCGTATAAGTCTCTAGCTGTCGCTGAATTTTGCTGGCATTCTCCGTAAATGAGAATGATGTTTATTCTTCGAAAGAATACATCGTTTACAATCGCTTGATTCGATGATACTAATCTTACTATGTCTTAAAATGTTTGTTTTTATGTCATTTCTTTAGAGATATCAAGGTCACCTTCATTTTTTTAAACATCTACAATGATAGTCCTTTCATTACGAATTCAGTGACTATAATTATATTTATAGTGATTACTCAAATTCATTCAAAGTCACGGACAGAAAAAAGCTGGTGAATCTCTGATGTAGCGATATGTGAAACGGATGGGTCCAGAACTCGTATTACGCTACTTTGACTCATGTTTGATTCTCGGACAGAAACATACTGTGTTAGTAAATAAATCGCAGCGTAATCGGCTAGATTGGCTAGAGGATATTGGGAAACATTCCATAACATTGAAAGACCTTAGGCATGTTTACTACCAGTCTCACTGGTGGTAAACGTATTCTGCTTCCACATTCTAGTTTTATACGTTTTTTCCGTCGGTGACCTTGAATGACCTTGAGTAATTATAGTCACTGAATTCGTAATGAACGGAACTATCAGTGTAGATGTTTAAAAAAGGGTGGTTCCATTTGAAAAACTGAAGGTGCCCTTGATATCTCTAAAACAACAAGTTTTTGTTATCGTATGAGCCCCAATTTACCATTCACGACATTTAATGTACCTTTGAAAACAACAAAGATATTTAAGGTGATATCGTTAGGTGAAAGATACCTCAACGTTCTGACCCTACACGTAGTACAATTGAATACATTTGTACAGTAAATTGTTACAGCATGTGATTCGATAAGTGCCGAAGTGATAGGAAATACTACTCAATCCGTGATAAGAAGATTGCAGCACTGCATTGATACCAATGGCAATCATTTTGAACACCTTCTGTAAATGCAAGTTTATTTCGCCTTTTTTGTCATAAATGACCTTTGCTGACATTCAAAGACCTTAATGTTGCACCTCGTTCGATTCGTCTCAATAACCGCTACCGCAGAAAACAGCTACCGTTAGCATAGCATTCTATTTACAATAAAAAAAATCAAAGGTGACCTTCACATCTCTGAAGCGACTCCACCTAGCAACAAAAGATTAACGCCACACTACGGCTCCTGTTGTCCGATGCAACTTTTATTTTGAAAACTTTTCTACTACTATCATACTTTCGGAGTTATTGTAGGTGGCATAAGTTAGTGCCACACCCTGTATAACTTCCCGGGCAGTCATTTGAAAATTATATTCTCTTCCTTTCCGACGATCCTCCGTATCGCAAGTTTTTGCGTATTTACAAATGCTCTTAGCATACTTAAAACGAGACAAGCAGAATTTCCGTGGACGTGCAATCAGCGGTCTCCTTTGCGTTGTCACGTTGAGTGTATACAAACAGAAATTCGCGGAAGTGGCGCAAAGATTGCACGCGAATACCCTGACGTTCTCTGTTTCGGCTCCATTAATGCTTTCAGCGTTTAATTGTAAATTCACGAGTTCCGTTCGCTGACGGTCTGCGGCGGAACAAACCTGATTAGTTTTAATAGTTCGTAATTAAGAATTGTTTCCCACGGTTCCCGGGGTTTGAAGCCTGCGTTTGTGTGATAGCTACGACATTCATTATACTGCGGCTCGACTATAGCTTTTCCATCACGTTGGAGCCGGAAGCTGGGATCTGTGAAGTCTCGGCAACAGCTAATAGCACTTTGTTAAACGACTGCATCAGACTGCGATGCAACAGACATGCCGCGAGAAAGAAGTTCCAAAGTTTCTAGCCGTAAAATTACCAATAAATTAACTACCATCTTCCAATGTCGAAGTTCACATTTACAGTGCTGTGAATAAACTCAATACTATTCGGTTGAGGAAAAAGTTTCTTCATATTTTAGTGCGAAAGTAAAGTTCTTTTGATAATTTAAATGCAGTTTATTAAACCAAGTACAGTATTCCTTCGCATGGTGTGAGTTTCGTCATAGTGTGCATATAAATCGTAAAGCAGAAACGATATTAAAAAATGGTTGAAGGAAATGCTCAGTTGAAGGAACATTTTTTTAAAAAAGCAATTTCAAAATTTTTAATTCTCAAAGAAATGATTTTTGCAAAAAATCTATCGGACAGAATTATGGACACCAAAATTTGGACACCACTTTTTTATACCTATTGTCGTTTGCTATTTGTAAGCACTTAGGGAACGCGCATAGTGGACCCGTTTTCGTCCGATTTGGCCGATGTTCATCTGTCTCTTTTTTCAAGCGTGCGAAAAAGAGACACAACATCGGACGTCGCACAGTGTGATGAATGGCCTTTTTAACTGGAAAAAATCTAAATCTCCCAATTTTCTATATTTATCAATTAATATGTTTACGGTTGTGTATAAAATATGAATAATTATTACCTTTTTACAACATATAGTTGGTTTTCGTTAATTAAACAATATATTTTAAGTGATTCATAATTAAATATAAAATACAACAAAGTTAGTAATGAATCTATGTGTGTATCAGAGAATAATTTAACAAGTAGTGTAGATATCAAAGAACACGTCATTTTTAATTATGGACAAAAAGAATGTAAATACAATTCACTAATTTACTTTTTGGAGATTCAGACATATTCTAACGGGAAAGAATTATTCTTTGGTTTAGTATAAGGTTTTAATTTATAAATAATAACTCTGCTTCATATTATTGTTGATTATTTTAATAAAAATATAACAACATAAAATATGAATAAAACAAAAGAAATAACAGAGGTCAAAGTCAAAGTATAAATAGGAACGTTCGGTTGCATGTATGAACATTTTCAAATTATAAGAATTTGTTTGTGACTTATTACTAATATACAATGTCTGTGATAAATAAGAAGCCATTTCTGATTAATTTAAATGCAACACTATGATTTCACTGTTTTATAAAACTAATAACGTGTAAAAAATGTAAATGGAATATATCTAAACTTATTTGTGTTAAGAGTTACGACCAAATATTTTACTTTGGGTTTACAGCAAAATAAAAAAAAATAAATAAATAACAGGCAGTAAATATTGGAACATTTGTTATAACGTTTTCACGTATAAAGTGATAACGTAACAAATAAAACACTAACAACAATCACAGTAATAATAGCAATAACAACAACAAAAATAACAAAAGTGAAAGATATACGAAAAAACGCAAGGGAGATGTACACTGTACTCTGATCGCTCTGGGACTAAAGAAACCAATTTTCATAGGAAGTAAGTTCAGAGGAAAACTTGAGGATATTATCATTGTCTACTCCTTCAATACACAATGAACGAGACCAATCCATAGGTTTCAACGAGTAGACTAAACAAACCGCTAAATGACGATCGCACCGGTTGTGTTCAGAACGCTCAGCCCGTGCTGTGATTGTCACAAGCGTGAACGTAAAACGACGTAACTTCATTGTAAAAATTAGTATAGTTTTGCAACGTTTTGCAAGCCACTTTTGGTATTAAAATAAAGTAGAGATTCTCTAGTTCATTTATATGTAAAAGTCATCGCGTGGGGCGACGTGGGGCATATACTAATTCATTAACGAAGAGGAATGACATGGACGTTTTCGTGGAAAAATAAGTAACATCTTTGACACTTAATTTACAAAAATAGAGAAAAGTTATCGATAATCTGGAATTACTAAAGTGAAAATATAAGTTTTGAGATGCTACATCCATCATATGTAGGAAATTTAAGTACTCCTTAGTACATTTTAACATATTTCTAGCGTATATGGAAATGTCCCCATTCATTTATAGATTAGGCGTCCGTCTTTTAGGTGAAGTTTACACGCTCTGTAAACATATACAACAAAAGAATTTTAAGTTTTAATATTCAAGGGTTTTAATGCATGCGCATGGGTATTTTAGAATAATCTAAATATGCCAATATAAATTGGCACAGTCAGTTTTTGTTTATTTGAAAGTTAATTTTGTCCAGCTAAAAAGGCCATTCATCACACTGTGCGTCGGTCGAAACGGGTCCACTGTACGCATTCCCTTACGTAGAAGGGTCGGTTCGGATAAAAGGGTTGATTTCTCCCTTAATAGTAGAAAACAGGCGCGAACAAAATACGGCTTAATTGTTAGGTAGATCTAATGAACACTTGTGCAAGATTTCGTCAAAAACGACATGCATCAGTCACCGGCAGTGATGCCAGCCGGGTCAACTTTTCTCGCGCACGCGCGGCCATTTCAGCCTCAGTAAAGTACGCTTTTCGAGGAAATGTGGCACCTTGAGCGCCATGCAGAATTTTAAGAAATTGATATTTTTGACAATTTTTCATACTGCTATTTTCAAGTTTGTCACGCTTAACAATAATTGATTTGAGAAGTAAATTGTCGATTTTAACTTCTACAGACATGCGTGTTTATATAAGAAATAGTATTAAATGCCTACTCCATGTTTGGTTCTTTGACTTTTGCACTTCTAAGTCGTCCATTTGGACCACTGTGCGTCTCTTCAATTATACCGGTACATTCCCGCCGATATAGCTGCCTCAGTGATCTGCTACATCATCGCCTCATCATAGATACGTTACTGTTTTGGACGCGCACGCGCGAGAAAAGGTGACCCGGTTGGCATCACTGGTCATCGGGATCCTTTGTTAACCCTTTGCATTCCTTTGTCGAGTGTGACTCGACATCCGAGAAGGAAAAACTGGTTTTTATACAGGGGTACGGCCGAATAATATGTACTAGCGGGCACGAGGTGGTTCCTTATGAAAAAATAAGAACAAAAAATAAGGAATAAAATTTTTTCATTTAAAGCTTAATTTTTGAGAAAATCGAGTTTGAAACTCCTATTCGTACGTATGCAAATACGCGTTATATGATGCTCGACGAACCGTAACTTAGCCGTAACAGCATACGTACGAATAAGATTTTCAAACCCGATTTTCCTAAAAACTAAGCTTTAAATGCAAAAATTTTATTGCATATTTTGTTCTTATTTTTTCATAAGGAACCACCTCGTTGCCTTCTAGTACATGTTATTCGGCCGCACCCTGTATATATATATATATGTGGTTCTTCCTTTATGAATTTAATTGTCTTATTTTCCAGTTAAAAACAAATATAAGTTCCACAATTATAAATTACAACAAAGTTTGAAAGCTATATCTAATATAATTAGTAAACAGTCAAGGAACTGTCTTCTGAAGTAAATTTCAAATAAAACACTTAAAATAACAATAAAATCGAATAAATAATTCGGAGTGCAAAGGTTTAATGTAAAAATGAATGATAGCTTGTGAAAGTAGAAGTCTGTCTTCATTTCTGAAGTTCTCAGAAATCTCACTGTATCCCTTAATCGTACCATATACACTTATAAACTCGGCTTCAGATAACATGCTGTATTCCAAGATTACGACACAGACCCTTTTCAAGAAACAAAGTGACATCATTCGGCTAATTATTAGGTATACGGCTAATAAAGGCCAGTATTTTTTTACTCAAAATTTAACACTCTTCGATATTTTGGCATAAAAAATATAGGATTCCATTTTTAAAAAAACGAAGTCGATCAACAAATCTCCGAAACGCCTCCACTTACGAAAAAATTATATGAATGACATAATGTACCCCATCAAACCATACAACTTTTCTAGAAAAAGTTTTTTCATACAATGCATACTTTGGAAGTTATTGAGGGTGAACAAGTTGCATGAACCACCCTGTACAGTAATGTCTCTATCGACGCAAAAGCCTCGGGGGGGATTCGTTTGACTTGATCTTATACGGGTAGCTATTTTTTCAGCTTCAAAGGCTGAGCCGAACGTAGAGAAGGACAGCGCGTCTAAAGAGAGACCACGCGCGGGCCTTTGAACTGTGCCAGCGACTGCGACTCTCCTCGTCTCTTTCTTTCCCATACGCTTTCCTTCCTTGCGCCCGAAACGTTCATCGTCGATTAGACCACTAAATACAGTTGAAATTATATCGAGTTTGATCTTTTTCAAGCAGAAAAATGCCACGAATATATTGATGAGAGTTTCATAAAAAATTAGTAATAATAAAAAAGATCACATATTGGTGTTACATTGTGAGGACGCACGGGCCTTTGAACTGTGCCGACGACTGCGTCCCTCCGCGTCGCATTAGAGTAGTGGTTCGCAACGATGTACCCGAGCCGAGATCAGATTACTAAAGTGGAGGGGACATTTTTTTGCGTCGATAGAGACACTACACTGTATATGCAATATTAAGTATAATATTGATATTGACGTTCCTTACAATTATTTATGCAACAAGTTTGCACCATTTTTGCAAATGTTTACGAAATAATGCATAAATATACTTGTATACCTCGCTTGTGACGTGACTTGCGTGACACCAGATACTCCGTTATCTTGGAACACCTCGTCCTATGCATATCAGATGCCTATACCGGGTCTATAAGTATACAGGGTATCCCAAAACTCCTTCAACAGGAAATGGAAGGTTCCTAACGTCATTTGAAGCGACATTTTTCTCAGCAAAAATGGCCGCCGCGGCTTTGTTTAGGAGTTATTAACGAAAGACACGGACCAATCAGAGCGCGACCTAGACGCGAGTTGGCACAGTCGCACAGTCCCAATCCCTAAAAGCTGGCCAAAACACCTAAACGTTCTTCAATTTCTAAAAAAATTGGTATCCCACGGTTTTCGGGTCTGTTGATTACAAATCTGAACTCAGAATTCGAAAAAACAAAGTGGCGGATCCAATATGGCGAACGCATAGGTTAAAAAATTGTTAGTTCTGTTCAAAAATTAGTATACTATGGTTCTCGGGTCTGCTGATTACAAATCTGAACTCAGAATTCGAAAAAACAAAGTGGCGGATCCAATATGGCGAACGCATACGTTAAAAAATTGTAAATACAATCATAAATAAATTGTAAAAATTTAGAAATTAAAATCCCTAATGCGGGGTCTTTGAATAATGATTTATATCAATTAAACTCCCATGCTGTTCAAATATCTGATTCTGGAGGTGTTCAGATATTATATTAATATCACTATTCAAATAACATTTAGTTAATTGAAAAGTTTGTTTCCTTGTCAATCGGATTTCGCTATCACGAGACCCTGAAAGTAAATAATAGAAATTAATATTTGAAACATTTTGTCTAAGAAATAATTAAAAAGTTAATTAATTTATTGAAACGTTTATATCTCGGTAACAAATTGACGCAAGATAATGTTATTATATTGTTTTGAAATTTTCTGAATATCGGGTATATGATTATGAAAAAGATAACCTTTCTTTTTTCCAAAAATTGACTAGTGACCTTCGGAGAACATTTCAAGGTCACTAATAAGTCAAACGCCATCATCAAATGTGTTCCTTCAAACCATAAAATTTTTATTTGAAACATTTTTTAGTATCATTCACATATTTCCGAGATATTTTGGTGAAATATGGTGGTACGCGAGAATTGACAGCTATAGGCTATAGGTAGCTAATTTTTTAGATTTTGCAAGTTAATAGTATAAACTAAGACCCTATGTAAGTTATTCGATGGAGGTGGGTGGAGGTTTTAACTTATCTCTACATCTTTAAAATATATGCGTCAAATTTTACGTTCCCCTTCCGTGTAACTTTTAACCGGTTAACATTAACAATTCAGCACTAAAAACGATTAAACTTACCTCCACAAACTGCATCCATTATGTGGTATAAAAATCACTAGCTTTCAATATAGCTTATACACTTTGCACTTATATTTCGAACGTATGCTCTCGCGCGTGAAAAATGCCTGTCTAGCGAAAGCGAAGTTTCGATTACGACTGCAACCCAGGTAAAAATAAAAACGTGGTAAAATGCAAGCATTTTACCGTTTACCCCACTACGGAGTCAATATTAGAGTACCCATCCCAGTGGGTAAAAACTCGCGCGTCCTAGCACATAATTCATTTTTGGGGTTTTGGCCACGTTTTCGGGCTTTGGGCCGACTATGCCAACTCGCGTCTAGGTCGCGCTCTGATTGGTCCGTGTTTTTCGTTAATAACTCCTCAACAAAGCCACGGATAACATTTATGCAAAGGCAAATGTTGCTTCAAATGATCTCAGGAACCTCCCATTTCCGCCTGTTGAAGGAATTTTGGGACACCCTGAATAGCGTGGTTCACCAGATATTACCACCTCGATTTTCGTCATTATTATTATTCGTAACGAAGAATGTTTTTATAGGGTTGAATATGGTTTCGAGAGATGCATACTCTGGTGTTGTGAGGTTATTTGTAGGTGGACGCGGTCATCAGTATTTTGTTAAATGGGATCGTATGTTTCTTCCTGCACCAATTGATGAAGCTTCATATTCTCTACAAAAAAGTATTAATATCGAAAAGCCATTAGTTAGGAAGATATTATAATGTTAGTGTTGTTGCGAAATCACAACTGACTTCATAATGATACGAATTCAAATACCTCATGGTCATTTTTACATGATTTGTCACATTATGAGACAACAACAAGAAATGCATTAAATCAAATATTTTACATTCATTTTCCGGCAAGAACACCTGATTTAACACCCCTCAACTATTTCTTATGGGGTTACTTGAAAAATAAAGTATACACTGAGGCTCCGACTACAATTGCTGATATGAAAGTTTGTATCATCACAGAATGCAATAACATACCACCAATTTTATTACACACTGTAAAACAATTTTCTGTAAACAACTTTCTGTAAAACAACTTTCTCGATTCAGAAGATGTTGTGATGTAAGCGGTCCCCACATTGAGCCTATTCTGTGACTAAAAAATCGTTACAACATTATTAAGAGAGACGTGATTTAATAACAGCACTAAAATTAAAATATTGTATATATTCCATGTGCCATTTAAAACTGCGGTGCCTAAGGTGGTTCGGAACCCACCTTAATAAAAACTGTAGATTCCGTCGCTAAATAACAAAAAGAAAAATTAAAATATCTCCTTAAGTAATGGTTTTGAGATATGACCTTCATATCTCTTCTACGCGTCCACCTACAAAAACACTCACAACACCAAAGTATGCAACTCTCGAAAACATTCAACCTTATACAGGGTATTTCACCTAACTTGACCACCGTAAATATCTTTGTTGTTTTTAAAGATACGTCAAATGTCTGAGGGACGAAGTTGAATGGTAAAATGGGACTCATACGATACCAAAAAAATGTTTGTTTTTATGTAGAAGTTATCCAAAGAAGAAAGAAAACTGTTTAGATAATATCTCGTTAACTGTTAGATTTAGGACATATGAAGGTCAACACTTTTATACTCAGAATTTGATACTCTATCGATCTATGGTATAAAAGTAAAACATTCAATTTAAAAAAAATGAAGGTGACCTTCACATATCTCTAAAGAAATTATATAAAAACAAAAATTTTTTTGATATCGTATGAGCTCCACTTTACCATTCAACTTTGTCCTTCAGACATTTGACGTATCTTTAAAAACAACAAAGATATTTAAGGTGGCCAAGTTAGGTGAAATACCCAGTATAAACATTCTACACTGCGAATAATAATAATGACGAAAATCGATGTGGTAATATCTGGTGAACCACCCTGTATGTGGTTTAAGATTCCTACCTTCTCTGCCATTTCCTTGAAAATATTCTAAACTGTATCGAGATTCCGTTCGCAGCATTTCAGAATTGTAATCTTCCACACCAGTTTCGGTTTGCCAAGCCTCGTGAAAATCGCAGTGCCCCTGCCTTTATTTCTGCTTCCCCATCGTGCATATTTGTTCTGCAGTTTATCGCAAACGGATTTAACATGGCGAGCAAACACAAAGCCGGAATGTACGAGCGACAGAACAAACAGAGGAGAAACTTCGAGCGGGTTGTCGAGAGCGGCACGTTTGTAATTTCGTACTGTTCGCCAAGTTTTATGGTACGGTCACATCGAAAGAGCACAAATTTGTCGATGCGCATTTTCTTTACCCTTCACCCCCTCGTCACCAATCGCCCGGTCCTTTGGCTCCCCGCTGCTGTTTGAAACCTTGTAATTACCATTCGAACAGTCTCTTCGTTGTCTCTGTAATTTGTGCTTGCTAAATCATCGCGTCGTAGACAGCTTTGACACCTAGTTCTAGAATTAACGAAAGAATGGTATGGAAGTCTTATGAAAATGACTGAAAATTTAAGGAAAATTTATATTAATTTGTTATCGAAGAAATAGATATTTATTCTTCATTTATGCAACAATCAACAAAATAAGTTATGAGGAGTTTCACTTTACACATTGCATTAAAAAAAAATTTGTTCAGAGATTAAATAGTTTACTTAATATACAAAGTATGAAATGTCCCTATTTTTCTCAGCAAAAATTGAAATGCTCGCATTTCTACTCACAAGCTTGTCCCAGTTTCTGCTTAAATATCCACTCACGATGTATTGTATATTCCGATTGATATGTTTAGATTTATTTGTCGGATCGTACAAATAATCAAAACTGTTCAAAATTTAAAAATGCTTTTTATTTACAAAACTTAAAAATATTTATCATAAAAACTGAAATGAACATTACGGAGCTTATACCTAAGAATAACTTTATATATTTAATACTTTGTATCATTGCTTTTTTTCTTTCCTTTTCATTCTTGCAGACATATTTATAAACTAAGAAATGATAATGTAAATAAAATTCACTTGTGAATTTGATGTAACTTCTAAATTTTGAATTTTATGTAATTTGATATACATTGTATAACTTAATAGTCAAAAACGTTAAAAAAAATTTTATAAAAAGAAATTAAACCGACTTCGAAAAAACGCACTAAAAAGTATTCAATAATTTCCATTTAATTTATGTGAATACACACGAACTTAAATACAATACAATCTTTTCGGTGGCGGCGCAAAATTGAAAATTTTCGACACTGAAAATTACGAAAATTCTTAAATTCTTCTACATGCTTTCACATATGTATTAATGTATCTTTTCTTCCCACCTACTGATTTCCAAGTTCACCATACTCCAAGGAAATCATAATCAGCAACATCTGTCATTTGGAAAATTTTCAATTTTGCGCCGCCTTCAAAAAGATGGTATTGTATTTAAGTTCGTGTGTATTCACATATATTAAATGGAAATTATTTCATACTTTTTAGTGCGTTTTTTCGAAGTCGGTTTAATTTTTTTTTATAAAATTCTTTTATTTCACTCTTTTAGTGGAACGAGCAGAATTTGTAGAACACCTAGTAGGATGGTTTTTCGGATTTATTGGTTATTTCGTTATTTGAAATAAAAACCGCAAAGAATGAAAAAATGCAAAATTTGTTTTCAATGCAACAATCGGGAGATATATCCTACACTGATTGGTCCATCCATCTCGGAGTAATCGGTGAACATACATGAAATGTAGGATCAAAGATATCTTTCGTTTGAATATTCACGAATCTCCGTCTGAGATTTACAAAAACATCTTTCTGTAATTTATAAATATCTGAAAGCCGCAATCGATAACGGTAACGACATCGCGTCGTTACTGTTCCTAATATCTAACATTCAGCGGAGTTCAAGACGGCATCATCACCCTACACTATCGCAAATAAAATCGTAAGGAATAAAGAAATGCAAATTTTTTTTCATGGGACCACCCCGGGGACATACTCTACAATATGCAAAAGGTTTCGTTCCGATTGGTCCATCCATCTCGGCGTAATCGGTGAACATACGTAAAAAGCGAAAAAAAAAGAAAAAAGAAGGCACATACAGATCGAATTGAGTAACCTCCTCCTTTATCGAAGTCGGTTAAAAATAAGTATTAATTTTTTAATAACGATAGTAATGTACTTATTTATTTCTGTGGTCATCCTGTTGAAATTATCGGATTTCAAACCGGGATTTATAGGTTATGTGATTGCCGGTGTGTGTGTGTGTGTGTGTGTATTTCAAATTTGCTAGAAAATAATATTGTTACGTTGGTTTTTCTTTCTGAATCTTTCTGAATCTATTTTAAATCTTTGGCCAACAGAATTACAATTTTAGTCAATTTTTCACTAATACCCCTCAAATCACGTTTCTTCACAACGGTCACACGTACTAGCACCATTCAGCTGCGGACGAATTAGCATTTTGTACGAAAATACTGAACTAATTTAAAATAAGTTTTGTATAACTAATTTGTTGTTTAATTTTTTTCTACGTTAAATAAAAAATATGCGTGCAGATCAGAAATAGGGATATTGACCTTATCTATACAACCACCAAACGTAATTTCACATTGATCAGGCAAAATATTCGTTAATATATTTGAATACACAGCATGGAGCAAAATTAAACCAATAAAACCATTTTTTCAGAATGTCGCAGACTTACTTGTTTACTAACACAAGATTTTACATTAACTTCAACTGAAGAAACGATTAATATTTTAATTCTGTTACATTAATTTTACTAGTTATAGTATTTTATTCCTGACTCAATTTTGGGTTAAGCTTCACCTGACGAGACCTCAGATTTTAGACTTTTTTATAATATAATCCTGTAGTTTTTGTTAAGAAAACTGTTGGTTTTTGGGAGAAGCAAGGTAATTTTGTAATAACGAAAAAGGCAGATATCTTTTGAACGATATTTATGTAGATCCTCTCTCTTCGAAAGGCTTTGACTGATGAGTCCGGTAACTCGCCGATACATTTTATACCAAAAATGTGAGTCATGTCGGCTTGTGGACTCAAAGGGCCGCGGCTCTATTTCCGATTTCAAACCTACAGATATCGCAAAGTTTAATGTAACAGGACTCGCAAATACTGGACCTGGTATGTATGTATACATATACAGTTCCCGGAACAGTATTAATTTTTGTATCATGCGTCATACACACATTTCAACAAAAACACCAAAAATTAGAGGTGCGCGGGTTCCCGAATATACGGGTTCGGGTCGGGTCAGAAAAAATCGGGCGGGCTCGGACGATTCGGGTAGCTTGATCGCATCGGGTAGCTTGATCGCATCGGGTAGCTTGGTCGCGTCGGGTGCTTGATCAGCTCACGGGTTGCCGATCAGCAGCAGTCGGCATCTGCCGGACGAGTTCGATTCTCGAGATTCACTCAAGAAGTCTTATTTGAAATTCGAAATCAATTATACATTATATGTAATATAATCTTCATTGTATGTCGTATGTACATATGCGATTTCAGCCTTTTCCTTTATTAAAATTTGAACGTACATATGTACAATATGTAAAATGGTGAAAAAAAATAATGAAGCGACAACAAGATCAGAGACAACTAATACAAAAAAAAACAAGATCAGGAACAACTAATACAAAAAAAAATAATGAAGCGACAACAAGATAAGGAACAATACATACAAAAAAAAAAACAACAAGATCAGGAACCACTAATACAAAAAACAGGAACAATACATACAAAAAAAAATCATAGAAAAATTTTCATTTAAAAAATAATGAATGATTAAAATTTGCAAAGAAGGTGAGCGTATGGGATATAAAATAGACATAGTTCATAGCATTTCCCATACGCTCACCTTCTTTGCAAATTTTCTTTGTATGTATTGTTCCTGTTTTTTGTATTAGTGGTTCCTGATGTTGTTTTTTTTTTATGTATTGTTCCTTATCTTGTTGTCGCTTCATTATTTTTTTTTGTATTAGTTGTTCCTGATCTTGGTTTTTTTGTATTAGTTGTTTCTGATCTTGTTGTCGCTTCATTATTTTTTTTCGCCGTTTCCAATCTTAATTTACTTCTAAACATTACACTGCAAGAAGTTTCACTTCTGCCGCGCGTAGTTTTCCACGCGTACAGTTTTTTCTCTCTTCCTCTTCTTTTTCTCCTCACACAATCTCTTGTAATCCCTTTTCCTTGTTTTAAATTCTATTCCCTCCCCACCCCTCTTCCTCCACCCTCTTAGTTCCATCCCTACTTTCTTTTTCTCTTCTTTACATTCCTCGTTCCACCAACCCTTCTGCTAACTTTTTCTTTTTTCCCATACATTCCTCGTTCCACCAACCCTTCTTCTAACTTTTTCTTTTTTCCCAGTCTCCCTTATTACTTCTTTTATTTTATCCTTTAGCCCTCTCCAATCTTCTTGTAAACCTTCCCCTCCCTCTGTCACCTCCAGAATTTTTCCCTGAATTCCTTCTTACCCTCTTCCGACCACTCACCCCTGCCCAGCGTCTTCCCTTTCCCTTTCCTCGCTTCTCCCCCACCCCTTTCCCCCTTTAACTCTATATTTTCCCCAATTTCCATTTTTTCTACCCCCTCTCTAGTATCCTCATTCCCCAGTGCTTAATCGATCACCGAATTTCCTCTTGCTCCTACATACATCCATTCCCCTTTTTCATCCCCCTTCGTATTCCCATTTAACATTCCCCAACCTCTCTTACTTAGGAACTCGTATAGTTTTCTCCCTTCCGCGTTCACCCTCGCATCTTATGATTCTCTACTTCCTTTCCCCCTCCCTCTTCCCCCTCTCCAACCTCTCCCCTTCTCTCCCTATTCTCGCGTTGACGTCTCCCCCAATAATCACTCTTACCCCTTTCTGTTTCTCTTCTATCCAATCTCCCAATTCTTCCATTTTTCTATCCAGGTCCCCATTTACATATACCCCAATCACCCTCCACCATCCCCCCTCCGTTTTCACCTTTACCATCATTTTGTCCCTCTCTCCCTCTTCCCTCCCTTCTTTCTGACCCTAACTCCTTTCTTACCCCCACTATCATACCCCTATTGCCCTCCCCAGCCTTTCCTTTCTCTTGGCCCATTGAGCCTCCCAGAAAAAACTTCTTGGCAACCTATTTCTGATTTTGTCCCAACCCTTCTCCTCTATCCATGTCTCCATTAGCACTATCACATCCCATTCCTCTAACCCTTTCCAGAAGTCCTCTTCCTTATTCGCTAACCCCGCTACATTCCAAAAACCCACTTTGCATCCTAATCTCTTTCTTTTACTCCCTGCCCCCTTCTTTACTCGTTTCCCTGCTCTTCTATCCAATTTTCCTCTATTTCGTCCCTTCTTTTCATTTTTCCATTTACCCACATCTTCATTTACCCGACCTGAACGTTCCCACCTTTTATCCTCTCTTTCTCTGCTTCCCTTTCCATTTTCCATCTTGCCCTCCTCCCCTCCTCCGTTGGGTCGTCATCTAATCTTCCTTACAACCCCTTAGCTTTTTCTTCCCTACCATCACTTTTCGTTTGCTATCCCTATCTACCATTTTCACCACTGCCATCCCCCCCCTTCCATCCTTTCCTACCTTTCCTACCTTTTTAATCTCTTTTATTCCCTCTCCCTTTACCTCCATCTTTTCCCATAATTTCTCAATCTCCCCTATCAACTCTTCTCCTTCTCCCACTATCCCCCTTACTATCACATTATTTCTTTTCTCTTCTCTATCCCTTTTATTCTGTTTAATTTCCATTCTTCTTATTCTCTTCCTATTCTCTTCTACTAATTCTCCTTCTAACCCGCCTTCCCTACCTTTCATTCCCTCTTTTTCCTCTCCTCTCGCTAATTCTTCTAGTCTCTCCTCTACCTTCATTACCCGTCCCTCTATGCTTTCTATCCAATTCTTTATCTTCACCCTTTTTACCGTGTCCTCCTCACTCTCCTGCCTCCATTTTTCCCTTTCCCTCTTCCATTCCTCTAACAACCTTTTCCCTTCTTCCCTCTCCCCCTTCATCTCTTCCCTCATCTTCCGCACCTCCCCCATTAACCCTTTGAACATTTCCTCCATTCCCTTCAATAACCCTCCCCCTCCCCCTTCACTTCTGGTGGAGACCTTACTGTCGTATCACTCTTTTTAAATATTATACTTTCCTCTACCCCCTCCCCCTACCTCCCCTATTCCCCTTTTCCTCCCCACAAAATCCAGATTTTCCGTACTAAACCACCGCTCTATATTACCATCCTTTATAAACCTATCCATTCTTCCTTTTCCTTCTTTCCTATCTTCCTTCCCCGCCCCCTTTTCTTCTTCTCCTCTCTCACTCATTTTCGTCTATACTTCTAACTTTCTTTCCTTCTACTCTTTTCAAAATTTCCCGCTTCCCCTGTCTACCTGACTCCTAACTCCTCTCACTTTTTCCTTCCCCACTGCTCTTTCTCTCACTCCCTCAACCCTTATTCCTTTTCTACTTCCTATCTCTACACCCTACGCACCCCTCTCTACCACTCTCTACACTCACACTTCTTTCCACTCCACTCTTTCACACAAAACTCTCGTCCAGCTGACTAGGCACAACCGTCTCTCATACAACCGGAAAAGGAAGTCCCATTGGTTTACTAAATGATCTGCAAAAAAGATTTTCCAAAAATTACAATTTACAAGCTTTCATGCAAAAATAAAAAAAAAGGATTTTTTAAAACTTTTTTATTCGGGCCCTTAATGAAAATTTAAAATATATATGTTTTGTAGATCTATGCTAGTTATACACATGCTGAAAATTTCGTCAAAATCGATTAACATTCCCAAGAGCTGCAAGTGGTTAAATGTGGTGAAAATCATAGTTTTTCGCCAGTTTTTGCTTAAAATCCACAGATTCTTACAGGGTGGTCCGTTTAAATAAGACCACCTAAATATCTCTTCAGGTTATTGTGATGCAAAAAATATTTGTTACGTAATGTGCATGGTGTCGATGGTACAAATATCTGGCAAGTATGTTTTTTCCGAAGGTCATTTTTTTCGGATTTATCAAGGTCATCAATGGTTTTTGATACAAACTACATTCTTTTTTATTGCATCGTGTAACTGATCGCAAATTCATTCAGATATTTATGAACACATGGCCTTGGAACGACCTTGATCTTCGAAAATTAAAGTTTTACCTTCAGACCAAGGTCAATGTCATGTTATTATACATATCTGAATGTATTTTTTTAACTCTAATAAAAAAGTGATAAATGGTGCCTCTTTTACTTTCTCACGTGATGCTTAGCAATTGTAATTTTTTCCAAATGTTTTTTGCATGTCATTTGGTAAAACAATTCTTCTAATTGCTCAAGAAATGTCGGGTCATTTGGACCGATCATAAAAAAGTTATTATTTTAAAGTGCGTTCAAATACTTTTGAGGTTCACTGTACATATGTATAATTTCCGGAAAGAGCTCCACGAACGTTTCTATTGTAGTTTAATTAATAAAAAGCAAGCGATCGTACTGGTGTAACTCGATTTACATAAATATGTATACCAATTCTTTTCTGTAATCGTCAGCACCGTGTCTGCCACTCCATTTCAATCAATCGCTACGGAATTCGTACAACTGTTCAATATCGAAGTCCTGTAAACTTTCAATAACCAGACTAAAAGCACGTTCTATTGGTTATTGGAAATTCAATTTCCCTAATGCTCGACGACGTGCAGGATATTGCCAGGAACGTCATAACGCCAGGGAAATATTTCGTATTCGTTTAGTAATCCTGGTCTGAAGCGCAATTCTTATTAACTAGGGAAAATTACGTAGGAACTCCAAACTGTCGGTGCACGTAAGAAATGTTTTGTGGGGTACCACAGTGCGTCGGATGCCCATTTTGTGGACAAAATTCTATATCTTAGAAACTATAAGCGATATAAAAAAATGTTTCAAGTAAAAGTTGAAGGGTATAGAGAAGAGATGATTATGTACAGGGTGGTCCATTTATCTTGAGACAGTCAATTATTACGGAAACCAGCAGGAATATGAAAAAATGTTTCATATAAAATATTCCTCATATGCGTGAAGGAAGGGGCACATTTAATGGCGCTATGCACATTTTTTCCATAATGGCCCTTTAAGGGTCAGATGAAGGACAACTTAATTTTTTCAAATGGAAATCCATATTTTTTATTTTATATTCTTATTCTACATCGAAAAATAATAATATTTCGTATGAAACATATTTTTTCCTGAACTTACCATTTTTTAACGATACCATGATAAATGTTGCAGAGTTTGCATAATGGCATACAACATGTATTGTGCATCTTCATCTAGTAGGCGGCAATAAGAAGTACGTAATTTATCAGATAATTTATTAATCGTAACAAAAAATACAGAAAATTGTGAGCAATTAATGTAACAAATGTTCAAAATGATGTCCTTCCATATCAACACATTGTCATGTGCGCGCACAAGCATTTCAATTGGAATTGAATCGCACACATCACGTATGCGTTCTCGCATATTTTCGCGGGTTGTGAGGACATCTTGATAAACTTTGTTTTTTAAGTACCCCGAAAGATTCCTGTCACCGCTTACTAGATTTTTATGACTTCAGATTAAACTCAGTATTTTTTGTCATTACAAATATTGGGATGTTCACCACAGTTTGTTTAATAAAACCGTGCACGCTAGGAAAAAATGTTTTATACGAAATATTATTATTGTTCGATGTTGAATAAGAATATGAAATAAAAAATATGGGTTTCTATTTGAAAAAATGAAGTTATCCTTCATCTGACCCTTAAAGGGCCATTATGGAAAAATGTTCATAGCGCCAAAAAATGTGCCCCTTCATATAAAGAATATTTTATATAAAACATTTTTTCATATTCCTGCTGGTTGCCGTAATAATTGACTGTATCAAAATAAATGGACCACCCTGTATATGTATTTGTGAAGGTCACTTTTAACATTTCATACGCAAGTTCATATTTTTGAATGCGTATTCTGGTACGTGAGGTTAAGACATTTTCAAAAGACTACGAAAACATTACTTTTACATAAACCGTTGTCAACATATAACCATCTTAACTTGACGTGCCGTCTACTATAGTAGTATTGATTATATTACTATATGAGTGAGACAAAAGCCAGAATCGACTGTTTAGTAACGTGGTTATTTCCGTACGTTACATATAATAAATATAATAATAATAAAAACAAAACAAATGAAAACAAAAAAATTTGAAAAAGATTGTTTTATAATTTTCGGGCAACCAGGGGCAGCTAATTCTTGTGTAATCCTTTGCAAGATATATGTATGCATATTTTCCAATAAAAATCATGGTGGAGTTTGCAGGAGTATTTTCTTAAACCTTAATTAAAAAGTTACAAAAAGCAATTATAGTCACTGAATTCCATTTTAAAAAAATGAAGGTGGCCTTAATATCTCTGAAAAGAATGACATAACAACAAAAATTTTCTTGGTATCGCATGAGCCCCATTTTACCATTCAACTTTGTCCTTCAGACACATTTGACGTATCTTTAAAAACAACAAAGATATTTAAGGTGATCAAGTTAGGTGAAATACCCTGTATATCAAATTCTTTTGGGGTAATTTTTTTGGGGTGAAAGGGGGGCCAATAACATTTTTTTAAATGGAAAGTATTATTGTTTTTTTGTTATTGTGATACCTCTCTCATTTTTTTTTAAACTCAATAACATTTACTTGAACGTATTTTTTTAATTATTTATTACAGAGTTATAGTT
Source organism: Lasioglossum malachurum (assembly GCA_028455605.1). Taxonomy (NCBI): domain Eukaryota; kingdom Metazoa; phylum Arthropoda; class Insecta; order Hymenoptera; family Halictidae; genus Lasioglossum; species Lasioglossum malachurum. The sequence goes on from CM052311.1 coordinate 16,566,795, forward strand.
ATAGAGCGGACAAATTAATATTGATTTTGCGAATATGTTTACGGGCAAGGTAAGCAATCTACAGTGAGCGAAACTCGTGTAAACGCACTTGAAAATTTACAAATTATCATACTTATTTAGAAGAAAAGGGCAGATGATGTTATCAAAATGGGGTTATTTACTTTGCTAAGCCTTTACTTTCAACATCTATGCTTCGAAATGTTCTGTATTTACATGTCAAAATATGTCGCACAGCGAAACGTGTTAAAACAGCGCCTACAAGTGCGAAATTCGTTTAAACGCAGTGCTTTCTTCTCCAGATATTGAGAGATATTATAAAGGAAAGTGGTTGATTTAAAAAGTGATCATAAAGGTATTGCTGTCCCGTGTTCCCAATTAAGTCATATTTTTGGCTTTGCAGAAAAGGCAACAAAATCTTTTTAAAGAAAGGGGGGGGGGAATTGAATCGAAAGATTTCCAAAGAAATTAAACGTTCCGAGTCCGTAGTACGAAATTTTTTGAAACGTGGTGAATATCATGGCAAAAAAAACGCGCTACAAAAGGAAATGCAAAAATCACAAAACGAGAAAAAATAATATAATAAGTGAAGCGACAAAAAAAATTAGTTGCACGTTAAATTGTTGTGCAGTTAGAATTACCAATGACGTCCAGACGTGTGCAACAAATTTTGCACAATGGAGCGAATGTTGTTTTCAGAAAACCGATGAGAAATCCAATGTTAAAACAACATCATAAGACTACCCGGTTACAAATTGCAGAAAATCACATGCACTGGACCGACAAATGGCATAAACTCATTTTTTCCGATGAAAAGAAGTTGAATTTGGATGGTCCAGACGAGATGCTCATCGTATTGGTATGATCTGCGTCAAAAGAATGATTCTAGATGAAGCCAAAATTTTTTCATGGCGGTAGTGTTATGATTTGGGAAGCTTATTCATCATTCATGTATTTTCAATTTTAAATTATTTACTTTACATGTGCGTTTAAACGAATTTCGCACGTAAAATATGGTTTTGTTGTAAAAATTCTTACATAAATGTTTTGGTCAATATATATGTACAAATATTGTAGTATATAAATGTATTTATAATTCTCAGTTATTGTTAAACGTTTCTTATTAAAATTTTGAACCTTTAGCCTCAAAATCCTTATTTTTGTATGTGCGTTTAAACGAATTTCGCTCACTGTAGTAACTCACTATGTATATACGTACAACTGGGTAATACGAGGACGAAGAAAGATGACTTACAAAGTGCTTAGACGTCCAAGGACAAGAACATCATTTTGAACATTTAATAAAATATAGTATGTGATAATATTATATTTTTCGTTTTTTTCTTTTCGTTACTTCAACGTTTCAATGCATAACTGAATTTTGTGCATTAATTTTAAGGAGGAGGGTCACATAAAAAATTATTTCATCCTTTAATAATTTTAGTACGTTGAAAATAGTTAATTCATGTTTATAAATTCTCTTAATCTTTATTCTACTTTAAATTGTACCTACCCGTTTTTGCCATAATTGCATAAAAATCGCAGTCTAGTTATTGCTAGCTGTAAGCGCAATAAAAAAAATACGTTCAAGTAAATGCTATTGAGTTTAATAAGAAGTGTGTGTGTGTGTGTATCACAATAACTGAAACTCAATAATACTTTCCATTTTAAAAAATGTTGGAGGCCCCCTTTTTCCCCAAAAAATTACGCAAAAAATATTTAATACATGCTAAAATAATAGCCGTCCTTAATAATTTAATTTAAAAACAAAATTAATTCAATATTTTCATTAGATTCTGAGAAAACAGATTCTAAGAAATACAAGACTGTAGACACAGGCTATACCGCCTGTGGCGGTGTAAGAGCGAAACAATCTAGTAAGAAATTTTCTTGTTGAATAGTAAATGTTACGTATACATAAACACAGGGTGTCCCATAAAGTCGAGAGACCACTTCAGTGATAGGTTCTGCATGTGAAAACAATAAAGAAGCTAATAGAAATATATGCTCTATTTGTCTTTTCTTTGAACTTCTCGGTTAACACACTGTACCTGTTTACCTTCGCAAAGGGTGTTCGAAATGATCTTGCATTTGTATCGGAAGAAGAGTGTGTATCTTGACATACATATTTTATTGTCGACTGCCTTGTCAACTCCATTTCTCCAGGTACTGTTCCGATTTTATGGAAGTCTTGTTCAATTTTCTCGCGACATACAGTAAGGAGCACATATAACTGTTTCCACACACTTTAAATCAGAATAACCTTTTTATGAATGGACCAAACGACTTCAATTTCTCTATAAGGGTACAAAAATTAGTTTAGCAAATAACGTCTAATAAATAAATGGAAAAAATGCATTTGATCGGAATTGTGATAAACTTTTTTAGCTGGGCCAATAATGAAAATATAAATCATGTGTTTTGTAAATTCGTATGAATTAAATACGTTCTGAAAATTTCATTGAAATTGATTAATTGGTTTCCGAATTATAAACGACCAAAAGTGGTAAAAACTTTAGTAAAAAAATTTAGTAAACCAATGCTTCTAATTGCTTACAAAACATCAGGTCGTTTGGTACAGTTATAAAAAGGTTGTACTGTTTTAAAGTGCGTTCAAATACTTTTGTGGTTCACTGTATACACGAAGGATTTCAAACAGTCCTATAAGTAATGATTAAACACCGGGTGTGTCTGTGCACGACAAATATGCAAAGAACACGATATCATGTATGCATCATAAATATGAAAACGTGCATGTATAATTCTCTAAATTAAATTCTCTAATGTTTCTCTAAATGAAATAGCGCTAATTGGCGACGTTCATCTAGAGAGAAATTAGCTACGCTACCCCGTTAGCTATTAAAGATTCACAATCTGTATGGGGTTCGGAACCTGTATGGGGCTAGGAAAAATTATATATATATATATATATATTATTTTATACTTTTTAGTCCGTTTTAAAAACGTGGTTTCTTAAAAAATTTATTTTTATTTAAATAATTATTTTCTGCTTTTTAGTCTTGTGTGTGTGAAATTTTTCAATCGATTTTAAACATTTTGATGACATTATAACGGAGACATGTAGTAAATTTCAGGCGGTATTGCGACCACGTCCTATCGAACACAGACGCCGTGGTAACATGTCAAAGATAAAGGTTCGACGGAGAATCTCGGTGTACCTGTTCTTTCGCTTGGTAAACAAACATTATTGTAGTACATATATTAATACGTAGTAACTATGTATACACCGCACAGAGCTTGAACGCACACTGAGCTCCAACGGTGCGAAGTGGGTCCGTGGAGTGGGGATGAGTCGGAGTGGGAACGCGTAGTGGAATGGGAAACGCTCTGTCGCGCGGATTGGCTATCGCTGAATCGATGACGTACTACCTTTACCAAGCATATTTACTGAGGCTCGGGTTCGAATCCCGGTCCAGTTACTACGATTTTCTAATTACTATCTCGTAAACGCACAGTTTAAAAAAAAATTTTTTTTGGAATATTGCATTGTCATCCAGTTCTGAGCTATGTTTAAAATTTCAAGTCTCCAGCTCATCGGGAAGTTAGTTTAAAATCAATTGCAAACTTTGTACCGAACAGACAGACAAACAGACAAACAAACAAACAAGAAAGCGAGCTAATAAAAACGTGGTAATAGAATACAGATTAAGAGAATTTATAAACATGAATTAACTATTTTCAACGTACTAAAATCATTAAAGGATGAAAGAATTTTTCATGTGGCCCCTCCTTCTTAAAATACCTACTAAAACATTAGCCCACCTTAACCGTTTAATTAAAAAAATAATTAATTCTATATCTTCATTGGATTCCGAGAAAACAGCTTGTAACATTTTCTCCGGTACACCTTGTATAGTAAAAAGCTGGCATTGTATTAAGGGGGGAATATTATGCTGCAAAATTTTTCGTACAGGTGAAGGTGTTTTGGAGATTTTAAAATCATCTTAATGCAGGGGTGGCCAATCTTTTGCATACCATGCGTAAAATTTTTTCCCATACAAGTTCAGGTACGCCATACAACTCGAGCACTTTTTCCACCTTCTTATGTTCGTTGTTGCGATTGGAAAATAGGAATAGGGGTAGGATCTGCTTCGGTTAGGGGAGGAAAAGGGGTAACTCAATCGCGCAACTAAATTAATTAACTTGCGCCAGTTAAAAAGACACACGTTCATTGGAGCACTAATCTACAATAGTGAGAAATGATCTTTTGGACGAGAGGGCGATCCTATAATTGTAAACTGTCAAAAAATTGCGACGGATTGATAAGTATAAACAAGGCTGTATAAATTCATCTGAGAGCTCTCAGGTGCTGAAAATATGAAGATGGATTCAGTTATGGCGCCTACTTCAAAAGAATAAGTATAGGCGCAAGGATCCAATGCGCCACTTGTAATCATCCAATGTGCCAAGTTTGGCGCATGCTCCACAGGTTGGCCACCCCTGCCTTAATATCTTTAAATGCAACGGTTTACTTTGTATCGTGAAATATTCAGGGTGGTCAATCTTAGTGGCCCACCCTGTATAATTACGATAACATATTTTTGGTACTCAAGGTCACCTGACGTTCATGACTTAAGCACTGCATTTTTTCAGTTGCTTCATGATGGAATAAAAAAAATACAAGTTTCCCTCATAGTAACGATGACCTAGAAAAACTATGAAAAAATAACCGGATAATAAGTTATCTTCTGTGGTATTGCCCGATCGATACCATTTGAATTATGCCATAAATAGTTTCTGTGTCATTATGAATAAAGGAGATATTTTGATAGCCTTCTTTAGCTGCGACACCATGTATTTATAAAGGCTGATTCTGGGAACTAGGACAAGTTGCTTTTTAAAGTAAAAATAGAAAAAAATTATACAGGAAAATATGTCATAAATATAAGAGTTCCTTGTGTCTTCGTACATATGATGTTATTTTTTATGTGGATGCATCGGTGCGCACGCCAGGTGGAATTGCACTTAATTCTTTAATGCAATTCAATGTTTTTGTTAAACCAATTGATCCCTTTTATTAACCTACGTATAATAAATAATAATAAATTTCAGATTTTGTGTTAGAAACGTAGGTACTTTGGGATTATCCCGTCGACCATTTTTACCAAATATAATATATATAAAATGTTAAATACATGTATATTATTACAATATATATTTTATACATTGTGACGTGGCAGCATTGCCTACGTCCCTCTGAACTCTCTAGCGGAAGACCGGGCCACCCTTTGGCTCAGCTAACATGTTGAGAGCCACGGCGAGCGATCTCCCTGGGCACGAACGAGACCCAGAGAGCGAATTTTTCATATTTTGAATGTCGCGCGAAACGAAGCGACGCAATTTTGCAGGATCGTATCCGGATCCACGCCGCTCTTTCTCCCACGACAGTACCGAACCAAAATAACGAGGGATCGAAAAGGCTCAGGACAACCAATCTGGAGGCGCCGACGAGGGCATACGGTGCAGAGACGACCAGCCACTCTACCCTGTCGTCACCTCGCCCGGATAGAAGCTGCACCGCGACCGGAGTGGCCGAAGTCGATCGCCTCATCGGAAAGCGGCCAATGAGCGAACAGCGCTACCGGACACGTCGCTGAATGCCGGAAACCATTCGCCTTCGCGCAGGGTTCGCCCGTGCGAGAATCCAAATTAGCGATAAGCCAAAAATGTCGCGCGGGAGAAAGATGCGGAGAAAGACGGGGACACCTCGCTTCCGCATTCCCGAGCCACAACGTACGACAACACTGCATCGTCAAATCTTGTCGCGAGTAGATCGTAAAGATTGCGTAAAAGATTATTGTATTTGCGACTGCTGCCTAAAAGGAACGAACGGAATCGTTGCCGAACATCCGCTGTACTTCGTTGCATTTTGGGAAGCGCCGATCAGGCCTTTTTGTTACGATTACGAAAAGTGAAATATCGTGTTGGCTCGGATAGCGCGTCAGGCGGTTCTAGATTCGCGTCGCAAGAGTGTGAAAGACTTGCACGGCTTTCGTATTGGCGAGATTTCGAAGGAGTTTTAAAGCACGGGAAACACGAATCTCCCGAGCATTTGCGGGATATCGTTTAGCGATCTGAATCCGGTCGGATAGCGGGGGCCGCGGGACCGCCATGTTGCGGTTGTCCGACGCCAGTAGAGCAAAGCCGTCGTTCACTCTTTCTAATCTCGTCGTTCTAAGCAAGTCCGAGAAAGATCGCGTATTACATCTGAATTCGGTTGAGTCGTTGCCGTTAGCATCTCCGCGTCGTGAACACCGCGTCACTGCCGAATTCAACGCGAAGAGAAAGGAAATGGGGAAAATTAGCGCGTGCGATTACCACCGGTCGCGATACTCCTTGTGACGCGCTGGATACTTCTGTATTCGCTGCCGAGTTTGTCGACAGCTCGAGGTCGTCTTGCGATCTTGCGAAACTTGCGCACGTCTGTTAGCTATTCAGGACATCGGTGTTCCACGTCCCCTCGGAATTTCGATTGTGATAAGGTTTTCGCGAAAGTGTACTATTTTGCGTGACACGTTGAAGTGTCTGGCGCCCGAAATTTAGAATCGTTCGCGTATTTTGTCCCGGGCGGACCACGTGTCGTACGGCCGAACGTGGCCCGGCTCTCAGCCACTAAAGACCCGGTGTCGCTTCAATTCGCGAAGATTCTTACGGAAATTTAGACAGCGACGTGACAACATATATTATATTAATATATACTACCTTCTGGCGATAATTTCGTGTTTGGCGAAAATGGTCGACAGGATAATCCCAAAGTACCGAAACGTACTTTACTACACAAGAAGTGTCCAAACTCTCAATATGAATTGTAGGAAGGATTGCCGTGTTTACTCTGTCACAAAATCGAAAAGTTTTCCCCAAAACTGTATTTTTAGACCGTCTTAATCAGAAAAAAGACTTTCAACTCCAATAATAATACAGAATTTGCTAGGAAGATGTGTTCACAAAATTAAATTTCAAGTTTCGGCATTACATATTAAGTTCTGTTTGCAAGTAGGTAGAGGGTATTAGTTCAACTAATTACATTCTTTAAAAATGTCACTCCAACATAAAACTCGGTATAACCTGAAAACAAGATCAAATAGGAATATCCTGCACAAAGTGGAATATTCCACTTACACGTTGTCTTAATTTTTAGTTTGTATGCAGCACATATTCAAACTTTGTAACTTGTTCTAATGAAAACGGATATTGTCAACGACTATACTTTAAAACAAAATTTACCGAATTTTCTACATTTGCTAAATAATGTTTCAGGTGAGCAGTCTCTGCAGCTGTATTGCTCCGTTTAGAAAAGGTCAGTGAAATAAAAATATTGAATATTGAAACTGTAATCCGCCGGAGCTGCCTCTGTCCAACAGAAAATCCGATTTAAAAGAAATTCGTAACGTCTGAGCAGGTTGCCAGAGCGCAACAATTTTATAGTAAATCCTAGTAAATGATAAATTAATTTTTTGTTTGTTAGTCGCGGTGATGCCGTTAAGGGGGTAGACTAGGGTGCTTCTTAATCTTTGACCAACGAATAAAATGCACCGCGGCCCCTAGAATTGTTTCTTTAGATGAGAAAAAAATTTGTGCAAAGTTTGAGCTCGATCGGATAAAAGGATCCCCTACCCCATTTCAATCGAAAATTTTGAAATTCACCTCAACCATGGAACATGGCAGAGTTGGGCATTAATCGATTAAAATTTTAATCATGATTGATTGATTAATGTGTACGATTAAAAAAAGAAATCGTCGAAAAATCGGCGATTGATCCAATCGATTGATGAAGTTAATCGTCAATCGTTGATTAAATGAAGAAATCGTCGAAAAATCGTTGATTGATTCAATCGATTGATGTAATCATCAATCGTCGTAGCTTTCCAGGAATAATAACTTCAAACATAAAAGCACGTAAACAGGGTTTGTATTATAGACCAAATGACAATACACCTAAACTCAGTTTACATTTTTTTCAGTATCCATACAGTTTTGATTACGTATTTCATTTCGAAATTTCAGCAGTTAATCATTAATCAATTATCCGATTGACGATTAATAATCGTTAATCGCAATTAACGATTAATAAGTATTTAATCGTTAACCGCAATTAACGACTAAACTAGGAGATTAATTGTTAATTGCGATTATATAACGATTGAAGTAGAAATTTAGTCGTCAATCGTTGATTAATTTTTTGCCCAACTCTGGAACATGGCACATTGTTGGATTTGTCTTTTTTTCTGAATAGGAATATGGAAAAATTATATGACCTATAAATGAAAATAACAATGACCTTGAAATTTCGAAAATATGATTTCCAAAAAATTTTTTTATTTTACTATTATATTTACTTTATTGAATAGTACAAATTTCTCCTTTGACATTTTTTTGTATAATCACAAATAACAGATATTTAAATATCTACATCAAAATGTAGCATATTTTGACTGATGGTGGGACACATGTATTATCCTGTATAAGTAAAATGGGTCCCATGGAAATCACCTACACAGATTTCCCCGACACGGTTTTCACCGACAACATTTTACCGACTCCAGATTTGACCGACAACGAATTTGTTCGACAACGATTTTGACCGGCAACGACTTGAGACAACAACGGATTTGACCGACAACGACTTGAGACGACCACAGTAATGAACAACAGTAACATTGTTTGACAAGAACGTTAGCCGAATGCGTATATTCAACAAATACTCAGAAATCGTACACAATACACCACCACAAGTTTCTTGCAGGAATTAGCACACAATATTAGATTATAATAATGTAATTAATGTTTTTGTTACACAATTTATCGAATGTACTTAAAATCTTTGTTACATTGATCTAGGCAAGTTATTAACAACGGGAATATTATTCTCCTTGCAACTATTATTTTTATCGTAATTTATTTGTATAATAATACAATTAATTGAAGGAAGCTTAAATTTTTGTTATTTATTATGTTAATATTTCCGTTGCCATAAATGTTTTTGTTATACAGTCTATCAAATCAGTCGTTGTCGGTCAAATTTGTTGTCGATCAAATTCGTTGTCGGTGAAGTGTTGTCGGTGAAAACCGTGTCGGGGAAATTGATCTTGTAGCTGCAATCATCGTTTACAACCCTTTTGTAAGGTCTTCCACTCCGGGTATTTATAAGGACTCCAATTACTTGATGCTGTTACATGTTTTGCGAACTGGAATTCTTGCCTTTTCTCACATCACTTCCACTTCTTTCACAACAAGATGTGCACTAGATCGGAGGTTCAATTTCACTTTCCGCAAATTGTAACAAAGAATTCTTAAAACTTGTCCTTTCGATGGCAACTTAACGCCTATAATCCGATTTTCGTCATGTCGTAATAAAAACAGTTTTTCGTGACTTCTACTCTCCATTAGGCTTCTGATTTTCTGATTCTCTGATTGACTGTTGGATTCCGACTTTCGGAATCGATTGCAACACTTTATAGAAATCGAGAAGAGTTTTTCTTTAAATAACGTACACGGTGTGTGTGTGACGAGGTAAAGTACAACAACGTAACCTGGTCTTGAGTTCGCAAGGAAAAATCTCTCTACTATTTCTGCGGGCTGCTATACAGGGTGGGTCACCTAATGTTGCCACCTCAAATATCTTTGTTGACAAAGTTGAATGGTAAAATGGGGCTCATACGATACCAAAAAAATTTTTGTTTTTATGTAATTTGTTTTAGAGATATGAAGGTCATCTTCATTTTTTTTAATGGAATGAGGTATTTTTGCAGTTGGACATTCGTTATAAAAAAGTACTAACCTATGTATGTCGATTACTCACTAAGTAATGGTGTTTTAGAGTTATTTAAATTGAAATATCTCCTGAACTACTAACTTTTCCTCATACGTAGAATAGTACATAGGATAGTATGAAGGTGACCTTCATATCTCTAAAAAAAATTACATAAAAAGAAAAATTTTTTTGGTATCGTATGAGCCCCATTTTACCATTCAACTTTGTCCTTCAGACATTTTACGGAACTTTGAGAACAACAAAGATATTTGAGGTGGAAATATTAGGTGACCCACCCTGTATAATAATTGATTTTGGAGCGGAAAATGTGGAAGGGAGTGGGAATAGTGTGCTGTGGAAAGAAGGACGTGGAAGAAAAAAGGTCTAAGGGTTGTTTGGTCCTAGCGACTTAGATGTTCTGGCTGACGTGTTTACGGCTTATTGTTAGTAATCGTGGTGCGCGTTGGCGTTTACATAAAGGATCGGATATACAACATTATGATCACTGCTTAGAGCATACTAGCAGGTACGGTACCCTTATTTTAAGGTTTTTCTGCCTTGCGAAAGTGGTTCTTGGCTCATATTTTGGAAGCCAAAGCCGGTTTACAAAAAATTGTGGCAACAGAAATAGTTTTACTTATTAACTTTACTTAACAGTTGACAAAAGTACTTTGTAATGCAAAGTACAAGTTGATCTTGTTTATTGTTCAATGCTACTGTGGCTAAACTGTCACTATAGGGTTCTTAAAGTCTTGTTTCAGTAGAGGTATAAAAATAAAATGTAATACATGGAAATGTTAAAATTTCTCTGTTATTTGTGATTATACGAAAAAATGTCACAGGAGAAATTTTCACTGTTCTTCACTGTACTTTACAAGATCATTGTTATTTTTATATAAAGGAGGTCATATAATTTTTCCATATTCCTATTCAGAAAAAAAAGACAAATTCAACGATGTGCCATGTTCCATAGTTGAGGTGAATTTCAAAATTTTCAAAATTTTCAATTGAAATGGGGTACGAGATCCTTTTATCCGAATGAGCTCAAATTTTGCACAAATTTTTTTCTCACCTAAAGGAACAATTCTGGGGGGGCGCGGTGCATTGTATCTCGATAAAAAATTTTCACAGGTATATCATAGAAGCAACCTAGGGTAGACTCTCGTTTCCAGGCTTGGTGCGGGAAAAGCCTTCTCGGTAATTGTTGACAAAAGGTCTGCGTCCTCCGATTTTGATGAAATTTTAATATGTTATAGATTTCGACATTTTGAACAACTTTTTCCTTTTCCAATATAGGGGGGTCGCTTTTAGTTTTCGAGATATTTGCAAAAGACTATTGCTAATACTGTATTGAATTTTTCGTATTCCTGCACGCTGTGCGGCAACGTAAGCCTGTCCCGGCGCGGCGTTTGTTTACATTTTGACGCTGTGGAGATGAGAGTGTAAACAGGGTTTCAATTTAGTCATACATATATAGAGTGAGCTTCCACTTTAAAACAATATATATATAATACGTTTTCGCAAGAGACGGATACGAAAAATGCGTCGTGACTTTCCCGACAACCCAGTATATAATATGGGAGTGAGACCCTATTTTCTCTGTCATGTCCACAGCGTGTTTACTAGCAAAATGTAAACAGATGACGCGTCGGGACAAACTTACATTGCCACGGAGCATGGAGCAATACGAAAAATTTAATACAATATTAGCGATAGAAACTAAAAGCGACCCCCTATATTGGAAAAGGGAAAAGGTGTTCAAAATGTGTTGCTGCATAACATATTAAAATTTCATCAAAATCGGAGGACGCAGACCTTTTGTCAACAATTACCGCCTTCTCATTTCTCGATAATGCAAAGATGGGCTTTTTCAGTAGCCAAAAGCGCTAGATAAAAAGATCAATCTAGACCGCAATCGCCCTCAAAAGGCCCCTCGGCAGCGTAATTTCCATTATTCGGAAGCTAGGTCTTTTCTCCCGAATTTCTGCATTCAGTTGATCCAAAAGGTTTGAGTAATACTCTTCTGTTATTGTTTTCCTGATTTGAAGGTAATCAATTAACAAAATTCCTTTTGCATCCCAAAAGACGAATGCCATGACATTCTTTGTCGGTTTTGACAACTTTGGCTGCTTTGGAGTTGAACAACCGGACTCAGACAACTCTGCAGTTTGTTATCGCAATGCAGGATCATAGTGGTAAGCCCAAGTCTGATCCATGGTTAGAAATCGACGTACAAAGTCAGTTTTATTTTTTTGCAAACGATACAAATGTTGTTGAGAACATTTCACGCAAATGCGTTTTTGATCCGAATTTGACACCCATCTTGTCAATAGCTTTCTCATACCTAAGTCATTAGTTAAGATCTGATGAACTGATCCAGTTGAGATGCCTCTGGCCTCAGCTAAATCAAGGACATGATCAATCATTTCTGAAGTGGTTTCAGTTCTTGGACGTCCTGAACGTGGATCATCATTAATGTCTGTATTACCATGCTTAAATAGGGCAACTCATTTTCTTACCATTACATATGAAAAATTTCCTTTCCGCTTAATCCTTTTTTATATAAATATTCAATGACTGCCCGATCTTTCAAGTTTTCTATTGTTCTAACCACAGAAAACACTCCTACTTTAATCAGCTGCCTGAAGCAAGCTATTTAACAGGTCGATTTGAAATGTATGGTATGTTCATATCAATGACGGATTTTTTCAACAACGATAGGTTTTTCCTGCTACCAATATCATCTATGTGTCAGGCTACGAACTTTCTGAATGAGCTAGTACATTGTTACTGCGCATGCGCGGCGATTTTAGCCTCAGACGGCCTCAGTAGCGTACAAAAGCGGGTACCTTGGGTACTGACATACGAAATATTGAAATTTAATATAATTCAAACTTATTCTTTATTTTGAGGATGGGAAAGGGAAGGAGTGCTAAAATAACTAAGCAAAATACATAATAAAACAACAAAATATTTTATTTGGCGAGTATTACTCCTCTTTGCAGTTCTTTCTCCTCTATTAACTGCCATTGTATAATGAAATATTAATAATTATTTACCTCTCGTTCCGCGTCACGTCTCTCGTCTCTCACTATCACTCGTCCCGCCAATATAACTGCCACAGGGCTCTAGCCGCTCTGCTACCTCATTATAGACACGTTACTGTTTTGGCCGCGCATGCGCGAAAAATAGTGCCCCGAATCGAAGCATTGGTTTGGATTTAGAGATTTTGGGTCAACTGAGGAAGGGTACACGAGGACTAGCCGATGTCTATTTCACCACCGGGTCGCCACTTATAAGGTATAGGCTCGCGGTTCCGCTGTCTCGTAACTTATCAATTGAATAGATACACCTTGGGCGGCAAAGGTGTATCGTCGTGGGATACATACTAGCGACTGAGAAATCGAAAAGGAATATGACTAATGGAAATTAACTCTGAATGGATTAATGCAAATAATATATTCTTGATTATAAATGGGAGATACAATTGTTAGCGTAATGTGTCGCGGTTTCGCGGACTAACGCCCTCGATGTTAACGCACCGAGAAATGCGGGGGCGATCTACTACAGTGCTCGACAAGGACTTTAACACCCGATCTTGCTCGAAGTGACTTTCGTCGTGGAACACGTAAAAATTAATTTTTACTATTTTTTTTCGCAATTCCGACCAAATGCTTTTTTTTAAAATATTTTTTAGACGTCATTTACTAAACTAATTCTTCTAGCTTTACAGAAAAATTGAAGTCGTTTGTTCCATTCACAAAAAAGTTATTCTGATTTAAATTTTATCCCACCTGTAGCTAAACACCCTGTATAACTCGCTGCATCGCTTGCGAGAGCCCCACTATGACCCAATTTTGAGTAAGCCCTTTGTTCTTAAATAGGCCCTCCGTTTAGACACATATCTCCGCAAGGGTCAATAGCAGTGTTCCCAGATGGAGAGAAATTAACGATATATGATGTACCCCCTCTCTGATGACCAGGGCGCGACTTGTCGGTGGAATAGGGAAGGTGAATAGTGGAAAGGGAAAAGGAGGAGAGATTTCCGAGAATTTGGGTACCGTTTCGTACCTCATTTGGCATCACCAACGGTAGCGTCTGCACACGTAACAACATACTGCCGAATAATGCAAATTTTTGAGGGCGATTGCGGCGTAGATTGATCTTTTATCTAGCGCAATGTTTCCCAACGTGGGGCCTACGCACCACATAGGGGAAATTTGATTGTCAAGGGGAGCAATTCAACAATTTCCTGAATAATTCTCGAAAGAAAGTAGAGGGTACAGGGTGTGAGAGGAGATAAGATGTGTTGAGAAAGGTGCGTGGGGCAAGGAGCAAGCGTTTCGTAGATCTGTATCAATTAAACATATTCTGAAAATTTCATCAAAATCAGTCTACATTGCAATGAGCTGCAAACGTTCAAAGATGGTAAGAATTGCAGGTTATCACGATTCTCGGCCCCTGATTGCAATAAATCTAAGGATTCTTACATCTTTCAATGCCTGTCGTTTTTCCACGCATCAACCAATTTCAATGAAACTTTCACGATGCATATAATTGACATAGATATAAAATACAAATTTGTAACATTTTTAATGTAGGCCCACATAAAAAGGTTGTAAATCGAAAATTTTAGTCTTTTCTCTTCAATTCCGAACAATTTAAATTGTTGAAAGAATTTCTTTTCACATCCTGTAGTAAACTAATACCTTCCCAAAAAAGTTCAAATCGTATAGTCCAATATTCAAAAGGTTATCGTTTGTTCGAGAGCGTCCGAATATTAATGGGAGTCACTGTATCTTGTTTATCTGACGTTTTATGATTTGTCGAGCTGTTTATGCAAATCTTTACCCAATATATTTCATGTATCTCCAGTATCTTCCAAGATGCCATCGGGCAAATGAACCCTCGAGAGGCAATCCATAAATCTTAAGACTTCTTATCTTTCAAAAATATATAGCTTCATACACGTTTTTCTTTTACACATAATAATTAAGATTATATAGGGGGTCACTTATAATACGTAATTCTACAAACCACAATACATCAGGTGTTACTAAATCTAGCAATCTAATAAATAATGTAATCAGAGTTAATCAAACCTGGATTAATTTTTAAAAGTAGTTATCTTTAATATAATGGTTAAAGAGAAATTTAGTGAAAGCTGTGAGGTCGATATACGTATAAATACCGGGTGTCTAGCAATAGCTGGAGGTAAAACAGATAATTTCTTATAACTATACAGTGGATTTTACGCATTTATGGCAAAAATTCGTAGGTGTAATCTAAAACAGTAAAAATATGATAAAAATTTAAGGATACTGTTATATTATTTACAACTTATTAAATATATTAAGAAAGGAAATAAAATTCTATTTCACTCCAATTTGTCGTAATTTGCATAAAAAATTTGTATTTTGCATGAAGATCCACTGTCTATTTATAACAATGTAAAATAAAAATTACGAGTAGACATATAACGTATAAGAATATATGTAAACGAATTCAAATGAAGTCGTATATTTTCATATTCAACATTCTATTTATACGAATATGGCTAATAAATTTTTAGTAAAGTAAGAAATACCAAAATAGAGATTTGCATTTATAGTGCTATTCTCATATTTTCTTGATTTACATAATAATGAAAGATGGAAATTCTACATTTTTATATTCCCAATAGTAGAAGCATTTTTCAACCTAATGATTAACTAATGATTAACTAATTATTAACTAATGATTAACTAATTATTAACTAATTATTAACTAATTATTAACTAATTATTAACTAATTATTAACTACCTTTTACTAAAAAGACCATAAAAAATTATTTACCCCTTATTATTTAACCATCGTAACAAAAGTCTACTTTTGTTCTCCGCTTTCTTTCATATTCTATTTTGACTCTTCATTTCTTACAAGTAGAATGCAGATCTTCATGTATTTATCGCTTTTGAAAATTTAAAAAAAATGCTAGAATATAAAATTCCACAGAATTCTCAGTATGATTATTATTTATTTAAGAACTACAAAGACTACTACCACTGGAAATAAGATTGTAGACGATTCCACTTTCTTAACATTTGCCTAAAAGAATTTAAAATTGCACAAACATCCGCAGTATACTCACAAGTGTCAGAATAAATGATTAATATTTGTGGTGCCGCCTAGCACATTGACTACACGCGACAGTATGTACAAACCAACATGGTGGCGCCCTAACCTAACAATAACGCTGACAAAAAACCGCAGAAATTTAAACACGCATAACTTTTGAACCATTCCTAACATTAAAACTTGGATTTTCGGCATTTTCTAGTTAAAATTTACGGGATTATATTAGATAAGTTAAAATTTCTGTATAAACGTTTTCACGTAAAATGTATAAAATCCGCAGCTTATTAATTGCTTATATATTTTAAATTTCCGAGAAGCGAATGTTTGTGTATGTACAGGAAGTGATTCTGCACAAAGGTACAGAGAGATAGGTGGAGATTTGTTACAAAAATGGACCGCAAAATTGACCTTAACATTGAATCCCATGGGCAAAGCTGTTTATTATTACATCGTGTAGTACTCAACCTAACGAACAAAAGTCTCAAAGGAACCATGTGTCTCATGTCAACCATTCTGTTAGAAAACGACTTTAAAGATTCGTAAACTATTTTATTTCATATACAGGGTGTTTCGTTTGTCTCACAACGGAAATATCTTGTGACGCACTAAAGCTACGAAAAAAATTGTTTACAACAATTGTTCGGTATGAAGAGTGAATACAATCATATAGTCTAATTTTTTTGAGGATTAGAATAATGGGGAGGGAGAATTTCAAAGTCAAATTAAGTTTTTTAAATGGACCATCCTATATTTTATAGCATAGGTCGATAGAGTATCAAATTCTGAGTATAATAGTGAGTATAAACCTAAACCTAATAGTTAATGAGATCTTACCGGAACAATTGTCTTTCCTCTTTGATTCCATATGTCTATAGGGTGTCTTAAAATGGAATAAACGTGGAGGGGATGATTCTACACGGGACAATAAGTCGAAAATATACAAACAATTATATCATTTGACGCATCGTTTTCGAGAAAATGATTAAAAATCCGCCAAGTTCGCGTGCTTAGCGTTCTTAAAAAGTAGAATGAGTCGGTCACGAACAGACGCGTCAGACGATTCCCATTGAATACCACGCGTGTTCGCCCAATTTTCAAACTTCAATTTCTCGGAGGAAGAGACAAATGAAAAAATTTGTTGTATCTTTTCTCATGTAGGATCATCCCCTCCACGTTTATACCACCTTGGGACACCCTGTAGACGTACAGGGTGTTTCGTTTATCTTATAACGGAAATATCTTGTGACGCACTGAAATCACGAAAAAATTTGTGTACAAAAATTGTTCGGTGTGAAGGGTAAATACAATCATATAGTCTAATTTTTTTGGGGATTAGAATGGTGGGGAGGGGATTTTAAAGTCAAATTGAGCTTTTTAAATGGAATGTCCTATTTTTTATACCATAGATCGATAGAGTATCAAATTCTGAGTATAATAGTGTTGACCTTCATATATTCTAAACCTAATACTAAACGAGATATTATCCAAAGAAGAAAGAAAATTGTTTCGGTAATATCTCGTTAACTATTAGATTTAGGACATATGAAGGTCAACACTATTATACTCAGAATTTGATACTCTATCGATCTATCGTATAAAAAATAGGACATTCCATTTAAAAAACTTAATTTGACTTTGAAATTCCCCCTCCCCACTATTCTAATCCTTAAAAAAATTTGACTATATGATTGTATTCACCGTGACTTCATACCGAACAATTGTTGTAAACAATTTTTTTCGTAACTTCAGTGCGTCACAAG
Source organism: Lasioglossum malachurum (assembly GCA_028455605.1). Classification (NCBI taxonomy): domain Eukaryota; kingdom Metazoa; phylum Arthropoda; class Insecta; order Hymenoptera; family Halictidae; genus Lasioglossum; species Lasioglossum malachurum. The sequence goes on from CM052311.1 coordinate 16,584,442, forward strand.
ATATTTCCGTTGTGAGATAAACGAAACACCCTGTATATGAAATAAAATAGTTTACGAATCTTCAAAGTCGTTTCCTAAGAGAACGGTTGACACGAGATACATGGTTCCTTTGAGACTTTTGTTTGTTAGGTTGAGTACTACACGATGTAATAATAAACAGTTTTGACCTTGGGATTCAATGTTAAGGTCAATTTTGCGGTCCATTTTTGTAACAAATCTCCATCTATCTAGAATCACGCTATAGTGGTCGCGATATATAATTTTAAAACACCCTCCCTAGTAGCACAAAATATTGTATATATGATATTAAAAAGAGATCCAATCTATTTTTAATATTTAAATACCGGGTGATTCACGAGAAACAGGCCACCTAAATAGTTCCGTTAGGCTTAGAGATAGATGAAAATGTAACAGAGAAAAGTAAAATAAATGTTAAAAAAATATGGACTAAGTATTCATAGAATATAACATAAATATTTATTTTACATTTTTTAAACCTGGATTGTATATTTTCTGAACATTTACTCTTACTTTACATATTTTAAATATTTCTTTCATATTGATGAATATTTAGAGTTTACATTTTTTTAATTATTTAAAAATTACTCAACTTATTTCATATTTCCTGTATCTGTACATAATATCCCATCTAATATTTTTTCATATTAAAAAGTGTGGCTTAATAATATTATTTTAATATCTGAGAAAACTGTTTATACTTAAAACTGTATTTACTTCAATTATAATGTTACATCGTATGTCTAAAATTTACACTAGCAGTTAGGCCGTCCACATACGGGTCAATTGTAATCGCGTCGTGAAGTTCGTACGTCTTGATCGTCATGTACGATTCATGCGACGGGCGCGATTGGCATCTGCACACGGGTCGATTGTTTCTGGAATCCCGTCGACCAAATCGCCGATCGACTCGTGTGTGGACGGCGTCAAAAATGAGCAGTTACAGTGATGAGGAAGATATCGTTATGTTTCTGTGGTACCGGCGGATGAAAAGAAGAAGAAATCGCGGATTATGGGTGCATCCGTACATTGAAAACAATTTTCACACACGTTTATTTGTTGGTGCACGATAAATGCAAGAGAGTGATGAGAAATTTCTGGCATTTTATAGAATGACCAAGGAATCTTATATCCATCTTGTAGAAATTGTTGCTCCAGCTATTCATTATAAGGATACAAATATAAGGGAATGTGTCAGCGCGGAAGAACGCATACTTATAACATTAAGTATAATATAATCATTATGTATTATTCTGTGGTGTGGGAGTGTTCTTGGGGGGTGTTGTCTCCTCAGGTCGATTACCGGAAAAATTACCCATTGATATATTCATCGAAGATCGAGGGAAATCTGTTGATCTTCCACCAACCTCATCTATGAGGAGCAAAACTCTCCTTTTGTAGCTATAAAGTATGAAATAATTATATGTATAAATAATAATGTGAATACACACGAACTTAAATACAATACAATTAAAATTAAATGTATATTCTCTTCCCACCTACTGATTTCCAAGTTCACCATATTCTAATGAAATCATAATCAACAACATCTGTCATTTGAAAAATTAAAAAAAAAAATTTAAGTTCGTGTGTATTTTCATAATTATTTATACTTATAATTATTTCTTACTTTTTAGTGCGTTTTTTCGGAGTCGATTTAATTTTTATTCATAAAATTTTTTTATTTCACACTTTTTAGTGGAACGAGCAGAATTTGTAGAACACTGTAGGGTGATTTTTCGGTCTTATTGGTTATTTGCAATAAAAACCGCAAAGAATGAAAAATTCAAAATTTGTTTTGAAGGGACCAATCGGGCGACATACCGTACAAATCGCAGAAGGTTTCGTTCTGATTGGTCCATCCATCTCGGAGTAATCGGTGAACATACATGAAATAATTCATTTTTCGCAAATGAAAACGTAACGAATTTTAAAATGCAAAATTTGTTTACACGGGACCAGCCCGGAGACATACTCTACAAGATGCAAAAGGTTTCGTTCCGATTGGTCCATCCATCTCGGCGTAATCGGTGAACATACATAGAAAAAAAAGCGGTAAAAAAGGCACATACAGATCGAATTGAGTAACCTCCTCCTTTTTCGAAGTCGGTTAAAAATGTACAGTTCTAGTGATGAGGACTTCGTTATGTTTCTGTGGTACCGGCATAGTTTTATACCAATTGTAATCGAAAGAACTAATTATAAAAATTGTATCCATTGAATTAATCAAATGAATTAAAGAATTAGTTAAAATCTAAATGATATTAAATTTATTCTCAATTTTTTTTTACCATTATAATAATAATTTGCTATCTTTAAATTGATTAGCAATATTTATCCCATTATTTTTATTTAACTTATCATATTGACTATACCCCTCACGTTTAAAAATATTTTGATTTAATAAAAAAAAGATAATAAATAAATAACAATCTATGTAACCTAAATACATAGACCACATAGAAGAGTGTAATGCACTCAAACTACAAAAAATAATGGCCATATCAAGGTATAAATGACATGAACTGCACAAAATGTACTCCATGAATCGCGCGAATCGTACGATTCACACGATTGTCCAACTTCGCTTCCGATCGCACGCGATTTGAATCGAGGCGATTTCAGTCGACCACGAATTGACCCGTGTGTGGCTCTCCATTCATTTGGTTTCGACTGGAATCAGCGGCAATATTAAGTGGACACTTAATAACTTTTAAAACAACTTTTTAAAAATTGGTCCAAAGAATTTGAATTTTTTAAAGATGCTGGCCGGCTAGTTCACTAGAGAATAAGTAAACAAAAATTCATTTTAAGATTGCAATTGGTAGGAATCCTACAAAATTTAAAAAATTATGTCTTGTCAAATTTTTTATATGAGCCGATAACGATAATTTAAAAAATGCGTTTTATAGGTTTCGGTAACTTATATACATATTGGAAATTTCATCGAAATCGGTCAACATTTCAATGAGCTACAAACGTTTAAAGATGATCACGTAAGGGCGAAATGCCCTGGCAATGCTGAAAATCTGCGACTTTCAACCTTAAGCTCTCATCTTTAAACGTATGTAGCTCATTGCAATGTTGACCGATTTCGATGAAATTTTCAGTATGCATATAAGTTAACGAAATCTATAAAATACATTTTTTAAATTATCGTTACAGGCCCAGATAAAAAAGTTGACGAAACAGAATTTTTTAAATTTTGTATGATTCCTACCAATTGCAATCTTAAAAAGAATAAATTTTTGTTTACTTATTCTGTAGAGAACTAGAGTCAGTCTAACATCTTTAAAAAATTCAAGTCCTTTGCCCCAATTTTTAAAAAGTTATGCGATTTTTAAGAGTGTCCACTTAATATTGCCGCTGACTGTATGATAGATTGTGAATTATTTCCAATGTTAGTACTGCTTTGTGTTCCATCGGATCTTGGCCTCGCTTAAACATAAATATGCATTCACAGGCATGTCAGTATAATGGGTTAATACAATATTGCCGGTATTATATTGCAACGTTTCGCGTATGACATTTGTCGGTCCAAACAGTTAAATAAGGGTGAAAGGCTTGCTATCAAGCCCAGACGCGTCGTCTAACGGTGGATCGAGCAACATCGAAGTGTTGGAGAATGTTCGAGGGAGACTGGCGTTTCAAAGCAGTGTACGGTGTCAAACGAGGCTCTAACGTGGACTCGATCCTATCATTAACCTGGGAACACGCTCGTTCTGGACGCCGCCGCCGTGGAGGACATTGAGGCTAATGTCCAATAGCCATTCGACTGCGGTCGCGATTTTACATTTTTACAACCGTTGTGGCCAGTTTCACGCGTCTGATAACTCTTTTATTTTATCCGTTCGGTTAATGGAGAACTCGTGGTATACCTGACTCAATGAAAATTAACTGATAACATTAGACATAGGTCCTAACGAAGAATCCATTATCTTCTATCGTCTTTTAACGACTTACCTGCAAGCGATTGCATGGCTCCCGTATATCCTGAATTATAGTACTGTGCAAAAGTCTTAGGTCACTCGTATTACACTAGAAATTTACATCTTTGTTGGATAGAGAGCGTACAGTTACCTTGAGCATGCATAGGGTCTACCATTTTTAACACACTGTAAAACTATTTCAACTAAAAGTATCTAGCAGGATAAGCATGGATCAGCAGCTCCCACGAAATCTTTTTTATTGAAATCGTGTGCAAAACAATGCTTTCAGGTTGAAATATAATCCCCCAAAATTTGACCCCTCATTTAAGGCTACTATCAGAGTAAACGCCCTAAACTTTCTCATTTTTTTTCTCAGATGTTAATTACGATATTATGATGAAAAAAAAGACGAAAATACTCGAACTTACCTCTTGCATTTCATATATTTCTCATCACTAGATTGCGAATCCTTATGCAAAATAAAAATTGTCTGTATCGATTGCAAGAAATAGAAACCAAATTAAACGCTATTTCTTCCCTTAATGATATTAATAGAGGAGACATCATATTTCAACACCTTTTGTGAATGCAAGTTTGTTTCGCTCTTTTTTTGTCATAAATAACCTTTGCTGACCTTCAAAGACCTCAATAGCCGCTATCAAAAAACAGCTACCAAAGCATAGCGTTCTATTTAAAAAAAAACAAAGGTGACCTTCACATCCCTGAAGCGACTCTACGTAGCAACAAAAGATTAACGCCACATTACGGCTCCTGTTGTACGCTGCAACTTCTGTTTTGAAAACTTTTCTACTACTATCATACTTCCGGAGTTTTTGTAGGTGGCATAGGTTAGTGCCTCACCCTGTATGAAAGATGCAATATTCAGAAACTTTCTGTGGTGCCCGCCATCTCCTGATGCTCGAAGCACGTGCTTACTTTGGTTATTGGTTAATCCAGCAATAGTGTGGGTGCGTCTGACGGTGATATGAATCAATGACACATGACATATACACCTTCACTATTGGAAGCGGCGCCGCTAATGGATTTCGTCATACCCATGTAACTGTAAGGTATCTAAAAGCAATCATTCTTATACACTCCCGGGCAAAAATATAGATAAAATAAATATACAAATAAATATAAAAATAAATATACATACAGGATAGAAAAGGCGAAGGAGAGAGAGAGAATTGAGAAGACAGGGACGAATGGAAGAATGAGTGTGAGAGAGAGAATGGAAAAAGAAAAGAATGTTAGTCTGATTGTACAAATTGCACAAATTGTCACAAATGTAAATGTAAAAGAATTTATATTGTAGAGGGAACGCGCGCGCGCCCGCGAGATATCGTTGTGACCTGTAAGGGAACAAATAAATACATACATACAGTGACAAATATAGCAAAATTTATGAATAGAAGTCGAAAAGTAATAATGATTTCTTGAAAAATCCGGAAAACTATAGTAAAAAGAAGAATTCTGGACGTCCGCAAAGTCTAAGTGCCCGGGAACGTCGTGCAATATTAAGAGCAGCATCCAATTCTATGATGACTGGAAGGCAAATTGCTGAAAGTGGTGGTGTAGACACTAATATAAGGAATGTGAAACGTGTTTTACAAAAATGCAAATACATACAACGAAGAAAATTAAAGAAAAAGCCTTGGTTAACTGTGCAACATAAGAACAATCGTTTGCGGAAAAGAATATTCATATGCGAAAGAAATGGCGAAGAATAATATTTACGGATTAAAAGAGGTTTAACTTAGATGGACCTGATGGTCTGAGTTACTATTTTATGCGAAAAGGGGAACTGTTTTTGAGTCATCGGCAAATGGGAGGTGGTAGTGTGATGATTTGGTGCGGTATCGGGTACTATGGTAAAATGGAAATCAAATTTATAACAGGAAAAATGAATAGCAAAATGTATTTGGAAATAATTAAGGAACAAATAATCACGTACGCGACCAGAATTGCTGGAGAGAAGTATACTTTTCAGCAGGATAATGCCGCAGTACACACTGCAAAAGTAGTAAAAGAGTACTTTTCTCGAGAAAAAATTAGCGTTTTAGCTGGCCAGCAAGATCACCTGACCTCAACATTATTGAAAATTGTTGGGGAAATCTCGTGCCCGAGCTATATGTATATAGAAATGGCAGATAATTTGGAAATATTGCAGAATTAAGAAAATGTATTCAAGATGAGTGAGAGCAATTAGAGCAAAAAACACAAAATATTAAGCATTAATTATCATTCGTTGATTTACTGTTATACATAATTTTAAGTTAAACGTGCTATCATTTTGTCACACCATATTTCCACAAAAATTCTTTTTTTTTTAATAAAATTGTATACACTATGGCAAAATTTAATTTCATTTCATTTGTGTCTGTTTATAGAGATATTTTGCAAGACTGTGTAAAAATAAAACCTTGGTTGTAATGTTAAATAAATAAATATTACGTTAATTTTAAAGTGTGCTATCTTTTTGTTCCGAAGTGTAATCAACAAGTAACAAGTATACCATCCTTCAGCCGCATAATCCAATAGTAACATTCCAATAAAGACACCCTCTATTTTTATGCAAATAGTACTCTTCAGTTTCAACTTTTATATAAGTATCAACCTTGTAAATAAATTGTGCAACACACACACACACACAAATTTCCAGAGAATTTTCAATGAAAGTGATTTTCAAAAACATGATTTCTTTCGTTTACGTCGATTCAGAACGAAAATATAAATTCTTTGTATAGGTTTTTCTAATCTTCAGTAGTAGATGTCCATAAGTTTTTATTTTTAATACATTTATAGTGACTCTCCTATTTAAACATTCGGACACTCTTAGAAGACGATAACTTTCTTTAATTGGACAGCATGACTTGAATTTTTATTTGAAGTTAAAACAATTAGTTTAGTAATTGGTAGAAATTGCAACTAAACTGTAGTTTAACCAAATCCATTTCAATAATACGCATTCGACCTCATTAGTTAATTTCAACTTGCAAATTGTGAATTTATTCGGGTGAGCGTTGAATATTCATGAATAGCGGTCTATTTCTAAATTATTTTTTAATTAATTTTTATCTCCATCGTGTGTGTTGATTAAACTGTTAAAGTGTTCGTTCCTTCTACAGGTTTTGGACTCCAAATTAATTCATTTGTAAATCAAATTCAACCTTTCGCAAATCGATTTCACCCGTTTGCAAATCAATTTCAACCTACTACAAATAAAGTATTTTTAAGTAATTTTTTGTGAAAAAAATCAAATCAAATGTAGATTAATTGTTAAGAAATTCAAAATTTTATTTAATCCAAAGATTTAGATCAATGTGAAAACCGTGTGTGGTTATATGTACATATACATATGTATTCATTGTAGGCATTTTCTGATTGATAAATTTTAAAAATGAAAGTACATATTATGTATTTATTGAAGAGTATTGAATATTGAGACTTATGTTTCCATCCCAGTAACAACATCGTTCACGTGTGTCTAAATCAATATATATATATATATATATATATATATATATATATATAATATAAAATTTAATCTAAATACATAAATAATTAATTTTCAATATTCTTAATGGGTGAAATTGAATTGCAAAAGGGTGAAAATGATTTGCAAAAGGGTGAAATTGATTTGCAAAAGGGTGAAATTGATTTGCAACAGAGTGAATTTGGAATGCAAAACCTGTATCTTTATTATTATTTACTAATAATCTCTCTCTCTCTCTCTCCCTCTCTCGCACTCTCTCTCTCTAAAAAATACACACTGTCACGTCGCTCAATTTTCGGTTCCCGTCAGGAGGCTTCGCCGCTCGGAGTTTTCGCGTGACAGAACTACAGAACTATTTTATACGTATAATAGAAAGAAAAGAACCCGGGTGAGTCGTCTAACGTTAGCAACACAAATGTCTTTATTGTTTTCAAAGATACGTCAAATGCCTGAAGGATATATCAAGGTCACCATCATTTTTTAAATGGGACCACCCCTTTTTAAACACCTACGATAACAGTCCCTTTAAATGTGAATTCGGTGACTATAATTATTTAAGGTGATTTAAGGTTTTTCAAGGTCACGCTATTCAAGCTATTTACGTTATTCAAGCGTATGATGTTATTAGGTATCTACAACATTATAATATAAACTGATGGTTATTGTTAGGTTGGTTGGATATTATAAGACGCAGGAGAAACAGATAATGATGTATTATCGTTATAACTATAAATTATGCAGCTAGTAATATGCATAATAATATAATAATAATTATATACATAGTTCTAATATGCGTTACAAGTTAATATATTGCAAATATCAACAGTTTGAAACGAAGAATATCGATGTTACGAGGTACTACAACCAAATTTTCACAGTCGGATACTATCTAATTGCGTAGAAACCTGTTAGACAATGGACCAAATGAAAGAACGAAATGGAGGTGATAACATCACTTACAAACCAACAAATGGCAGGGAGGTTATAGCTGCAATAGCCATGGGACGAGAAATACAGTAAAAAGAATGAAGACATAAAACCAGCCTTCCTTCCTTTGCCTTTCGGCAAATTATACAACTTCATTTCGTTTATGGAAGAACAAGACAGTATTATAACGTATTTTAAGCCTCTGTTCATTTTAAATAAAAAAAAAGCATAATGATACGAAAATCAAATTATATTGTCTAGTTAAGTAGCTCGAAATCTGCCATAAACCACAGGATTCTAAAATTATAAGCTTCTGCATACCTAACCACACCTAACACTTACACCTCAAAGAGGACTTTGAGTTGTTTTATTTTCATTAGAGATCTCAAGGTCACTTTCATTCTTTTAAACGAGATCACTCCATTTTAAACACATATGTTGATTATCCCTTTCGTTAGGAATTCAGTGAATACAATTACTTAAAGTCACTCGAGGTCACAGACAGAGGAAACGTATGTATATTCAATGAAACATCGAAATACAGTGCATCCAAAAAGTATATAAACACTACATTTCCGATTCTCGAATCATTGCCAATATTTAAATAATTTAAATCGTGATCATTTTGTGAAAACAAATACTACTATTTACATGATGTAACAGGTGAGAGACTGGAGATCTATTTTTCCTAAACAAATGCTGTAAATTCGAACGTGTTGATATATGCATCATATGTATGACGCATGATAGAGAAATTAAGACTGTTCCGGAAACTATTGTATACTAGTTCAGTCGCCAGGTACTTTTACCTGAAAAGTATTCCGAACTTAATGAAATTCTGATGCGTCATTTAGGGGTACTCTGGGGAGTCGAATCTCAGTTTTAGACCTCGTGGACCCTCTGCTAACTTGAGGAGAGGGAAAAAAACCACGATTTTTATTACCTGTTTTTGGTTCTTCGCCTATTACTCAAAAACTATAGGTCCTACGAACTTTTTTTCGTTTTTGGAAAGAGCATTAAATTTCCTTCAAATTTCACTGATCAAACGTATTTGTTGACCTAATAGGTACCGAGAGACAGGCGTTCAAAATTAGGAAATGTTTCTCAAAATGACATTTTGAGTCACACATTGAGACATTTAGGTGCAAATAGCATGTTTTTGGCTCATAACTTTAGTTTTTCAACATATCTACTTATAATCTACATACTATTTATGTATACCCCTTACATGTTCACTTTTAACTGGGCAGGGCAGCACAATGGAATGAACTTTGGTAACCCCTCGCATACAGACTTTTTGCCCTGGTTCCGAATGTGCCCTTAATTTTTCTCCTACACACACAGTTTTTTAGAAACATGACATTGAAAAAAAAAACATATTTTTCAACTTTAAACAAATATTGTGATGTTATTATAAAAGATATTGAATTGTTCTTTACAGCAAATGATTCTACAGACCTTCCCGAATCCAGTGATACGCAATACTAATATATTACGATTGTATAAATATGTTTAAACGAGCATTAAAGACGGAGAGACACTACTTTTGCACCAATTTTTGAGGATATTTTTCAATTTATCTCAAAAAATAAGGGTCCAGCGAAAAATCGGACCACACCACGCGAAAGAGCAGACTTTCATCTTGAGAAACCATCGTTTCAAGTTTGGAACGTCGACGTTCTTTTCGAACCAGAAAACGACTAGACTATACAGGGACGTCCGTTTAAATAAGGACACCTAAATATCTCTTCAAGTTATTGTGATGCAAAAAATATTTGTTACGTGATGTGCATAGTGTTAATGGACCAAATATCTGGCACGAATATTTTCTTCCGAGGGTCTTTTTTTCGGAGTTATCAAAGTCATCGAAGTATTTTGATACATAAGTACATTTTTGTTTTTTATTGCGACGAGTAACTGATCGAAAAATACATTCAGATATGTGTAATAACATGACATTAACCTTGATCTGAAAATGAAACTTTAATTTTCGGAGATCAAGGTCATTTCAAGGTCATGTTATTATACATGTCTGAATGTATTTTTCCATCAGTTACACGATGCAATAAAAAAATATGTAGTTATATATAAAAAACATCGATGACCTTGATAACTCCGAAAAAAATATTCTTGCCAGATATTTGGTCCATTGACACTATGCACATTACGTAACAAATATTTTTTGCATCACAATAACCTGAAGAGATATTTAGATGTCCTTATTTAAACGGACCTCCCTGTATACTTTCACTTCGCGATATCTTTAGGTTTGAAATCAGAGATAGAGCCGCGACCCTTTGAGTCCGCATGCCGATATGACTCACGTTTTTGGTATAAAATGTATCGGCGAGTTACCGGACCGTAGTCAGTCAAACCCTAGCTTTAGAAGAGAGAGCATCTATATAAATATCGTTCAAAAGATTCAAAAGATGCCTTTTTCTTTATTACAAAATTACCTTGCTTCCTAAAAACCAACAGAACGTCTCTGAACATATAAAAAAAATTTTCTCGTAAATATAACTGCCATATATTTAAAAATTAAAGCCTCCTCATTTTACAATGACACCTTAAAAATTTTTACTGTTTTATGGAACAGAACTGAAGGACAAAACCTATTAAACGGCTACGTAAGGTCCTTCATAATCAATACTAATACACTAAATTCGGAGTATTATTTATGATGCAAAACCTTTGTTCGTATCAAATGGTCAATTGAACGTAGACGACTGCTCGAGTTTCATCTCGAATTCAAATGAAAGATTTATGGGCAGCATTTCTGCCCTCCAGTGATGGATGCTAATGCACTTTTGAAGTGGTCAACAACAGTGACAAAGCACCAAGAGAGACATGTTACGATCGCGTGGTTTATCTTCGAAGCATCGCCGCATTTTTAAAGTAACTAGTTGAGTTCATACATGTTTGTGTTTAACGCGACAATGGCAAATGAGACTAAGTCTCCCAACGATATATCACGAACGTAGCTGTTTATGTGCGAATCAGAAGATTATTAATGCAATACCATTTCAACCATAAACTCCATTCTCGGGTTTAATGGTGGTGTCGCGATTGATCGGTCGTTTGCCTACTTAACACTTTGATGACCGACGATTTCGAACCAAAACCAACTCGTGCAGTTAGATTTTTCATTCTAGTAATATTAGCCTACTTATATTACCAGCGATTATTAATAGATCTTTCAACAGTAATAGTAATTTTAATCGCGGACCAACAAGTCACACCCGGTAACATAATCTAATAATTTCGTTTGGGATTGTCATCTAGAGTCTAGAGTATACTTTTGCTTGCATAACCAGCAATTTTTGCCTTTTTCATATGTTATCCAGTAAATTTAGGCGAGAAGATGCGAAAATTCCAAGGTTCGATCCTGGAGAATCAATGGTTCAAAAGTTATAAGTGTTTAAAGTTGAGCGTTTTCCAGTGTTTTTACTGGGCGTTGCGCGTCATCTAATGAGCGGAGCCGCTAGGTGTCACCACAAGCACGCGGTGATGTCGATAACATAGATTTGCAAGCGTATAGTGTGGATGAAAAGAAAACGCAGAGCTGGAACCGATGAATTTGCAGAATATTATAAAACATAGGGAGGTAGTGTTATGATTTGGGGTTGTATGGCGCCACAAGGTGTTCAAGAATTCGAATTGGTCTTAATCAACGAATAAAATTGATTACTTGTATATTTTGTAAGGAAATGTGAAAAAATATGCTGACTAACCTAAACCTTTATGCGAATATCTCGGAAACTAAGCCAAGAAAGTTGTACAACGTACTTGTGCTGCCACCTAGCGACTCCTCTCATTGGACGATGCCTGAGTACATACTAAGATGGCGGCGTCCTTACCTGACAAAAACGCTTAAAATCGCTCAACTTTAAACACTCATAACTTTTGAGCCACTGATCACTTAGAATTGATACATCGATTTTTGGCATTTTCTCGTCAGAATCTGCAGGACTATATAAAATAAGTTCAAAATTTCTGGTTTTAAAGTGAAGTTTAGCCTTACCAAATATGAAACCGGAATTTTTGTATAAAAAATACACGTTTATTGTATGACAATGATACATAATATTTTATTCGAAGTATTGCCCATCGGTAGCTACACATTTTTCCCATCTCTCTGACAATTTGTGGATGCCACGCCAAAAAAACTGTTCCTCTTTTGAGGCAAACCAGTCATCCAGCCATTTTCGTACATTTTCGGAAGATGTGAAGCACTGCTCAGCAAGTGCGTGTCCCATCGATGCAAATAAGTAATAATAATCGGATGGAGCCAAGTCTGGTGAGTAAGCCGCATGCGAAAGTATTTCCCAACTAAACGCCTCAATCGTTTCCTTTACCGGTTTTGCTGTGTGTGATGGTGCATTATCATGATGCAAAATCACTTTGTGTTGCCTTTTTTGATATTCCGGTCGTTTTTCAGGCAAAGCTTAATTCAAATCGATCATTTGTTGTCGGTAGCGTTCAGTATTAACGGTTTCGCCAGGTTTTAGCAGCTCACAATAGATCACACTTCTGATCCCACCAAACACAGAGCATTGTCTTCCGTCCATACCGATTTGGCCTTGCAGTTGATGTCGGTGGTTCGCCTGGAGTTACCCATGATCTCTTACGCTTAGGATTCTCAAAATATATCCACTTCTCATCGCCAGTCACAATTTGATGGAGAAATGACTTTCTTTTGTACCTGACGAACAGCATTTCACAAGTGGTTTTACGGTTTTCCTGCTGTTTTTCATTCAGTTCATGTGGAACCCATTTTCCCTTCTTCTGAATCTTTCCCATGGCTTTCAAACGTATGGAGACGGCTTCTCGTGTCGCATTTAATTGATCCGCGAGTTGTTGCGTTTGAGCATCATCCTCATCCAACAATGCTTGCAAATCGCTCACTGTCTTTAAACTTTTTCGGTGGTCTTCGACGTTCTTCGTTTCTCACATCAAAATCGCCATTTTTGAATTTTGTAAACCAGTCAAAGCATGTAATTTACCAAGAGCATGCTCACCCTAAGCTTCGACAAGCATTCGATGCGATTCTGCAGCAGTTTTCTTCAAATGGAAACAGAAAATCAATGCTGTCCGCATATCGTAGTTTCCGGGCACAAAATTCGACATGTTCAACGTTATTAAAAACTATAGGGTTGTATGAAACTTGTATGGTTGTGAGTTGAAAATCTTTACCAGATGTCAAACCAAGAAAGTGGCGTCATTGACGCGGTTTGACAGTAACTACATTGACAGCTAGAGCCACCTATGGGCAAATTCCGGTTTCATATTTACATACCTGGTATATTTATTTGACTTAACGTTTTAGCACAATAAACGGTTGTCACACAATAATAACAATAACCAAAACCAAGTTCATCCGAATGACTAAAACTAAAAAACGTACGAAAATAGAGGATAATAAAATAAAGATTATATTAGCGAAGCCAAAAAGTTATAACTTCAAAATATACGTCGGCGTTAGACAGTTCCCGAAGAGTTGTGAATTAACGTACCGAAAATTAACACTGGGGCGAGAGTTCCGCAGAGTCTTTTGAAGTTTCGAAATCAGAGCGTCGTTAACCAGGGCCAGAATTACACAAGCTCTCGTACAGAAAGCAGCGGAAGTATCCCGCCATTGCACAGAACACGCGCACGGCTCACCAAACTTTTGATCGGTGGCGGTGTTTCGTGTCGAGTTTGAATTACGGTGTGAAGGATAGTTAGGAGACGCATTAGACAATACACAGAGCATTCGTTCCCTTTCTCAAGAGCATAACTCATCCCACCGTGGAAAATGCCTTGCCGCCGAATGAATTAGGCAAGATAATGACTCGTATAAATCCGGTGAACATTTATACCGTGTATATCGCTTTTCCTCGTGTGACTTACGTGGCATCCTGCATTTTATACCACCGCCGCCCGGATCCCGGTATCTGTATAAATAATTACAGCAAAAACATGGCCGCAATGCACCCCACAGGAAATTTAGTGTTACTGGTATTGCGAGCCCGTGCGCGTATCGTTCGATCGTTTTTGCGTCGGACGCTGAACAGGAAATTGTCCGTGTATTATTTGCGATTTTCAATTAAGCGCTGAACGCGGCAAGAAATATCGAGGAAAGTAACTCTGTTCGAGAAAAACCAATTGAGACAAGCATCTGTTTAATGAACGCGGCAAATAGATCTACTGCCATAGCATTTGGTTATCCAGTACTTTATGTAACAGTTATTACACGACAAAATCATGACAGTTCTACACAAACTTCGTAACATGTTTTCAAACTGTTCTACAACTTATGCTGAGCAATAGCAGGTTAAGATGGTAAACAAATTTTTTGTGATTTTTGTTTTTGAACTTCAACCTATATTTTGCTTTATTTATTTTATTACTATTTAAAATTTACAAAAATATTTATACGGTTGGAAAGGTGTAGTTGCCAGGTACATTTTCGCTGTAGAAAGTATAATGATAGCGTTATTGGGTAAAAAGTAATATCCAATTTTTCGAAGACAATGTTTTTGGAAAAAAATTTTTGTCGTATCAGTTGGGACACCCCAAATACGTACTCTGTAAAACAAGTTTTGAAATGAAGTCAAAACGTACAAAAATACTCTGTGTTTCATAAGTAGTTATTTCTTAGATCACGATTTAACACTAAAAAAATATTGTTCACACAATAATAACCGGCGCAATCATCTGAATAGCCAACTAGCCACTCTAATTAACCACCTGGCGGCTCTGGTTGGTAAGCGACGCGCGATCGTCACTACACACAACATGGCGGCGCTAACCGGTCAAAAACACTGGGAATTGCTCAACTTTAAACACTTATAACTTTTGAACCATTGATCCTCTAGGTTCGAAACTTGGATTTCTCGCATCTTCTCGCCCAAATGTACTCGATAACATACGAAAGAGGCAAGAATGAGAGCAGCTTCCGCAACTCCTGGCGCCTCCCTCCCTCTCTCGGAGGACGAGGACCCGAAGGTTTCCACCTAGTGTTCCTTCTCGAGAATTTCTCGAGAAATGTCATAATCTCGAGAAATTTAAATCTAGGAAAATTCTATAAAAATTTTATAACATATTCTCGGAAATGAACAAATATACGTATGTCCTACCATCAATCAAAACATGTTACATTTTCATGTACAGTGGGTGTACATAGTATTCGTACCCTTTTTAAAAACTAATAACTTTGTTATAATTCTACCAAACGACCTCACATTTTTATAATAAATTAGAACTACTGATTTACGACATGATATGAAAAATAGATTTTCCAAAAAATTATAATTTACAAAGTTACATGCAAAAATAAAAAAGGCATTTCTTAAAACTTTTTCATTTGGGCCCTCAGTGAAAATTAGATCTATGTTAGTTATAAACATGTTGAAAATTTCATCGAAATCGATTAACATACACACGAGCTACAAGCGGTTAAAAATGGTGAAAATCGTAGTTTTACACGACTTTTGATCAGTTTCTGCTTAAAATCCACAGAATCGTACATCTTTCGATGCATGTCGTTTTTTCCTGCGTCAACCGATTTCGATGAATTGTTCAGCATGTGTATAACTAACACAGATCTACAAAACAAATATTTTAAATTTTCATTGAGGGTCCAAATAAAAAAGTTTTAAAAAATCCCTTTTTTATTTTTGCATGTAACCTTGTAAATTATAATTATTTGGAAAATATTTTTTGCATATCATTTCCTAAACCAATGCTTTTAATTGATTATAAAAAATCAGGTCGTTTGGTACAATTATAAAAAAGTTATTAGTTTTTAAAAAGTGTACGAATACTTTGTACCCCCACTGTAGGTATTTAAATATCTCCGTTACTTGTGATTATACGAAAAAATGTCAGAGGAGAAATTTACACTGTTCAATTAGGTAAATATAATGGCAAAATAAATAATTTTTTGGAAACCATATTTCGAAATTTCAAGGTCATCGTTATTTTTACTTAAAAGAGGTCATATAATTTTTCTATATTCCTATTCAGAAAAAAGACAAATCCAACGATGTGCCATGTTCCATAGTTAAGGTGAATTTTACAATTTTCAAAATTTTCAATTTAAGTGCGCCACGTCATTCTTTTATCCGATCGATCTCAAACTTTGCACAAATTTTTTTTCTCACCTAAAGGAACAATACTGGATAGTTGCATGCATTGTATCTCGACAAAAATTTTTCTCCAAGTGTAGCTTAATTCTACCCTAATGTACATATTGGACAGGAACAAACATTGAGTTAATGTTTTTTTCGCTTTCGATAAATATTATCAACGATATTCCAAATATCATAAGTTTTCCAATATTTTGTCATTTTCTTAAAAATTCTCGAGAATTCTCGAGAAATATAGTCTTATTTCTCATTTCTCGAGAAATGAAAAATGTTGAGAAATGAGGAACTATTTCACTATTTCCACCCCAGCCAAGGTAGGAAGTCGCCGCAGGGATTTGACCTTCTGACTTCGGCTTAAAACGATAATCCGGCAACTTGACCTTGGCAGTCTGGTGGCTAAATGTTTAGAGATTCAGAGACTGGTCTAGCGACTGAACTCCAACAAGATTTGTTTCTGGATTTGATATTCATCGAAAACGAAGGAGTAGCAGCTGGTTGGCTAATGACGCGTGGGAGAGGAAAACGTGTAGCATGTTGTAGTACGGACAATTTACGTAACCTGAGCAGGTGGGCGAGGCAGATGGGAGCAAGTGAGCTTATCATGATCTGAAATAGGTAGCCGCTGAGGTGTAAGAGCCCTATTGTGCGGAAGTACACTGATTACTTTATTGGCACAAGGTTCGACGTAATGATTCTACATGATTGTAAACCTACGGGACGGAGCTTTTAATTAGAAATATATCGTGTTACAGTGAGTCACATAACGTGTGAACTCAAAAATATCTTTATTGTTTTTAAAGCTACGTCAAATATTTGAAGGACAAAGCCGAATTGTTCAATGAGGCTCAAGGATGCCCCTTAAACACTGTGGAGAAAGTTTTTCGTTCACGGAAAAGTGAGCTAGAGAACTTAATTAAACTCGACGGACAAGGTTTTACTTGACCGAGTACCTCCCAACGGTAAGGTTTTATTACATCATGGTTTCGTGAATCACCGATAGAACCCAGTACAAACGTTCTCGGACTTTATCTCAACAAACTCGACACCAGCAACAATCCTACACCCTTGGACAAAAAGGTAGCACATGTGTGCTATCATTAAGTTCTCATGGATACAGTCAGAATCCTCTAAATTCGAGGAATGGTATATAAACTGGTATATAAACTCGTTGTAATATAATATGTATATAACTTCAAAACTGTAGCTTTGCTATTCCCTTGTGTTTATCAACAATGATTTCGAAATACGGTCGGCGAAATAATAGCACACTTTCAAAATTGTCATGTTTATTGTTTATTATTTATTACATATCTATATAAAAATACAAAACAGTTCATTATTTAATAGTTAATAGTGCGTCGATCCGCCTTTATTTTCAATAACCTCTCACATTCGTTTTGGGAGGGAACGATACAATTTTCGAATGTGATCTTGTGATATACGAGGTCTGGTCAGAAAATAACCGAACTTTATTTTTTTAAACTTTATTATTAATTTTATAGATTATTTGTCCTTGTCCCCTTCAAAGTAACTGCCCTATTCACACACTTTTCCCAGCGGTGTTTCCATTTCGCGAAGCAGTCCTGGATAGCTTCATTTGAAATGGCCTTTAAAAAAATCGCATGGAGCCAGTAAAAATAAGATGACCTTGAAATGATCTTGATCTTCGAAAATTAAAGATTTACCTTCAAATCAAGGTCAATGTCATGTTATTATACATATCTGAATGTATCTTTCGATCAGTTACTCGAAGCAAAAAAACAAAATGTAGTTATGTACCAAAAAACATCGATGACCTTGATAACTCCGAAAAAAATGACGATCGGAAAAAAATATTTTAACAAATATTAACAAATATTTTTTACATCACTATAACCTAAAGAGATATTTAGGTGTACTTATAAACGGACCTCCCTGTATATTCAACTATCTCAGAAAGCAAAAATTTTATATTTTTTAGACAACATTTTTTAATCGACTTCTGGTCAGCTTTTGCGGCCAAATGCTCCACTGTTCATAATATATAGTAAGCTGAATACATACGTAGATCTGCGTGGCAGCATCGCGTCGTAGTAAATTTCAGTTTGGTGCATATCTCAAAACCAGGGCAAATAGACTACGATCGTATCTACGCTAGTGTTAATTAAGTTGTGGCAATTCGAAGAGCCCGTGATACACGTGATTTGTAATGGTGCTCGTCGTTTATGGGCATATGTGAGAACACCTTCATTTCCGTTAATGAAGTTGTCCAAGTCCCATGTACCGTGCAGTAATCGATCAATCAGCTGTCACGTTCCGGCATTCAACAAGACATCATTAGCGAAACAAAATACATACAAACTTTCCATTGCACGTTATTCGTTAATGGCATACTTACTGCACCAGAGAAATTACGCTTCGCATTGAAAATTGAGTTTTCCCGATGCATTCATTTGTGAAATATACAAGAATAATTAAGGAAGAATTAATTATTGATATAAAAACTGTGTTGCACTGCTTAAGTGAACCAGTATCACGCGCCAGCATTAAATAACTTAAGCCTTATTGCATGACACTACTATTGACAGACATTCATTTATTTCGAATAGAGAAACATTGTTATTTACGACCCAGATAGCACAAACACAACTTTAAGACGTATTAAAGATGTCTGTCGTCGGACATTCAAAACGTCTTACAGATGTCTTGAATGTCCTACGAACGTCTTCTGAACGACTTATGTCAGAAAACTGTACGTCTTAAAGACGCACATTAGACGTCTTTTCAAAAGCCGTTCAGAAGACGTTCGGAGTCCGGTCGGAAGATGTTCGTAGGACATACAAGCAAAACGTCTTGAATGTCCGACAACAGACGTCTTCAAGACGTCGTTTTCAGACGCCTAAAATTTTCAAATGTAAGAAGTTATTTAAAAAATTAGAATCTGTATACAGGGTGTCCCAAAATTCCTGCAACAGCCGGAAATGGGAGGTTCCTGAGATCATTTGAAGCAACATTTGCCTTTGCATAAATGTTATCCGTGGCTTTGTTTAGGAGTTATTAACGAAAAACACTGACCATTCAGGGCGCGACCTAGACGCAAGTTGGCACAGTCGGTCCGGGACAACAACTATCTATTGGCCGACAATACCAACTTGCGTTTAGGTCGCGCTCTGATTGGTCAGTGTTTTTCGTTAATAACGCCTAAACAAAGCCGCGGATAACTTTTTTGCAAAGGAAAATGTTGCTTCAAATGATCTCAGGAACTGACATTTTAAAAATTTCTACAATTAGAACTTGGACTTTTCTACAATTACAAAAGAATGGTGACTATGTAATTTTTTTTATACTTCGCCGTGCAATACAGTTCGCGGCATCTATGAAAATCGTCCACGAACTTATACAATCATCTAATACTTCGAAAGGAAATAGTTGCACAGAATTATGACCTCGACAACATATTTCAGTTTCATCAAAATCCGAGAGGAAGTAACGTTTCGACAAGTTCACGGCATGCATTAACATTTCGTGAAATTACACAATGCAATAATGAACAGAAATGTTTAAGTGAAAAAATGTCGCATGAACAAGTATTGTTATGAGATTTTATTAAAGTAAGCTGTTGCTTAAACTTTCACGAATACAGTATTTCTTTAAAAAAGATTGTTTAGCATTCAATTATGTAATTATCTGGGTGTTATGGAGCGTTTGTGGAAGAGAATCGTTTGAGTGAAATCCGAATATTGAGAGCCGGGAAGTTGGTTTTTGGTGCACGATAGTGCACCGTCTCACAGGACCATCGCTGTTCGTGAATTTTTTACGGAAAAACAAGTCTGTGTGCTCCAACATCCTCCGTATTCCTGTTCCCAAAACTCAAACTGGCCATGAAAGGCACGTTTTAAAATGCAAAATGAAATTAAAAAATCTATGCTAGCATTGCGTGAACGTGTTCAGGGGTGTATTGATGCGGAAGAGGTATATTTTGAATAAAGAGGAAAAATTTCGGCAAAATAACTAATTGTTTTTTTTTTATTTAAGAACTTCTGTTATTTTTCCGACATACTGTGTATATTCAATCAAGTACTTCAACCACTCGTATTCTTTAAGGCTTCAAATCGATGCTTTTTCAACATTGTTTAAAAAATTATAAAGAAACCAAGGAGGATACAACGAATAGAATGAATGCTGAAGAACCACATCGCTCGAGATGTAAGAGAAAACCATTTTTAAGTTTTCTCTTGGATATTATCTTCATCTTGGATTCAACAGGAAGAATTTATCGTTGGGACAGCGAAACAATATTCTTCTCAGAAGACACAGCAATTCTTTCTATTATTTTACGGGGAAGTGGAATTTAAAAACAAACATAGAATTCATTATATGCCATCTTTAATTATCCGCAGAAGTAATAGAAGACCCTGAAAAATTTGTAAGTAAACTTTACGTTAGTATTTAATAACGTAGAATTAGCATTCTTAACTTGAAATTCGCAACTTCAAATTGATGATCTGAATGGGCAGGGAGACGATGATGTGGTACGGGCCTAGCGACGAATGTTGCTTTAAATTTCGTTTGCTTGAGGCACGCACACGATCATGTTCAGTATCATCGACACGGACGTGTGGACTGTAGTAGTAGGCTTTTGTCTATACGTATAATTCCACACAATCAAATTTTGAAAATCTTTAACAGCTTATATCTCAATAACAATTTGTTTGCGACATATGGCTCATTTTAAACTTTTTCTCTTCTCCATGAGTAAAAGGTGTTGATGTAAAACAAAACTTTAACAACAATTTTCTCTGTTATAAACAATTTTGCGGCAAGTTTCTCTTACAAATGTCCACCGATCCAGAAGTGTAGATTCACTCCGTAGGACGGATGACCATTACTTTTTATACACCCTGTACACCTACTTGAAAAACTTTTGTTATACACGAATTTATACAATTTTCCTTGAAACACTTGAAAATTGCCAATGAACGGACGCTGTTTAAGATCGCAAAGCGCGCCTTAAAATCTTTTGACTTTCGACGAAGTTTACTACTTCACGGGTGTACTAATAGAAAAAACAATATTGAAGCCTTATTCTTCTGATCTCTAACTACGGCGGACAAAAAAATTTTGACATACGCAAAGATTTAGAAATCGAATTTTTTCCACTTTTTCAGGCCAAAAAGACCACTGTGCGTCGGTGGTTCACTCACAAGATATTTCGTACGAACGTGTTTTAACTCTGCGTGAAAAGAAGTATCAGATGATAGGTATATATAAGTTCGTGCCCAATTTTCATAGATGTCGCAAACCGTGCTGCACAGCGGAGTGTAAAAAGAAATTATGTAGTAACCATTCTTTACTGATTGTAGATTAATAACGTTGTATTCTTCAAAATTCAGCCATTGAATTTTATTTTCAAATCGAGCACGAACTTATGCAATCATCTGATAAATTTCGAGGGAGCATTTTTATTGCCCACTATGCATCTCTCCTGGCAACGTTGATACTTTTACGGGGTTCAGCTGCGTTTGTATTTTTATCTGGGCTCGATTTTGTCGCAAGAGCGCGTCCTCGATTCGACAAGCATCTCTACATATGTAGATGGCGTACAGAAGGACCTGAACGAAATGATTCCGTCGAAGAGAAACGAGAGAAAAACGTTTATCAGGGACTGGTGTAAGAAAAGTGCAGCGCTATCGAGACGACAAAAATGCGAGTGGTCGGTGGTCTGATCTACCTTTCTTGTGAGCTGAAACGAAATTGCGTTCGCAGAAACGAGCAACGCGGGGAACCGAAGAAATTCGACGTAAAGATAAACGAACTCCCGATCTGAGCGTCGTCCAGCTCGATCTCCGCTCGTAATCCGGGATGAATTCGAGTGATCACGATCAGGATTATGTGGCCAGGTCACGTTATACGCGGCCGAAGGTCTGACAGGAGGGCCAGGAACTTGGCGTGCCGTGTCGGCGGCCGATCAATATTACGTACACCCGGCTGGAACAGCGAACCGAACGCCGTACAACCAACAGGTGAAGTTATATCCGTGGAAGAACCGTCGTCGCTACGAGGCCAAGGGGAGAATATAAAATTACCCTGCCCTGGCTCGAACACTTAATGGACTATCCAACGCCAGTTCTATATAGCGTTCACTTTTCTTTTGAGGGTTGCGTTTCCGGTTCCACGACGTGGCGCACAGTGCGTCGTAATGCCCGTTTTGTCGACAAAATTCCGTATCTGAAAAACTATAAGTGGTATAAAAAATGTTTCAAATAAAACTTGTAGGTAGTTGCGTCAACCAGTCAACGTTGCACATCTTGACTGGTTTTCTGAATTGGCATCAGTTAATGAAGCACGTGATGATCTCATTGTAAATTTCATCTTCGAAAAAAATGTTTCACGAACATATGTGGATCCAAAAGCACTTACAACTCGTTGTGCAAAATATCTTAAGTTGGAATATTTCTCGGATGTAATGTAAGTATTGTAAAAATTATTTTTTAATGTGGACGCAAAAATTTGTTTCATTTCATTGTCGCACTATAACTCAATTATCAAAGATATCAAATATAGAACTGGGGTAAACTTTACTTTACCGGGCCCAAAATTTTTGCTTTTCTCCTATAAATTATTATGTATCTAGTACGTGATCCAATAGATTTGTACCCGGAGAACCTGCAGATCGAAGTTTCGATCCTGTAGGATGAATGGCTCAGGAGTTATACTTGCTTAAAGTTGACCAATTTGCAGTGTTTTTGACAGGTATTGGTTTTGACAGGTACCGCTATATTGGTTTGTAGTGACGATCGCGCGCCGCTTACTGAGCAGAACTGTTAGATGACAGCACGGGTACGCAGTAATATCGCTGACATAGAGAAAATATCTAAGAAAATGTTTGAGAAGAAATATCGTGCAAAATATTTACAAAAACCTAACCCACACCAGTTAAAACGCAACATCGTGGCCATGTCTTCTAAAATTTAAACAACAATCGCAATACCCGCTCTATATTATCAACATTAACGTGTAGAGGTAAAAGATATAGTCTAGTCCTCAAAATAAAATGACGTGTTACTTCTTTGAATATTTATTTGAATCTGTTATAATTTTTATAATGTAGATAGATTTGTTGGTAGGAAACCAAAACAAAATATATGCTAACAACTTCATATAAACAAATTAATCGATATAATTAACATTAACAGAAATCCACATTATCTTCCTATCTATGTACATCAGAAATCTACATTACCTACATCCGCCACAAACGCGTGCCCGTGCTGCCATCCGGCGGTTCTGCTCGGTAAGCGTCGCGCGATTGTCACTACAAACCAATATGGCGGCGCCCTTACCTGTCAAAAACACTGCAAATTGCTCAAGTTTAAGGAAGCATAACTCCTGAACCATTGATCCTACAGGATCGAAATTTCGATCTTCAAGTTCCCCGGTTACAAATCTACTGGATTACATAGCAAATACGTAATAATTTATAGAAAAAGGGCAAAAATTTTGAGTCCGGCAAAGTAAAGAGCAGCCTAGAACTGGAATTCGTAGTCGCACTTGGGCATTATAACTGTGACACATGCAAATTTTTATTTATTTAATGTTTTTTGTATACATACAACGAGAAACAAAAATTTCAATAGAAATATAAAATCGCCCGGCGGGCCACATGCAGCGTACCAGTTTATATATGATAATTAGAGTGCGGGTCTTTATAAAAAACGTTGGAATGTAAAATTTAATAGGATTTGGTGTGATTATCATTTATTCCAGATCTAAAAAGGCCTTCTGTACCACTGAAGTATGAAAAGTACCACTGAAAATAAGATTTTATTTAGTTCCACTATCTCAAAATTTGCCTACAAAAATTGAAAATTGTATAAACATCCGCAGTCTAATGATGATATACGATGATTGTACCTGTTTAACTTTTAAAATTTCATACGAAAGATTATATCTTTGATTACGTATTCTGGTAGGTGAAGTTAAGACTTTTTTTCAAAACAGCACAAAAACATTATTTTTGCATAAACCATTGTCAAGATATAACAGGCATGACAAATACGCGGCCCGACCAAAAACTATGGAACTGTCGATGACAATTTACAACTATAATTAATCGAAATGCAGTGTGATTCCGTATGGAAACAAAAATATATGGATATTGGGATTCCACATTTCTACAATTATTTATCTTCCGACCGATTTCCCAATATATTATGTACAATTAGGCGTATTTCAACTATGTTCGGTAGCAGTGGTAACACATACAGGGTGAGTCACCTAACGTTTTCACCTTAAATATCTTTGTTGTTTTCAACGATACATTAAATGTCTTAAGGACAACGTTGAATGGTAAAATGGGGCTCACACGATACCAAAAAAATTTTTGTTGTTATGTCAGTTTGTTTTAGAGATATCAAGGTCACCCTCATTTTTTAAAATAGAACCACCCTTTTTTAAACATCTACAATGATAGTCCCTTTCATTACGAATTCAATGACTATAATTACTCAAAGGCATTCAAGATCACGGGCAGAAAAAATGTATAAAACTTAGCTATGAAAGCAGAATACATACCTGTATTTCATAAATGTTCGAAATAAAGGCCGTCTACATCGATACATGCCCGTAAACGGGCTCTGTGAGAATATTGAACTCTGAATGACCTTGAGTAATTATAATCACTGAATTCGTAATAAAAGGGACTATCATTGTAGGTGTTTGAAAAAGGGTGGTTCCATTTAAAAAAATGAAGGTGGCCTTGATATCTCTAAACAAGTGGCATCAAAAAAAAAATAATTTGGTATTTTGTGAGCCCCATTTTAATATTCAACTTTGTCCTCGAGACATTTAATGTATCTTTGAAAACAACAAGGATATTTGAGGTGAAAACGTTAGGTAACTCACCCTATACAATACAGGGTGGAAATTAAAAAGCGTTGCAGACGAATATCTCTAAAAATATTGATAATATGAAAAAATGTTTCACGTGAAAGTTGTTCAGTACCGAGGGGAACATCATGTGGTGGGACTTTTATTTTTCCCGGTGGACACTCCAAGGTGAGGTGAAGGTCAACTTTCTTTTTTTAAATGGAAAGTCCTAATTTTTATACGACAGATCGATGGAGTATCAAATCCTGAGTATAAAAGTGTTGACCTTCATATGTCCTAAACCTAATAGTTAACGGGATATTTTCCAAAGAAGACAGAAAATTGTTTCAACAATATCTCGTTAAATATTAGATTTAGGACATATGGAGGTCAATACATTCTTACTCAAAATTCGATAGTCTATCGATTCAAGATACAGAAAGTATATCTTTCCATTTAAAAAAATCAAGGTGGCCTTCTCCTCACCTTGGAGTGTCCATCGGGAAAAATAAAAATCCCACCACATGATGTTCCCTTCGGTACTGAACAACTTTCACGTGAAACATTTTTGCGTTTAATCAATATTTTTGGAGATGTTCGTCTGTAATGCTTTACAATTTCCACCCTGTATGTGCAAACCACTATCTTCAATGTTAAAAAATAATAAAACTGCGGAAGGTCAAGGTTAACAGACCAGCGTGTGCAATCAATTTCAAAAATAATTACAGCTCAATAGATTCAACCAATTTTTGAAAATTTGGTTATTAAAAGCTGTCGCCAAGTTTCTTCGAAACAAAAATGAAACAGTTTTATTCAAACTTGTAAGTAACCTTGAAAAAACAACTTTTATACTTTATATGTATTTTTGTAATACTGTTGTGTTTTGTACGTATGTTATTTTGTATGTGTAACTGCAATGTTAATAAGAAAAAGTGTGTTTCCTATTTATTTCGAGTCTGCTTATTTGTTATTGCGGCCCCCTAATTATAAATTGTAATACTCACTGAGGCCCATGGTGGTAACAGAATTTGACATGCCTGAGTTGATTCTAAAGTTGACGTGCCGTCTATAATAGTATTGATTATATTACTGCGAGTAAGACAAAAGTCGAAATGGACTGTTTAGTAACGTGGTTGTTATAATAGTAAAATAGAACAAATGAAAACCAAAAAAATCTGAAAACAATTGTTTTACAATTTTTCGGCAGCTGGGGGCAGCTAATACTTGTGCAATCCTTTGCAAGATACATGTATGCATATTTTCTAATGAAGATCATGGAGGAGTTTTGAGGAGTATTTTCTTAAACCTTCATTAAAGTTACAAAAAGCGTTGCAATTTTTGCTACGAAGTCTACTTTAAAAAAGTGAACATCAAAACACTTCATTCATTTCAAATAATACAAAATTTTCAGTTATGTATGTCACACTGGTAGACTAGCTTGCTTGGACGATGAACTTCAACTGAAATTTTTGGCTCGCACGCAACATGACAGGGCTTCGTGAACGATTGTTTATTTCTTCCAATCTCAATTCTTCAAAACTTCCATGACACGGAAGTTCATTTTCTGATTTTTGTCCCATGACAACGCACTGTGGATCATCCCGCGCGCGCGAGAGAGAGAGAGAGAGAGAGAGAGAGAGAGAGAGAGAGAGACGTTCCACTAATTTAAATTTTCCTTTGGCCACGTGAATAATATCCGTCGCTAGGATTGCTGGATTAATTTTCATCGTTCGAAAAGTTTCTCCGTCACGTCTATCATATCTCGCATTATGCGGTTTACTTCGCACATCATTGCCGGGTATGCTAATTCAATACATTTTCAATAATACATATATTCAAAAACACTGTACAGTACAGTGGACTTTAACTGTTAGATGTATTTACAAATTAATTTGTAACCCCTTGCCGTATTTTAACGGGTCACACTCGTTATGGAGAATTTACACGAAGTCTAACAAAAATGAATATTACGCCTTTCTTTTTAAATGAAATAAAATTTAATTCCTTTGTAATCAGTATTTAAGCATTAAAATGAATGTAGTCATACAAAAAATATAAATTTCTTTTTCTCTTCTTCCATTTTTGGAGATAAAGACGTTTTAATCACTGTAACTGCATTGAAAATGATACGGCAAGGGGTTAACAATGAAAATACACTTTGTTGTCGAAAATAATCTCCATCATTTTGTATTAATTTACTCTGCCTTATAAATGGTTAAACTTCACCTGAGCAATCCGGAAAGTTTTTACTTTTATCCTGTATAATCATGCAAATATGACGAGAAAATACCAAAAATCCAAGTTTCAATGTTAGGGATTCACTGGTTCCAAGGTTATGGGTGTTTAAAGTTGAGCAAGTAATACAGTCCTGACGTCATTTGAAGCAACATTTTCCTTTGCAAAAATGTTATTCGCGGCTTTGTTTAGCAGTTATTAACGAAAAACACGGACCAATCAGAGGGCCGACTGTGTCAACTCGCGTCTAGGTCGCGCTCTGATTGGTCAATGTTTTTCGTTAATAACTTCTAAACAAAGCCGCGGATAACATTTTTGCAAAGGAAAATGTAGCTTCAAATGACGTCAGGAACCTCTCATTTCCGGCTGTTGAAGGAATTTTGGGACACCCTGTATATATCAATGAACCCTCTAATGACGACATTGTATTATATAAACAACGTACTGCGCGCCGTGTCGGCAGCGCATTCAACGTTGTTCACGAAGCTAATTCCACCCTCTTCTTTTTCTGTTCTTCCGTTTCATTCTTCAAGTGTTGAAAAGCGCTTAATGCCAATACGCTTCGAGTGTGTTTCGTCCACTGGTAATTCCGTTTCCCAATAGGGTATGTAGGGTACTTATCCTTATTAGTGAGTCCGTCCTTGTTAATGTGTTTTCATGTTTAAATAAGCAGTCAAAATTAACTTGGAAAAATAAATAGAGAATCTGTTTTTAGCTGTAATACGATGTGACACAATTAAACATTTTTTACTATTTCTCTCGCTCTCTCTCAGGGTATTACAGGAACGGTTCTAGAATGGTTTAGGTCTTACTTAAAAGATAGAATGCAGCAAGTTCGGTTGAATAATGGATGGTTTAAGATATGGACAACGGAATATGGAGTGCCACAGGGTTCGGTATTGGGCCCATTGTTGTTTATAATACATATGAATGATGATATTGTTAAATCTTCCTTGGAGGTGTGTAATCTAAAAATGTTTGCGGACGATACCTTAATTTATGTAACAGGTGAGAGTAGTGCGGAGGTAGAGAGAAAATTGAATATTGCATTTAGAATAGTGGAGTTATGGATGAATACCAATAAACTGAAGCTGAATGCGGGGAAAACGAAATACATGTTAGTTGCAGGTATAAGAAAAGAATTGAAAGGCAATACTATTGTGAGATGCTTGGATGGAAATGAAATTGAGCGCGTAGAAATAATAAGGTACTTAAGTGTAATTATTGATGATAGACTCAGATTCAGCGGTCATTGTAACTACATGCTGAAGAAAATAGGGAAAAAATGAGTTTTTTAAATAGAATAGGGAATTATATCTCGGCGTACACCAGATGTACGATATATAAGACAATTATAGCTCCTCACTTTGAGTATTGTGCAACGCTACTAATCAATATGGGGGATACACAGTTAAGTAGGCTCCAAAAAGCGCAAAACAGATCGGTGAGAGTCATATTGCAATGTGACAGACGTACAAAAATTAATTGTATACTCCAAACGCTGCAATTTATGAATATAAGACAGAGTATATGACAGAGCTGTACTACAATATGTGCATATTTATTTTTAAGATCTTAAATAATATGATGCCTGTGCAATTTAGTAATAAACTTAGATTAGTAGGGGAAGCACGCGAAACTAGGCAGGCGGGGGATATTGCTATTAAATTTCGCAAAACAAAAAGCGCGCAAAAAAGTCTATTCTATGAGGGTGTGTTAATGTATAACACATTACCACCTGAAATCAGACAATGTGATCGATTAGTAATGTTTAAACGAATGCTGAAAGAGTTTGTTCGCTGTTTTTTAGTTGATTATAAGGAAGTGTTCGGTTAAACTTCACCGTAGCAACCCAGGAAGTTTTAAGTTTAACGCGCTAATGTTTATCACGTAGATTCCAAGCCGACCCTCACCGACCCCACACCCGACCTAACCACCATCCAACTACTTAATTATTGGCATTACCGCGTGCTTGTGCTGCCACCTAGCAGCTTCGCTCAGTAAGCCGTGCGCGACCGTCACTACACACGACATGGCGACGCTAACTTGGCAAAAACTCTGGAAATTGCTTAACTTGAAACACTTGTAACTTTCGAACCATTGATCGAAAATTGGATTTCTCGCATCTTTCCGTTCAAATCTACAAATTCTGGTTACGCAAGGAAAAGAGCAGCCAATTTACCTCATCAGGCGACTCTGGGGCGGAGAGGGAGAGCGTGGTGCCTCGAAAAGTGTGGAAGAAAGAGGAACCTCTATCAGTTCTGAAATGAGTCATTTCCGTAGAACTTTTATTATACAGACTCTAAAATATCTGTTCAGTGAGAACACATTTTAAAAAATTACTAAGAGTATCATCTCTTCTCATAAAATTTACCTAAGTACTTTCTTAAACGAAACACATAAGAGCGAACATAACTTTTTAAAAACGAAAGATAACTGTCCATGTTTGAAATATTTAACTTGTCTATCACTAGAGAACGAAGGCACTTATTGAGTTCTCTTATTACTTTATCCTCTCTGATGAACAATACTCCACTCCGAACGTTTTTGTAATAATTTTGAGTAAGGAATGTTTTATAAAATGCTTTGAAGACTATTTTTGTTTTCATGTCCCTAAACATAATTTTTAAGGCTGAGTGACTACTTCACGAGAGACTATGTTTACTTAATAATTCACAAGGGGATGTGGTTCTACGTACTAATCGATTTTTCTTCGGAACGTTCTACAACGAATAGGTTAAACTCGGGAATATTGTACTACAAAGAACTAGTTACATATAATAACAGTATAAAGAAGTGGTACAGTCAAGCTTTCAATAACACGGTTAAGGCGTTCAAAACCGTGTTAAATGAAACGTGGAAATAATACAGATAATGGAGAACGTATTCTGTGCTATATCGAAACTGTGTTTTTGCAGTATTGTATTCTATCGAAACTATGTTCTCAGAATGCCTTGATATGACGATAGAATGACTTGATAAAACAGAACTAAAAGAATTAATATGTATTTTTGTTCATTATAAGAGTGTGCCTTATAGGTATATATGTGCAATATAAATATAAGAGTGTGCATTATAAGAGTATAGAGTATTAAACCAAAAATACAATTTTTTTTATTATTGTTAAATGATCAACTGTTTTTACGTCAAAGGAAGTATACTATTACAAATGAAAGTCTATTGAATTAAAAATGAAATTAAAATTATTATCATCGAGTGCTAACATGAAAGAAAACGAGATAGTAACCAGGGCCGCTGTAAAGGGCCAGCGGAGGGGGTAACGGTCCTAGGTGCACTAAGAAAAGGGTACAGCACAGTCCCATTCTAACAATAAGTCAATTCTCGGTTCTGTGTTGTGACATAGATAGTGACTATTTTTTTGTGGCTTCGTCGACCGTGTCGAAAGTAGAGAAGGACAGCAAGTAAACACAGTAACGTATCCACTATTCCCTGTTAGTAAAGCCCTATTTCAGTTATATTGGCGGGAATGTACCGAAACAATCTGTACCGGACAAAAAGACTCCAGAACGTGTCCTACGAGTTACAAAATGTACACAAATACACTCGTTATACATTCATTTTCCGGAATCAAATCATATAAATTTTTTTAAATTCTGCAGGGTGCTCGAGGTACCCCATTTTATTGAGAAGCTTATATTACTGAGGCTGAAATCGTCGCTATCGCTCAATAACATCACTGGGCCGAGGGCGCATTAAAAAATAGCGTATCGGTTAGACAATACTAGTGCAATACTGAAACCTCTTTATTTTTTAGTTATTTTTAATGAATTTTTACCAATATATTTGCGACATTTTTCTGATTAAAATGACACCAAAGAAGATACAATTAGGCCCATATTTACTGTACATGTAAAGTAATTTTTCAAATTATAATTTTGCCCTCGGGCACAAGTTATCCTTACTGCGATCCTGATAGTAACACAGTTGAGAGAGAGAGATGCTAAAATGTCATGAAAGAAACAGTAAAATGGGGCAGCACCAGTCAATTCTAAGGGAACTACCTAGTGGTCGTAGAAATCAAAATGAATAATTTAAGACGCAACGAAATTACATTGGAATTCAAAGAAATGAACCGAAACCTCTTGGGGCACAAGCAACACAATTCGACTGCTTCCGGATGGAACTGAAACATTCATAACGTCCCAAATCCGAAGTGATTGGATTGAAACAATCCTACATTCACAAAATCTAGTCAGATTAACTTTAACCCCAAATAAGCAAAATTGAAGTATATTATAAACCTACTAGAACTAGATCCTTTAAATCTACCTTTAATTTGAGGAAATGTATTTTTAACCATTTGCATCGGAGCTATTTCACCTCGAAAATTATACACTTCCTACAATCTAGAATAATTCTATCCTATATGATTTTTTTCATTTTATGTGGATATGAAGTTGGTATAACATCTCGCACAATACTTAAATGCGTAGTAATTGATTAGCTACCAACATATTTAATTATCTAAACAATATTTTGAATAATGATAGGGTAAAGAGCCCCCACAAATATGAAACATTTTTTGTTGATGTCAGTTTTTGATTATTTTAGAATGCTCTTTTTCGTCCAGAAAATTACCAGTTGTAAATGCATTTCCTCCTTATAAGAGATTCTGGGGTAAAGTTTGTTTAAAAATTAATACAACTTGGGAAAAATTTTTTTTTTTTTGTGGTGTGTCATTTGCAGGTTCAACGAAAGGCAATCTTAATATGGTACACCTTGAGTCCCTAATATGACACTTACTGCCACATCCGGCATCCATACCAAGAATGTCAATAGCTATATCCATATTTAGGGAACCCTTGGTAGTGCCATATTGGGAACTCCACGTGGTCTGACATGTAATATTAGCTACTGACAAAGAGAAAATGAATGTCAGCCCAAACCAACAGTTGGCAAACAATAATATAATTAAACTGAAATTACAATTTGATTCAAACATTTCAAGATCACTTAAATTCCTCGAAAAAGATACAATCGAAAATCTAACCACAAAAATATTCAACACATGGAGACACAACTGGCCGAGGATTGATACTAAAATCTATAGTATGGCTTAGAGGATTTTCTCACTAGAGTGTGACTTCTCCTTTACAAGATATAAAGTAGTGCCATAATAGGCGACTATACCATATTTTACCCTATAGCAATTTTTAGTGGCAATTCTGAGTCAACACTCTCGAGTGCTAGGGGTTAAAACTTTAGGTTCAATTTAAATGATCAAATAGAGCGTTTTCGCGATTTCTGGAGAAAGAATATATCGAGATGGATTGACCACGAAATTCTCAATGACTTTATTTAATATATCTTTGTGCTACTATTCATGCTATGGTACATATTTGAATGTATTTTTTTAGCTACGCGATGCAACACGGAAATATGTGTAGTTATTTAAAAGAAAACATCGATGACCGTAAAAACTACGAGGAAAACGAACATGTAAAAAAACAACCTTAATACTACTCAATTTACACCAAAAAAACAGTTGATTTTATTAAAATTAAAGAAGATATTTTGAGGGTTACTCTTGAGTGAGACACCCTGTATATTAAGCAAAACTATGTGCGATGGAAATGAGCAATTTTTTTCGAAATAAGGAGCTTCAAATTTTAAAACGAGTTTAGACTGTAATTAATTAGACTGTATGTTTATGCGGTTTCTCAGAGTATTATAACAATGCTAAAAGTAAAATATTTTATTTCGTGTTTCTGATTGTTAAAATAGGAATATTTTGTTTTAAGGATCAAATTGTTGAAATAGAAATATTTTGTTTTTTGGGGATCAAATTATTGAAATAGAAATATTTTATTTTGAGGTTCAGATTGTTAAAATGGAAATATTTTATTTTCAAAATTGTATATCTTAATTAAAATACTATTTTCTTTAAGCAAAATAAAATCTAAAATATTAAATAGTATTTGAAATATTTGTTTCGCCAAATAATGCGCACCTCTGTTTACAATTCCATTTTAAAGTTCTTACTTTGTGTTACATTTGTTCCCTCAACGATGTGATGACTTTCGCAGCGATAACTAAATCAGGATACTGACCATGCTTGATACCATTCAAATTACACATATAAAATATTTACTATGTCAAAATTAAAGAAGATATTCTGGAGATCACACTTTAGTAAGACACCCTGTATTCCATCGTTAGTAAAATACATTTAACGCTTGTACAATCATGCTTGTATATATAACACAGACAATCAAGTTTACGATGTGCCAGATTTTTACAACTACGCGCAACTACTGATAAAATGATGGGATGTAATTTTTAGAAGTTCCGTCAGATTTGTGTGTCCCTAACCACTTCTCAAATCAATATTTCTTATGTATTGGGTTGCCCGGAAAGTTTATGCCGTTTTTTAAGGAAAATTGAAACGCTGCACATTTAAATTTTGGTATACATTTATTAAATTGTATAGATGCCTTCTGTTCCACAACCTTTCACAATCTTTCAGGCAACTTGAAAGTTCTGTCCTTCCAGAACCTCTCAGGTTTTTCGGCGAAGAACATTTCTATATGATTTTTTATCTCGACCAAAGAGTTGAAGTTCTTTCCATTAAAGAAATTTTGTAATGATCGAAATAGGTGTAAATATCTGAGTGCGCGAGGTCTGGTGAATACAGGGAGGTCTGTTTAAATAAGGCCACCTATATATCTCTTCAGGTTATTGTAATGCAAAAAATATTTATTAATTTCATTGAAACGCAAACACTTAAATATCTCAATTTAAATTTAAATGGACTTAGGCCACTTTCAAAATAAACGGCTCTATTCTTCTTTATATAACGATATTTTACAAGCCCTAACAACGGCAAAACGATTGAAAATCTCTGAATTGTTGCAAAAAGTGAACAGTATACCAACGGAATAATCTGATATCGCGGATGGCGAATTGTACGAGCATGAATAAAGTGAATCAAAAGAAATTAAAATTGAACTTTATAGTGATAATAGTTATAATAAAATTATAGACAAGGAAAATGTTCAGAAGTCCTCGGAAAGTGAATTAGAAAATATTTTGAATTTACATAATAGAAGTCGTGCTTGTGTGCCTTGAAGTTCTAAGGATGAAAATGCAAGTATACAAGATTATCAAAATGAAATTGCCGTAGACGGAACCAGTTGAGAAAGAAATAAAAGAAGGCTCTACTGCTGGAAGGTTACCACTACATAATATTTTCAAAAGCATATTCGGTCCAATATTCCTTTTGTAAGATGGTAATAAATCACACACAATAAATATAAAAATATTCTATTATTACGTATTTTTTAAAGCCCAGTCATTTTGACTGGTTTTGATAGAAATAGTTCGTCTTAACTGTTGGTAGTTCTAGTTCTAGTGTTAAATACGTCTTATTCTTGGATCCGCTGTAGACACGTGGGTTCTGAATTGAATCTGACGTATCTAGATTCTAAAATGGATCTGTTCGTGTCTGAAGGTCTTTTTGCTTGTCACCTCGCCATTCTCTCACTCTCCTTGCATTTCCGCTCATTTCGAGAAGCGGAAACTTCTGTCCCTTCTACTTATTCGGACGTTGATCAGCCATGAATCACCCCTACCAGCACCAAAATGACCTCAGGATATGGTCTACAGTCAACCAATGGGAAGCGAAAGCTATTACTTGTACAGGATTGGACTAGAATCTATACCGCAGAATTTTACTGTGCAACAAAAACTGAATATTCGAGGTGATTTGACTCGTGCTTTAGCAACGGCCACGAAATTAAACACAAACAACCACTATTATAAAAGCAAGCCGTCAAGTAACTCTTTTTTTTATTAAGCTATAAAACCCCGCATGGGATTATTAGCAGCATGCACACGATTGTGCATGCTAACATGCACAAGTAAACGTCTACAGGCGCAACAATTTCTATACGATAGATGCGACCAAGAATATCCCCCCCAGCTTAGTACAGGTTAAACAACGGTGCTAAGCGGGAAATTGTTGTATTGTACTAATGCTATTCCATACCTGAGAATGATACATCAAGTATCATAAAACCCCAATTTAAACACCCTAATACCTTAATTTCTTTGTAGCGCGATCGACCGCCCAAGGGAGAACCCGCGCGTGGTCTCTATTCACACGCGCTGTCCTACTCTACGTTCAGCTCGGCCTTTGGAGATAAAAAATAGCTACCCTATACAATAGATGCGACCAAATTCCTCTGAGGCTGTCGCGTCTCTTCAGAGGATTTACTGTACAAAGATAACTTAGAATCTAGGGTTGACAATATGGTGGAACATTTCCGAATACAACTCTAAAGATGCAAACACTAAGCATTAGGGATGGGATCAAGTACCTCGCAAACAGGTTCGAACCTTGATTGATGGAATTTGAACTCTCTATAAGTACTTCGAAAAAAAAAATAGTATTCCCAAGTATACTCGAACCTTTGCCAGACAGTTTCAAACCCTTCACGAGTACTGTGGTAAACGTAAATAATACTTGCAAGTATACTCGAATCTTGTGGTCGAACAGTTTCGAAACTTTCGAAATTTATATAAATATCGTTACGAATTTCCGTATTCTTGCAAGCCAGAGTTGGGCAAAAATTTAATCAACGATTGACGACTAAAGTTTTACTTCAATCGTTAATCGCAATTAACAATTAATCATCTAGTTTAATCGTTAATCGCATTTAACAATTGATCTCCTAGTTTAGTCATTAATTGCGATTAACGATTATTAATCATCAATCGCATAATTAATTAATGATTAACTGCTGAAATTTCGAAATGCAATACGCAATCAAAACTGTATGAATACTGAAAAAATGTAAACTGAATTTAGGTGTATTGTCATTTGGTCTATATATAATCAGTGTTGGGCAATAAATAAATTTATTTAAAAATATAAAAATAATTATTTAAATAAAAATTTAAATATAACAAATTATTTGAATAAAAATTTAAATAACAAGTTATTTGTCATTTGGATATTCAAATAAAAAGCAAAAATAATTTATTATTTGAGCAAGTCTAAAAATGAATTATTTAAAATAATAAAGTTAATTGTTATTTACAAATACAATTTAAATTATTATTTGTATTGACAAATGTTGAACTTTTTACTTGATAGTATATGCTAAATATTAATAATTACACACTTCGAATTTATACATATATTTTGTTTTCTGATTCGAAAAAAACGTCGACGTTCCAAACTTAATAGGGTGGTTTCTCAAGATAAAAGTCTGCTCTATCGCGTAGTATAGTTCGATTTTCCGCTGGACCCTTATTTTTTGAGATAAATTCAAAAATATCGTCAAAAATTGGTGCGAAAGTGGTGTCTCTCCGTCTTTAATGATTGTTAAAACATGTCTAAACAATCATAATGCATTAATATTATATATCACAGTATTCGTGAAAGTCTAAGGAATCTTTTTCTGTGTGTGTAAAAAACAATTCAATATCTTTTATAATAACATCACAATATTTGTTCAAAGTTGAAAAATATGTCTCTTTTTAAAACTCCATTTTCTCAAAAACTGTACGTATAGGAGAAAAATTAAGGACAGATTCGGAATCAGCGCGAAAAACTCTATAAGAATCGCATAGTGGGAATCGAAATGCTTTTTGGCTGTTGGACAATGTTATTATACATAATCACCAGTTTATTACATTTACCGTAACATATACATATACAGGTCAAGAGGCGATTCGATCGATCCTTCCTTCTAAATAAATAATAGATTAGTTTTGTTCTTTATTTAAGAAATAAATTCCAACATTACCATTCAAAGTGTTTTGCAAACTTCGAAATAAATCGGAATCTGTTAGTGCAAGGTCCGAGTCATATGGAGGATATTACATAATTTCTTAACTAAGCCCCAATAATTTTTTACGATTTTCCAAGGATGTGTGTGGTCTAGCGCTATATCGTGGTGGAACACGAATTCCTTTGTGATTTGCCAATTCTGGCCATTTTTTGCTTTTATTGCTTCTTGCGGTGTTCATTAATTGTTGACAGTAAACATTTGAACTGATAGTTTGGTTCCTTGAGAGCTAAATGTGGTCATCAACAACTTGGTTTGTCGATCAGAAGGTTGGTCATCATTAACCATTTGCGCTCCGAATTATTTTTCAATTTTCTTGCCAACATCTCCCTACTATTTTAAGTGTCCCATTTGAAATTTACTTCAAAGGGTAGTTCCTTGACCGCCACTTATTTTGAACAATTTTGTTTACTAATTATAATAAATATAGATCTCAAACTTTGTTGTAATCTATATTTGTGAAACTTATATTTGTATTTTTAAATATATAAAGGAAGAACCAAATACATATAAAAGCACGTTTCTTTTACATTTTCCTTTCTCGGATATCGAGTTAAAAGAGTGCAAAGGGCTAAGTGTAGCTACCCTACATCTTGTAAAGAAGAAGTCGCACTCCAGTGAGAAAATCCTCAAACAATAGTTTACCATGTTTACTCAACAGTGTGTAGTGCAATCGCACCATCCTATAGATTTTATATAATATCGATCCTCGGCCAGTTGTGTCTCCATGTGTTGAATATTTTTGTGGTTAGATTTTCGATTGTATCTTTTTCGAGGAAGGTAAGTGATCTTGAAATGTTTGAATGAAATTGTAGTTTCAGTTTACTTATATAAATGTTTGCCAACTGTTGGTTTGGGATGAAATTCATTTTCTCTTTGTCAGTAGCTAGTATTACATGTCAGTCCACGTGGAGTTCCCAATATGGCACTACCAAGGGTTCCCTAAATATG
>CM052311.1:16628443-16645368 GCA_028455605.1 Lasioglossum malachurum
CCAACCTGTATTAATTTTTGAACAAACTTGACCCTAGAATCTTATAGGGAGGAAATGCATCCACAACTGGTAATTTTTTAGACGAAAAAGAGCATTCTAAAATAATAAAAAAATGACATCAACAAAAAATGGTTCATATTTGGCCACTTTACCCTATAATACCTCGTAAGCTAACGCCTCAGAGTCACCATTCGAGTGGTAAGTCAGAGTTGGGCAAACGCTAGTCACAATTATGATTATTGACTAATAACTTCATAAGCTCTACAAAAGTGACTAATAATTAATGACTAAGTAAATACTTGAGCGTACCTATGAGTAATGACTACATAAGTATTTGAGCGTAATGAATAATGAATAATGACTAAATTTTTAATAAGGATGAATATTGGCCCCTGACTATAATGGCATAATTAGTGACTAAATACGCAATCAGGATTTCATGATGACTAGTGACTAACGACTAAAAATGGTTATAATTTAAAATAAGACATAATAGTAACAAAAAATATCCAATTAGTTTATAAACATATAAAATACAGATTATGATAAATTATGCTGACGAGAAAAGAAAAGGCAGTTGAATAATACAAGTTTTCCAGATTTTCTTATTTTATTTTTGTGAAGAATATAGATTACAAAATTTTTTTATAAACGATTCTAAATAGAGTCTCTTTCATAATAACATGATAAATTTAAATTTAAATTATATTTCATTAAATTTTGTTAAAGTAAATTTAACTTTTTGGACTTTGAACAGAAACAGATACAACGCACAAAAATAGAAAATACATGAATCTTATTTTATATAATATAATGTTTAATATACCTACTACGCACGCAGTAATAACATTTTAACTTATTGTTGGTGCTTAAAAATTTTGATGAAATAATATAAGTTTGGCTTAAATTGATTAATTTTAATTGTTTTCAGTTTAGTCAAAAAAACTTGAATTTGCTTTCATAAGAACACGTATTTCGAAATTCTTGTCACTTAATCTATTACTTTCTGGCAAATTCGTCATTGTAGCATAACTAAAAAGTCTTTCAACTGCTGCCGAGAATGGAAAAGGAGTGTTGCACTTACTAAAAACTTTTTTTATGCCGGTCACTGCAAATTCTGATATAGTTCAAGTATACATATTAATGTATGTTAATCGCACAATAGTGACTGATGACTAAAGATTGATGACTGATCATTTTAACTAACTAATGACTAATCATAACTAATAAGCAAAAAGAACGATTACTTAGAGTTGTGACTAACTAGTGCCATGTAGTTACGACTAACTAATCAAAAAGTTTTAACTGAATTTTTTAAAATTTGACTATCAATCAATGAGACTATTAGTCATTTTCAATTAGTAGTTGATTTTTGCCCAACTCTGGTAAGAGTTAAGCGAAAAATCTCTAGAACGGAATTTTTGTAAGCCAATTACGACACGTGCGTTTTGTTAAACAATTAACAGCATAAACGTTGCATTAACTGTTGCACGATACAGCAAAATTTGTTACCGATGGCAACTGCAGGCCATCAATAACAGCAGTTCCACTCCTTGATTTCGACAATCAAATTGCAATCCATTCTTCCGTTTGATCATGCGACTTCAATTCGTAACGATTGCATTTATTAGTACACAGGACTTCGGTAATGGCGTTTGATTGATTGAGTAAAACTTCACTACGTAGCTTCACGCTTTAATGTATTCATAATGCGTGTGCTGGATCCCCTGGCAGTTCTAATCACTGGCATTCTATTCGATTCGTGGATCGTTCATTAGATCGCTCAGTGGTTGCCTATACCAGTTCTAATGAAAGCCGTATTCAGAACGCGGAGCTGAAATCGAGATTTAAACCCCTGCGACCAGCCAAAGGTAGGAAATTATCAACAACTTGTTTGCTCCCTTTGTTCCAAACGGTTTATTTCTCCACGACAAGCGAGTGGATTTTTATTCAGTGTAGCGTCCACGTTCCTTCGATTCAAAACTATAAAGCACGGTATATCGAACAGAACGATATATTTTAGAGTAATGGTTACGACTTTACATCTGCAGTGGTGAATAAAAGTACAGGGTGTACCAAAATTATGTGTAGAGACTATCGC
The DNA here is from genome assembly GCA_028455605.1 of Lasioglossum malachurum. Taxonomy (NCBI): domain Eukaryota; kingdom Metazoa; phylum Arthropoda; class Insecta; order Hymenoptera; family Halictidae; genus Lasioglossum; species Lasioglossum malachurum. Next base: position 16,630,545 of record CM052311.1, read on the forward strand.
AGCTGGATTCTGTACCTTTGAATCGGTGGAGATCTGTTCGAAAAATTGCGTGCAAGATTGTCCTCGATCAGTTTTCCCAAGGTCGAATTTTCAATTGTTGCAATTATTGTCTCAAAGCAACCATGGGTCTCAAGTCAACCATTCCGAAAGCAATCTTTCATCCGTAAAAAAACATTCGTCCGTAAGTGTATTTCTTAAATACGCCGATAAATGTGACCGACATTGTGATCAAGGGGTGATTGCAAAGTAAACGTATGAACAAGAAGACTCTATTTTAAGAATTGGTTATGCTGTAAGAATAGCCAACGGCCATATCGCGTTGCAATAAACCGATTCTCGTAGAACAGACTGCTCATGGGGTTTTTGTCCCTTTTTTTTCTCCACGTGACCAAACCCTCGACTGATTAGAGATAAGATCCGTTACTCTAGATTTAAGCAAAAATCGTTTTTGATACTAAGCCAAACCGCCAAAGATAGACTATTTATAAGTTACGCATGCAAACGTACAAATAGATAAACACTGCAATATCCGTTAGGTATTTTTTGTATGTTTATTGTTTCCTCCCCATATCAAAGACTGTAATCCTTTATTTCAATAAACATTGTAGCGGCCTGCGCTGGGCGACGTTTTATGGTAGGGACACCGCTATTGTGCAGTGGGCCCGGTATGTGACTTTTGTAGTTTGGGTACGTCGTTGGGCCTGTCAGCGACATTAACTTATTGAAATTGCCGTCCGTACCCGGGTATCCTCGATGCAGCCCCTTACTGGCTGGCTGCTTGAAGCGCACATGTTTCCCAGATAGCTGGAAAACCCAAGGTTTGGTTGCCAAATGTTCGGTTTTGGCGAATCCTTGCGACCGCTTCAGGGACCTAGACTTAGCTCCGTCCACCCCCAAATCGCTGAAAAAGTAGGGGTGAAAACCCGTCGAGGTGGGGAGAAAAAAAAACCAGAGGGTTATTGTTGTTCTCTCCAAGAGTCACACAAAGAACTTCCCGATCCGTTAGTTGCAGTATATTATTATCATTATTAAGTGTACGTTTTAAGGAGATTATACGTTTACAGAGAAATTCAATAGTTTTCTACTTATCAAAATGTTTGCTATATGGCGTCGCATTAAACCAACACCGTATGCTCGTTGCTCGCATGGTTCCTTGTTATAACAGAGCAATGCAAAATAAATTGCAAATGCTCCACAATCAAACGCATTGTTTTGATATTGTACTCTGTGAAATATACAGGGTGTCCCAAAATTCCTTCAACAGCTGGAAATGGGAGGTTCCTGAGATCATTTGAAGCAACATTTTCCTTTGCAAAAATGTTATCGCTTTGTTTAGGAGTTATCAAAGAAAAACACGAACCAATCAGAGGGCCGACTGTGCCCTCGAACCTCGAACATAACCAGTATCTTGAGCAAAGTTGTATATTCCACGCTCGTTTAGATTTCTATTCATATAATTTCGTGAAATAAATTAATATGTTTATCTTGTAAATAACAATCAGGTTTCATGACTTCTTTACATTCGGCTGTTACTAAAGCATAGTTTAATACATCAATCGATGCAGCTGGACAGTCGTTATAAAAAAGTACAAACCTATGTATGTCGAAAAGTTAGTAGTTCAGGAGATATTTCAATTCAAATAATGCTAAAACACCATTACTATCGTATGTACTATGACGTTACACTTAGTAAGTAAACGCTAATGTATGGGAACGGTGCGTCCTACCGCAGAAATAACGAAATTTTCAAAAGTTTCAACCCAAAGCATATAGGGTATGCCCAACCACATGACGTAAATAATCTTTTGAATTAAAAAAAAAAAATTTTTTATTAATTTTTTATTAAAAATATATTTAAATATATATATATATATATATATAATTACGTTTGTTTCTTAGGTGGAAAATTTCCGTCCTCTCGTATAAATTGCATTGTTGTATCAACTTCTTTCGAAAAAACTAAAAAACTACTGGACCAAATTTGGAAATCTAATCAGCTCTAATTTACAGCGGGGCACATCGATTGCATCATTCATCAGTCTGATCGCATTGTTACTTTTTCAGGAAACGTTAACGAAACCATAATTGATACCATACACACGGACATACACACGCACACACACATGCGAACATTTTGCTGAAAATAGTCTAAAATGACTCCAATGACCTTGAAACGTGAAGATCTGCTAAAAAATCGAGAGAGAGAGAGAGAGAGAGAGAGAGAGAGAAAGAGAGATTTTCGATTTTCGGGGTCATTACAGTAACTTCCCTCTAAAATCGGGAAGTTAATAAATGGATTCTCGTCCGATGGGTGACTGCCTGGGAACACCCCGTGTTGTTGGCTCTCTTCTTTTATTTCTACTCACTATTAAAATTTAAAAAAAGCTCTTGTTAGTGTTATTAAATTTGTTGCATTTCGGAGCGGTTAATTGTAGCACCCTACGATCGATAATGATTATTCGTAACCGAAACTAACCTTCCGTTACAGATATTGGTTACTATTAAGGACTGGAAAGTGCTGCTTCAGTCGAGCCCTTTAAAGTATTGCACTTGGTGTCGTCTATTAGCCGAAGGACTAACCAATGTTGTGCGGCTAAGACGAAAATATTCTGCAGTGCCCGAATGTACAGTTGTTTCTAAATCTTCTCTCGGCTTGTGAGAATTGTAACTGAACTTTAACTGAACTGCTCTGTACTTTCTCCTATAAATTTTTAGATTGTAGATTTGGATGAGAAGATGTGAGAAATCCAAATTTCGATCCAGGAGGTTCGATAAATGGTTTTAAAGTTATAACTGTTTAAAATTGAGCGATTACCAGTGATTTCGACAGGTTAGCACCACTATGTTGTTTGTTGTGACGATGGCGCACCGCTTACCGAGCAGAGACGCTCGTAAAAATAAAATGTAGTTATGTATCAAAAAACATCGATGACCTTGATAACTCCGAAAAATATGACCCTCGAAATAAAATATTCGTGCCAGATATTTGGTCCATTGACACCATGCATATTACGTAACAAATATTTTTTGCATGACAATAACCTGAAGAGATATTTAGATGTTCGTATTTAAACGGACCTCCCTGTAGATCTCGACGTTTTCTTTTAATCCCTTGCCGTACCATTTCCTTTACAGTTACAGTGATTACAACGTCTTTATCCCCAAAAATGTCGTAGGAAAAGGGGAAAGGAAATTTATATTTTTTGTACGGATACATTTATTTTAATGCTTAAATATTGATTACAAACGAGTCAAATTTTATTTCATCTAAAAAGAAACACATAACATTCATATTTGTTAGACTTTGTTAAAATCTTCATGACGAGTCTGACTCGTTAAAATACGACAAAGGGTTAAGCACATGCAGTGCAATCGTGTAAGTACTACTGGATCCGAATGTCTTTCTCTGTATGTCAGCATCGACAGCACGCCAACAAATGAGTCGCTCGTAATATCAGAGATTAATGACAGCTGTTTGAGATTGGTATCTGCTTCCGTAAATTCTCCCTCGAAGACAAAGATGGTGTACATATGTCTATATTTGACTGAGGACATGAATCGAAGACGCATAATCTGTTCCTTTCCAGTTATCAGATGAACGTGTCAAAAAGAAGTAGTAAAGTTACTTATTAATGAATCAGCAATGTGAATTACATAATTGTTTGAGGCGTTTATTTTGAAAATGACCTAAGTCCATTTATATTAAAATTGTGATATTTAAGAGAGTTTGTGTTTCAACAAAAGTTACCAATTAATTAATTGATTATCACTAAGTTATGCTTTTCAAGAATGGTTGAGATTGGCGCGCGCGAGCACCATGTTTTCTCGCCAGCACAGCGCGACCGCGCCAAAATAATGAGGCAATCAGCGAAGCCGAAGTTTGCGCGGGAAATAGGCCAAGCGCGAGATTGGTCAAAACCAATTTTCGATTCTTGTGGAAGGTTCTCGAACGCTCTACCGGAAGCACCGATGCGTGTCGAACTTTCCAGGAGGAGCGAGCCAATAAAAGAGGGAGACAAGAGACGGTTAGCTCTCTCTCTCACTAGCGAAAGCGACAGCTGATCGGTAAAATTCAAACCGGTTCTCTTTTCAATTCTCTTTATTGCGAACATTTTGTTAATTTTGTGCAGCAACAATCTTTTTTGTGAAACTAAGTGCTAAATACATTTGTCGTAGATTTAAGCGTGTTTTTAGGGTAAGCATAGATTAAGCATTTGCCGCTGGAAGTTGCCGGAGTAGGCTGCCGAGTGCACGTGCGTGCATTTACATTGTAGCGCGGTCGAGACGTTTGATCGACCGCCACAGTCGGGATCCGTTTCTCTTACGCGCAGCCGAAACGTTTGGCGGTTGCGACAATCAAAATCGGCTCCTTTGGAATACGCGCACGTGGACGGAGTGACTCTGCGGAGTGGGGAAAATGCGAGGCAAGGCCCTCGATGGCCCGAGCAGTGTCGCCAGAGAGGCGCCGAAACGGGCGCTCTCCTTCTTTTCCCCTTCCACTATCCCATTCCAGCACCATGCGCCACTGATATATATATATACTATAGATACGAGATTCCCATAAGCGAGCTGTACAGCCGTTGAAGCCAGTAGAAGAAAGCACCTTCTTTTGCCAGCGCCGCCAAATGTCGATGCTGGACAGTGTTGTCAGATGGGGGGAAAGCAACGTATATGATGTACCCCCTCTCTGATGACCAGAGAAGGTGAATAGTGGAAGGGGAAAAGGAGGAGAGATTTCCGAGAATTTGGGTACCGTTTCGTACTCCATATGGCATCACTGATGCCGGAACACTGATATTATTTTAGTGTGCGTCTCACTGATGTATATATATATATATCAGTGGTGCGTCTGCGCGTGGCGAAGTGAGACAAAGCGTTGAGCTCCACGGGTGATCGCGGGGTGCGGAGGGAAGCATAGTTCATAGTCTGACATTTGATGGCGCCTCTTGCAAACTGGCAAAATCTTCTTCTAACGAGCGTCAGGCTTCTCGTATCCATAGTATATATATATATCAGTGCCATGCGCACACTCCAACGTCCACCACTAAGAAGTAGATCACGGTGCCCGTGCCGTAGGCTGGTCTGGTCATCAGAGAGGGGGTACCTGTACTACCCTCGATTTTCTCGATTTGGCGACACTGGGCCCGAGACCGGCCGCAGTGTGACCAGATGAGGGGAGTCACGCAAAAATGTGTACCTCCCCTCTGATGACCAGAGCAGTTGCGCGACTGCGCGACCAGTCTTCGGTCTTAGTGGGGGACATTGGAGTGTGCGCATTGCTTGAATAGGATAGTGGAAGGGGTAAGTAGGGGACTACCGTGCATCCGTTTGGATGCAATCTGGTCAGTCTGACCGGCTGGCAGATTTTGTTTAGCACTCGAACGATCGAGATCAGCGTCTCCGCAGAGTGAATCGGTCAGATCGCGCGACAGCCCGACCACGTGACAATGAAACGTGGAAACGCCGAAGCGCACGGGTCGCGTCAAAACGTTCGCGCTACGACACATTGTTAATTATTTGTAAATCCTCATTTCTTGTTCTCCACCTTCATTCTTATAAATCCATTTCCATTAATATCAAATCAGTCCGCACATTTTTGGTACCCTTTCGTACAAAGAATAACTCCTTCGAGCGTCATTTGAAGGTCAACATATTATACATGGATAAATTTGTCTTTTCATTAGCTATAATGTTACACTAATTGTAAGCAAGATACGTCGTTCCATATAAAAAACGACGATGACATTGAAATATCGGAAAATATTATTAAGAACAACGGAAATATTTTCGGTGTAAGTACTACGTGCCTCACCCTTTATATTTCAATGTATTAATTACAATGGAGAACATTTTAAACATTAATTGCATTCAACATCACTTATAGAGAACATCTCAGTAACTACATATTAGATTTTCATCTCATGCAGCCTTATAGTTTTTTTTAACTACGGTGCAATTCTTTCTTCTACTACAATATTAAAATTTACCCTTTACGATAAAGAAACTCAAGCTGACGTTTATATCTCGATAAAAAAACGGGATAGAAAGAAACTCATTATTACATTATACGCTACTCTTGAAACCATACAACTTTCGATTCAATCATTTTTTTAAAGTGCTGGGTAAAGGAATAAAGGATCTAAAGTTATTTCAACAACGAGTAATTTAGGTGGTACACTTAGATGAATTACGCAGTGTATGCTGCTGGGAGCTCAACGTGATCGTTAGCGTTGAAGATTGCTGACGATAGCCGATCTCTTGCGGAAATATTTTATTTTCCCAAGCGAAAATAAAATCTGCATTGCAGACTTTTTTAACGGTTTGCGTATAAAGAAGATTCTCCCTGCCCATTCCGTAATTACAGTTTGCCTGAGGCTCTCCTTTTCCCTAGTTAGTTTATAGAGTCACGTTAACATCGTAGGTTATTTATTAGCAACTATTCTACCAATGGGTTCTACGCTGAATGCGAGACGAAGATTAAGTCAATTTTATATCTCTATCTCTATATACACATATACATATATATGTATAATAAAATCGTGTCTGTCTGTCTGTGTGTGACGGCATCAATTGAGAACGGCTGAACGTAGAAAGCTGGGGTTTGAACCATTAGACGCGGAGTTTCTTCAGGAAGTCCATTGGTTCAAAAGTTATGACGTTATTAGTGACCAAAGACGGAAAAAAATAATGAAGCGACAACAAGATCAGGAACAACTAATATAAAAAAAAAATCATGAAAAATTTTCATTTCAAAAATAATAAACGATTAAAATTTGCGACGCAAAGAAGGAGAATGTATTGGAAATGCTACGAACTATGTCTCTTTCTTTCCCATACGCTCTCCTTCTTTGCGTCGCAAATTTTAATCGTTCATTATTTTTTAAATGAAAATTTTTCTATGACTTTTTTTGTATTAGTTGTTCCTGATCTTGTTGTCGCTTCATTATTTTTTTTTTGTATTAGTTGTCCCTGATCTTGTCGCTTCATTAGGATTATTATCATTTCCAATCTTAATTTACTTCTAAACATTACTAGACTGCAAGAAGTTTCACTTCTGCCGCGCGTGGTTTTCCACGCGTAAGTATAGTTTTTTTTTTAAATCAAAAGCATACATCTTGTGGTTGGGCATACCCTATATGCTTTGCGTACAGCCTTTCGAAAATTTCGTTATTTTTACGATAGGACAAACCGTTCCCAAGATACAGCAATTTTTTAATTTTTTTTTTAAATCAAAAGACTACATACGTCACGTGGTTGGGCATACCCTACATATTTTGGTTCAAGCCTTTCGAAAATTTCGTTATCTTTGCGGTAGGACGCACCGTTCCCGAGATACAGCCATTTTTTATTTTTCTCCGTTTATTCTCCGTTTAAATTTTCGCGCCAAACTTCCGTAACACTGACTTCCGTTACATTAGAAAATCGTAGCCCTCAGTAAAGAAGTTTCACTTCAAAAATCGTGTTTGTTTGTATGTTTGTGACGGCATCGACTGAGAACGGCTGAACGTAGATAGCTGGGGTTTGAACCGTTCGACGCGGCGTTTTTTCGGGGAGGTTTTAAAGCAACCGCTTTCGAAAAAGTCCATTGGTTCAAATGTTGTGACGTCATTAGCGACTAAACACAACTTTTTCGCCCTGTTTTGGGTACGTTTCTGCTTATATCTTTTGACTGGTAGCACCTATATTCAATTTGTGGTTCGCATTGCGGTGAGAGAGAGGGGAGGGGGCGAGAGAGGGGCGGGGGGAGCCGTGGGGAGGGGAAGAGAGGGAGAGAGAGAGAAAAAGAGACTATACTTTATCTCTATCTCTTCTCTATACAGGGTGTCCCAAAATTCCTGCACATCCCGGAAAGGGGAGAGAATTGCGTATAAGCGAGATTTTATCGAAATTGCCCACAGTGCGCCGCACGCCCGGAGGGCCTGATTGCGAGGGCGGACCGCAGGCACGCCACGAGCAGCTAGTCATTTATAAATACGATAATTGCAGAACTTGGTGTTCTTCGTCGTTGAGTCAGATCTTTTAATTTGATTGGAAGTTTACATTTATTTTTAATGCAGTTAATAACTACAAGAATTTTAGTAACTGCGAATTCCACATTGCAATTGTTGCATTTGTTGAGGGTCTTCTACGATATCAAGTGTTCATGTGTTAATATTATGAGGCCTATTGTTAAACAAGTGAAGATTGAAGGTTTAAGCCACCCAATAGATGATACTTCTTCCTCCGCGAATTTTGGAGGTTACGTGGACTATCCACTAATTGTTCCATTTGTTCAGTAATTTGCCAGTCAAGGAGCTTTCTGTATTTAAGGGTGTAGACTTGAGTTTCCAGGATTGCATTTCGCGATAATGCGAAGATGGGGTTTTTCAGTGTAATCAAATGCGTTACGTAAAAGATCAATCTAGGCCGCGATCTCCTTCAAAAGTCCTATTTTTACGTTTACAAGGCGTAATTTGCTGTATTCGGCAGCATGTAGCTGTCGCAGCTTTATGAAAACAGCTACATGCGCAGCTGTATGTTTCCGAATAATTCAAATTACGCCTCGAAAACGTAAAAATAGGATTTTTGAAGGCGATCGCGGCCTAGATTGATCTTTTATCTAGCGCTTTTTTTTAATTTAACCACTTCTTTGCATTATCGAGAAATGAGAAGGCGCATCCCGCACCCTCGCAATCCTGGAAACGAGTCTACCCTCTTAAGGGAATCATAGCTGAAGCGTCATTGGCCATTCTATTGGTGATATCATTTCCAATAGTTTCTATGGGTGATGGAATCCATGTTAATATAGCTTGGGTTAAACTTCACCTTGAGGACCCATAACTTTTTTACTTCTTTTATGCAATGATACAGCTCTGAACAAGAAAATTTCGAAAACCCAAGTTTTAATGTTAGGAATTAACTGGTTCAAAAGTTATGGCTGTTTAAAATTTCGCAATTTTAAGCGTTTTTGACGGGTGAGAGTGCCTAGATAGCAACACAAGCACAAGCACGCTCATTGTTTTCTGAACACAAACGAAAAGATAATGATTTGTTGGACAGTGTTGTTATCAAAAAGAGTAATACAAAGTAAAAATGACGTTATATTCGTTTCAAAAGTTCGTCGAACTGGAAAGTACAAATTATTAAATATAAACGGGGACGATAGTAACAAATTGCCATATTTTATTGCAATTTTGTTATTAATTCAACAAGGTTCTTAGGCACGACCTTAAATTTGATTTGTGGCTCGTTTAATTACAACGTACCCTTATCAATAACACAGTACACTAATGGAAAAGCGGTCACAAATCGTTATCTCGTTTCATGATAATGGCAAATTCGATATTACTATTGCGACTAAAACATTATGGGAGTGGGAATTTCTCTCACAATCAGCTTATTCGCCAGACATTGCCCTATCTGATTTCCATTAATTCAGATCAATATATGGTAACATGGCTTGTGTCTGGTATATGAATTGCTAATGCAGAGAAAGTTCAAAAGTGAGTCGATAAATTCATTGTCTAGCAGCTAGCGTGGGGGTTCTTAAACTTAAGTAGTCCGAGGCCCCCCTCTTGAACAACATATTTTTGCGGCCCCCGTCCCAACCCTAGGCATTTTTCTTCTTCATGTAGGATCTTTATTAAATGGGTTGTTTGAATAAAAGCGAAAACTTGGGGGATGTAAAGTTAATGTCAAAATTGTTTCGCGGAGCCACAGGGGTCCGCCGACCACAGTTGAAGAACCACTGAGCTAGCGAAACATATCGTGTTTTAAAATGAGAGCAGACGGTTACTCGAAAGGTAACCTTAGCTTAAGTAAGATAACCTTCATTTTTTAACTACATAATACAAGCTAAATAGTGCCCACCATAAAAAGCGGTACATTGCGAAAAACATGCAACAATTTATGTAATCGTAGAGATAGAGGTCTCTCATTTCCTTGCATAACCAGAATTTGTGCCTTTCTCCTCTAAATTTTTGTCTTTTTCTTGTGTTATTCAGTAGATTTGGAAGAGAAGATGTGAGAAATCGATATTTTCGATCCCGAAGGATCAATGGTTCAAAAGTCATAAGTTACAAGTGTTTAAAGTTAAGCGATTTTCAGTGTTTTTAACAGGTTAGCCACCACTAACTAATTAATTATCGGCATTAGCGCGTGCTTGTGCTGCCACCTAACGGCTCCGCTCAATAAGCGGCGCGCGACTGTAACTACACACAACATGGCGGCACTAAACTGATAAAAACACTGGGAATCGTTTAACCATAAACACTTATAATTTTTGAACCATTGATCCTCCAGGATTGAAACTTGGATTTCTCGCATCTTCTCATCCAAATCTACTGGATAACATAAGAAAAAGGCAAAAATTTACAGGAGAAAGGAAAAAATTTCTGGATACGCAAGGATAAGAGCAGCCGAAGTTTTTTAATAAATTAAGTTTGTGTTTCAAAAATTTTGAATATAAAAAGTTTTATCATTTCTTTGAATACAAAATTCTGCACGGACTTCGCACCATAAGTTAGAACCGTAACGTATTTAGAAAACCCATTGTCTTTTCGATCTACATGCTTTACAATATCTGTACCTAGATCTCAGGATATTCATTTATTTTTCCATATCCCACACCACTACCATGATATTCAATTTCTATCCATGAAATGACGCTGCCTATAGCTATTTCCCCATTTGAATACTGGTGTACCGGGTGTGCCAGGAACCCGCTTTTTGTGGCCAAAAGGCAATTTTTCAAGTTTAATGTGTTGAAAAAATTTTTTCCCTATAAACTGACAACACTTTAAAACTCTCAAATTCAAAATATTATTCATTTCAAATGACTGTGATGAGGTACAGCGTCTTAAAGACAAAATCATAAAATTCAAAGTAAAATTGAATGTGTTCCATCCAATTTGGAATTTTGGAATATCAGAAAACGAATTTTAATGGTTGTTTTATATGTGTTAGGAGGTGCACTTCAAGTATATAATCCAGTTTTTAGCATTTTTTAATTCATATACAAATAATGCAAATATTTACCCATTTAAACTTTTAGAAAGATTTTTAAAAAACACATGCTTCACATGAGGATTATTTTGTATGACAAAATTTAGTCATTAAAGAAAGGGAATATATAGGTTTTAGCTGTTAATGCTTGCACGTGTCACACACACACACACACGCGCGCGCGCGCGCGCACACACACACACACACATTATTATATAGATTTAAATTTTAAAATCCATCGTGTATACAGTAAACCACGAAAGTATTTGAACGCACTTTAAAACAGTATAACTTTTTTATAATTCTACCAAACGACCTGATGTTTTGTAAGCAATTAGAAGCATTGACTTACTAAATGATCTGAAAAAAGATTTTCCAAAAATTACAATGTATAAGGTTGCATGCAAAAATAGAAAAAGCATTTTTTAAAACTTTTTCATTTGGGCCCTTAATGAAAATTTAAAATATATGTTTTGTACATCTATGATAGTTATAAAATTTCATCAAAATCGATTAACATTCCCAAGAGCTACAAGTGGTTAAATGTGGTGGAACATAATAATTTTTCGCGACTTTTGGTCAGTTTCTGCTTACAATCCACAGATTCCTAGATCCTTCGATGCGTGTCGTTTTTTTTTTATGCGTCAACCGATTTCGATTAAATTTTCTGCATGTGTATAACTTTAAATTTTAATTACGAGCTCTAATAAAATAGTTATAAATGATGCCCCTTTTACTTTCTCATGTAATTCTTAACAATTGCAATTTCTTCAAAATCTTTTGCATGTCTTTTGGTAAATCAATTCTTCTATTTGCTCAAAAAAAGTCAGGTCGTTTGGTCCGATCATAAAAAAGTTGTATTGTTTTAAAGTGAAACATTTTTAATATTGTGCTATACGATTCGAACTTTTTTGGGAAGTTAGAGCAATTAGTTTACTACAGGATGTGACAAATTTGTTTTTCAAAAATAATAATTGATCGGAAAAGTAGAATAAATATTAAAAGTTGCATTTTACAACTCTTTTATGTGGGCCTATATTGAAAATTTAAAAAGTACGCCAAAGTTTCATTGAAATCGGATGATGCGGGTAAAAACAACAGGCATTGAAAGATGTAAGAATTTTTAGGTACAGGCTGAAAATTGTTAAAATCTGCCATTTTTACCATCTCTAAACGTTTGTAGCGCATGGAAACGTCTATCGATTTTGACGAAATTTTCAGAATATGTTTAATATAGCAAATTTTCAATACTGGCCAACATAAAAAGTTGTAAAATGCAACTTTTAGTATGTTTTCTACAATTCTGATGAGTTGCTATTTCTGAAAAAAAATTTCACATCCTGTAGTAAACTAATTGCTCTAGCTTCCTAAAAAGGTTCAAATCGTATATTACAATATTAAAAAAGTTATCGTCTTGTTTAAAGCGTCCGAATATTTTTCCGAGTCACTGTGCTCTTGTGGTTCACTGTATATGGTATGTGAAGGATATCATGCGCAGGTGACAATATAGTTTTAAGTAAAATTAGGCCACGACGAGCGTGTAGTGGTGTTGGATTCCGTGTACCGAAATGAATTACAACACTTTTTAAAAATCGACAAGAGGTTTTATTTAACAAAGGTCTACAGTGCGGTTCAAAACTGTGACTTTCTAGTTTCGAATTTCGCAACAGGACAAAATCTGGTACCGATGTTTCGGCAGCTCTATTTATAACCTAAGGAGAGTGTGGAAGGGAGTGGGAAGGATGCATTGTCGAAAGGATGACGTGAAAAGGACAAGGTCCAAGGGTTGTGTGGTATCTAGTTCTAGTGACTTATCAGTTTAGACTGACGTGTCCGTGGCTTGGTTATCGTGATGTATCAGCGTTTATATGGGCTATCGGGTATACAACAGTGGCGTGCGTGCAAAAAAAATGTAAACAAGCAACGATGAGCCTTGCCTCGCGTCGTAGCGAAACATTCGTCGAACGCGGGAGAAAACGTAAACCAAGGGCGACGAGCGGAGAGGGAATACAAGGAGCCGCCAGTCGTGTCCAGTCGTAGCTAGCGAGCTCATCGGTTATCGATTAACGAATTTTGTTAATACTGTTCTTTTTCGCATATCGTGAATTAGCAATAAAGCCACATTATTACCGATACGTTGTTGCGAATCCGTTCACCAAAATCCGCGCTACTACATACACGGTAATTTAAAATAAAATAACTGTCTAAATTTTGAAAGAAAACTTCTCAACTTTTCATGAAAATACAATATTGACTGCAATAATGGAACTAATGCAACATGCTTTCTTTATACAGAAGAGTTCTAGATATTGCAACGAGTAAAATGTAAAAAAAAATGTATTGTAGTGGCCATGAAAATTCGTGGAACGTGTTTTACGTTGTAGTAATCAAAGTTTGAATGTTGTTTAAAAGGATAATAAATATAATATAAAATGTATGTGTACTTACACAGTTTTGACGAAATCAATTTTGTCGAAGATTAGTCTTTTCAATGAACAAAATTAGAAAATAGCTTTGGCCAACAATGTCTTTAACCGACAACGGCTTTGGCTGTCGACGAATTTAACGGAGAACGATTTTAGTCGACGACAGTATTATCCGATAGTAATATCGTTTCCAAAGATGGTGTTGACATTTTTTCTTTAACTATTCTGCAGTTTTACTTTTACTTCTGTATAAAAATATAATTATTACACTATAATGTAAGCAGCCTTTATGTTTGCGTACGAATCATTCCGCTTGAGGCGCTGCGAGAGAGAGTGCCGTGCAAGAAGCGTCAGTGTAGCCCACGGACCTAAGGACTGTGCGTAAACCTGCGTGGGCGTCGGGAAAGACGGAAGGTGTATCAACTTGTCGGCCATTTCGTTATGCTGTAGGGATGAGAGATGGTTGATAACCCAGTATTATCAGTGGCGGCCTCCCTACTAGCCGCTGGCTCGACTGGTTACGGGTGTAGAGAAAAGGCAGACACTTGGATTTTACCAGTGTTGGGATATTGGGCGGGTTGCACGCGCATACGCGACGATTCTAGCGTCAGTGAAGTACAAAGTTGGGGTACCTAGAGTCACCCCGTATAATTTCGTAAAATGTTTTTTTTTATGGGAAGGTCCCAGATGTGCAAGATTTTTGAGGAAGAGCAATTACAGTTGTTCGGTATTACTGGGTATTACCCACGAAGGCCAAGGTACATAGTGTCGCATGGTTTAACGATGTTTTGAAGCATTCCGATCGCTGCTTAGGACTATAGGACGCACATACGTTCCTGCATTTGGTCGCGCATGCGCGTGCAACCCGCCCAATATCCCAACACTGGTCGCAACATGGCGGCGCCGATTCCCACTCCGCCGCACGAGGAGCGGGGGAAACAGAGTCCCCACAATGCACACAATGTGGTGCGCTCTGTAGGCGACTTGAAATACTAGTGTAGCGTCCGTAGCACGTGGTCTGTACAATACACGCGATCGCGGTACGCCAGAACCATTTTGTGCCCGGTACATGTGCGGTAAAGTTGATGAATCGTCGTGGCTTTATGTTTTCTGCGCGTTGATACACATTAATTTGTAAAAATGCCAGTGTGTATTGTGAAAGGTTCTGTTCCATGCTAAAAATGTAGTACAGACGCTACACTAGTATTTAAAGTCGCCTATAGAGCGCACCACATTGTGTGCATAAAGTAATGGCCGCAGTCAACCATCCCTCTCTGCTAACTCGACGCCCCCTCTCACCCAGAAGTCTATTTTACGCTCAGTCCTTAGGTCCGTGGTGTAGCCAGATGAGGGAAGTCACGGTGAAATGATGTACCCCCTCTTTGATGACGGGGAATGAGTGAGGCGAATGAGAA
>CM052311.1:16651034-16698371 GCA_028455605.1 Lasioglossum malachurum
TCATACGACTGTTTGTATTCGAATGAATGCTTTCATCGCATTTCCATATGAGATATGTATACTATATTCTATAAAAACAAACATTACGTTGGAATCAACACAGCATGATTCATAATATGATACAATTTGATCGGTGATTTCACTTTATTCTTCAATGGAGACCAACTCAATGCCTGAATGATCTGATGTACAAATAGAAAACGGATTGCGTTAACACTTTGAGTACCGCACCTCTCAGAATTTGCTAGATAAAAAAAGATACGTAATATATGTTCAAATCATAGTTCATTGAAATTTTCAATTTGCTGGATCTTATTAACCCTTAGCGGTTACTCGGAGAGTCACCACTAAAAATTGCTGTACCATTATGCAAAATATTATTTACATTCTTAAACACGTTAGTATCCAATCAATTACTACACATTTAAGTATTGTATGAGGTATCAATTCATTTTTTCAAGAAATTTGTATCAATTTCGTGTCCACCAAATTGAAAAAATCATTGAGAATGGAAATATTCTATAGATCAGAAGAAATATTTAATTTTCGAGTTAAAATAGTTCCGAGTGCAAAGGGTTAAAAGAGTATTATATTTTGTAAAATATGCAAAGAAGCACTAGTTGTTCTTTTTGCAGTTCATTCTACGTCCTTAGATCCCTTTGAATTACAGTCGCGGACAAAAGAAAGTCTAAAATTGCAATTTCTGCAACGCGATATGGCCGTTGGCTATTGTTATAGCATAGCACAACTAATTCGTGAAATAGAGACTCCTTGTTCTTACGTATACTTTACAATCAACCCTTGAACCCAATGTCGATCACATTTTCGGCATATTAAAGATATTACACTGACGGACGAAAGATTTCTTTCAAATATATTCGTACAAGGTCAACATTTTATATAAAATCGACATGAAATCAAACTGAGGTGTTACAGTTCTCGACAAAATAATAAGACATCTATAGCATACTTTTAAATTTCTTATATTTAAAGGTGGAAAGTGTACACTCCGTTGTATCCTGAATACTACATACTATCTCCAAAGTAAACACGCAAAATCTTAGGATTGCATCGCATACCATAGCATAATTAGAGAAAGATATGTGAACACGGACTGACATTGTTTCGACAAAAGTATAAGACACCAACAGAAAAATGTTTGATTAAGCAAATAAAAATACAAAATTAATACTTTGAGATACCTCCCTTGAATTGAATTACGTCTAGTAAAATCGCTTTCGGATAGTTTTATATAACTTTTGCATTCGTTTTTGTTCTAAATGGGTCCAATTATGATTTATACTTTCTTTTAGTTCATTTACATTATTGTATTGTCTCCCATTCGCGTAGAATCATCTTGACAAATCTCCCCACATATTTTCTGTAATATTTAAATCGAGAGAACGAGCGGGCCATTCCAAAATAATAATATTTTTTGAAGAAAAAAAATGTTTCACAGATTTTGCAATATGGATTGCTGCATTATCCTGTTGAAAAATATAGTCACCGCACGTGATACGAGCTGCAGGCTTGTTTAACTGATCTGTTATTAGTTCAATATATTTATTGCTATTCATCCGATCTGATAAAAAGTTTACTTCTGTTTTTCCATAGTAACCAATAGCGATCTATACCATAACACTGCCACCACCCATTTGACGGCAACCTAAATGGAGTTCTTCCTTTCTGCAATCATGAAAGTAAATAGTAGACTCAGCCGTCAGGACCATCTCGATTGAATTTTTTCTCTATACTAAAAATGACTTTTCTTCAGTTTTTCATCCAGTGGACGTGTTCACGAGCGAACTTTAGCCGTGCTGCTTTGTGTTTCTCCATTAAGGGTGGCCGTTGTTTTAATTTCTTCCATTTAATGTGATTGCTTCCTTGAAAAATGCGATGTACATTTCTTAAATTTGTTTTCACACCTGCTTCTTCGGCTATTTGTCTTGATGTACCTTTAAAATGCGACGCAACACGCAAAATTGCACGTTTATCACGTTCGGAAGTAACGCTAGGTCTTCCAATTCCTTTCGTTTTTTCATAAGCACTTGGATTTTTTAACACATTGTATACCGCGCACCTACTTCTGTTTAATAATTTCGCAATTTTATTAATACTGTACTTTTCCGAGCGCAACAGAACGATTCGATCGACCTCACTTTTATCTAACTGCTTTCCTCGACCCATTATTTATTTTTCGTTGTAATAAATGTACTTATACCGTAAGAAAATCACAAGATTCAACGACTGAATATGTTCACAGTAGAACACTTAATGGTAGAAGTCACATAAGTGGAAAATAAGCCAAATGTTTTATACTTTTGTCGAAGCAATATCAGTCCGTGTTCACACATCTCTCTCCAATTTTGCTATGGTATGCGATACAATCCTAAGATTTTCCGTGTTCACTTTGAAGATAGTGTGTAGTATTCAGGATATAACGGAGTGTTCACTTTCCACCTTTAAATATAAGAAATTTAAAAATATGCTATAGATGTCTTATTATTTTGTCGAGGACTGTAGACTCCGCAAGTTCGGTGTAAAATCTATTAGGCAGTGTTAAAGTTGTTCCTGAGTCCCCCGCATTGCCAATGCCTCAAAACCGTGCATCACTGTTAAGTAATTCTTCTTTCTACCTTTCTATTCCATTTAGTTCATGTCATTCGCGACAATTATACAATTGTATTACAGATTTATTTAATTAGAGTATATTTGTGTTCTTTGGTAGTTAGAGCAAATTTATTAAACCCATTATTATCGTCCAATATCCTCATCTAGTAATTGAACGTTCCCACGCGATACAACCTTACCGCTCGGGTTGTATCAATTAGATTATATTAGTTACGAGGCCTACTAACTATCCTAGCGACTCCCTGATTTGTCCAAATAGAGATGCTTCCTACCTAGTGACTCCCCAATTTCGCATTGGGTTCGTCCACGAAAACTATACCATCCTAGCGGCTCCCTGATTTCGCATCAGGTTCATCCGCATCCTAACAGCTCCCTGATTTCGCATCAGGTTCGTCTGGGCTTGACTCCATTCCTAGAGGCTCCCTGACTTCGCGTCAGGTTCATCCTCGCTATCCAACCTCCCAGTGGCTCCCCAATTTCGCATAAGGTTCGTTCACGCACCTTAACTAACAAATTGATACCATATTCCTATGCCGGCCACTCGTTGCTACTCGCGGCCAGTACCGGATTAAGCCAGCGCGGGGCCCGTAGCAAATGTTATGGCGGGGCCCCCATGAATGACCTTTTTTTTTTTGGTATAGCAAAGATACGTGTGCCCCCTGGCATCGTTAGGCGCCCTTGCACGTTCATGTATCGGCGCCTCTCCGATGAAGCGCCCGTGGGGCACAATCTTCCCAACCGCACGCGGCGGCCCTGTTTTGTATGGTAATAGAATAATACACAACTTTTACATACAAACTTTTCTCGTTTTAATATCAGCAAATTTAGAGATCACACTAGACAAATCAATTTCTCTAAGTAGTTTACATTCAATGTTCATTAAGGCGAGCTTGTTTAAACGATCTTGTCCCATTATGTTCCTTAACTCATTTTTTACACGCTTTAATGTCGAAAAAGAACGTTCTCCGCTGCAGTTAGTAATCATTAAAGACAAGTAAATTCGCAACACTATTTCTACATTTGGGAAACACGACTCTAATGAATTTTCCATTATAAGTTTATAATATTGGAGTTCAAGAGCCTCATCCTTTTCGTTGTTAATAGCAGCAGCCACATTAGCCTTTAGAAGTTCAGTGAACTGCACAAGCTCGTCGCCTAGGCTTTCTTCCAAATCCTCTTGGTAAGCACTGACAATATTTGGAGTTCTTTTCAATATCTCTTTTGCTGTAAGAGATTTTAACTGCCGAAGTATTCCAAATACATCAATCACTCTATGGTACGCTTCCATGCGTTTAGTTAAGACAGACAGTACATTATTAATTATGACAATAAACACCTGACTTTAAAATTTTTGTTTGGGTGTTTGATTTTCTACAACTTCATCGAGCGTAGTAGAGCCGCTAAAATCGTCGTACTTAGTATTTCGCTTGCGTGGTCTTGAAGTTTGTTGCTGACATTCTTCATAGGCAGTCAGCTTTGCCCTCAATATCTGAAAATGTAGACCGCATTGCTTGAACGTACCCGTGTAACTATTCATAAAGGGCATATCCCGTATTAAGATCTTGATCAGGTGATTCTAATGAAGCGTTAGTCGTTTGCAACTTACTCATCTTTGAAACTAGTCCTTACGCTTGATTACGACACTCTACCTTTTGATCCATGTTATTTGTGATGCCATCCAAAACTTGTTTGATAGTGGTAAAACCACATAATAGTGCCTTTATCGCATCAGCTCGGGCAGACCACCTGGTGTCCGACAGTGTCTTCAAAATTGGGAGTTTTGAACTTGTTTCTTCCAGTGTTTTTGTAAGAAGGCCCCACCGATAGGTAGAAGCGGCAAAAAATGTATAGAGGCTTTCAACAAAATCGAAAAAGATCGATGCTTCTATACAACATTCTGCAGTACACTAAGCAACCAAACTCAGTGCATGTGCAAAGCAGGGAATGTATTCTGCGTACCTATTTATCTCCTTAATGCGTGCTTGTAAGCCGTGGTATTTCCCACTCATGTTGCTGGCATTGTCATAGCTTTGACCACGACAGTCTTTGATATCAATGCCATTTTCCTTTAAAAACTCAAGTAAACTTTGGGTGAGTTGTTTAGCAGTATGACCTTCCATATCCAAGAACTTCATAAACCTTTCCACTGGTCCTGATGGTAAGACATAGCGCACTATTAGAGTAAGTTGGTCCACATGAGAAATGTCTGGAGTAGAGTCCAGTGATACTGAATAGTACTTGCATTTCTTAATTTCGCAAATAATATGATCCAGTAAGCTTGATCCAAGTAGATGGATAAACTCCTCGCATGTTGTTTTTGACAAGTATGATGTATGTCCCTTTCCTTTATTTGCATAAGTATTTATATGCTGAGCCAGAAAAATGTCGAACTTGGAAATTAATTCCAACAAACCTAAATAATTTCCATTATGAGGAGAACCAATAGTTTCATTACTACCCCGAAATGCAAGACCTCGTTCTGCTAAAAATTGGATAACGGAAGCAATTCGCTCTAAAAGTGCACACCAATATTTTTGTTCGACCTCAATTTGGCTTACAAGTTGAGAATCGACACGCGCATCCTTGTTTTTGCGAACTAACAGCGAAATTATCGCTTGTCTATGGGCGGGGCTTTCTTCATGTCTTTTCAACAAATTATGTATTTGCGTTTTTGCAGTCGTCCGATCCTTCTTTCGTAAACCGTGACGAACAGTCTGCATCAGTAACTTTGCAAACAAAACAGAAAAGTAGTCCTTTAGTTTCTGAATAACACAACCAATCTCTCACGTAACTTTTGTTTGTTGGTTTATGCGTGTATGTGAAAAACGACTTTCGACAAAATCGTGGATTACTTTCTTTATTCGTATGTTTTTCTTTAAGACAAGAAATCGCTGTTCATATGTTGCACTTCGCTACTTCCTTTCGCAATCCAATAATCTCGATTGAAGTTGCTTGGCCATTCACCAATATCGTTGGAGTACATTTTACTTTCGTATTGTTTTTGGCTTGTAGAAGATGTTGCTACATTGAAAGCATGTGCTGTGCTTTCCGCCTCTCTTTGGCTTAATGATGATTCTCCTATAACATTGCCTTCATTTACTACACAGTGAGACTCAACTTCTGTATTTTCTGCTTCGATTTTTTTGGATTCAGCACCATCACGCGCGACATTGAAAAATTCAGACAGCTTGCGAGTTTTTGATATGTCATCTTGTTTCTTTTTTTCCTTTTCATCTTTTGCTTTACGTTTTGCACTTCCAGAAGGGTAATGTCGATTCGTATCTCTGGCTCTGTTGCTCATGTTGACTATCTCAATCTGGGTAGAAGGGAAAATGAATTTAAAAATAAAATGTAATCCTCCTTCTTCCTACTAATATTACATATAAATGTGTGTGTGTGTGTGTGTGCGCGCGGAAATTTGAACAGCGTCTTATGATATAAAAATTTACTCATGATTATACATTGTATACACTTCGTGTATTTTAATTCTTAAATGTGATCACGATAATAGAAACGAATATAAATAAAAATGTATGAACAAAAATTTAAAGTTATAATTTTAAATGCAAGAAATATAAAATGATTCCAATTTAAAAAAAATAATTTAAGGATTCCAAAATATAACAAAATATAATTTAAACAAAGAAAAAAGAGAACACTATGCAGAAAAACTACAAACTTATTTAACATTGCATAGTTCTTCATCTCTTAAATATATTACATAGGCCGAAGACAGGAGCGCAGATCGTGAAGAGTGTCACGATTCAAACTTGAAATTGACAATGTGGAAATGTCAGGCAATGGATAGGTTAAAGAAAAATTGTATCATTTTCGTACTTACCAAACAGAAGAAAATAAAACAGCATACAAAAACGCACTATAAAGACTATAAAAATGAACTGTAACTATAACGTGTCAGAGAGTAAATGCACGAGGAGGATTAAACAATATTTTATTCTGGCCTTTCAATAAGCTGTCCCACAAAAGAATCAGATCTCTCCGTACGGCGTTGCCTACGAAGCCTCGGCCGATCGTCTTTTAACAAACTGAAATTATATTATTTTAACGGACATTCACACACACACGCCCACATGCGTTCTTTCGGCGCGTTTGTCGATCGTCATTTCGTCAACGGACATTCGCTGGAGCCAACGATCTATATAACGAACTATAATGCCTTGAACACACCTAAACATTTCGACGAACAGTGCGCGCCGTTCGGCGGAGTTTCATCCATCCCGCGCTCAGGATCGACGTAGCGTCGACGCATTTAAAGAATAATAATTTATACATGGTGGAAAGAGGTGGAAGAAAATTTTGTGGGATCTTGTAGGGTGTTACGGATGACGAACAGGTGTTCAATATCATCTCTGGCAGGAACCGTGCTAGGTAAACGAACAGAGCCACCCTAGACAAATCTACATATCAGTTTAGTTTAGGGACCAAACATACGCACGACCAATTGGTAGTTGACAAAATACGAATGTTCATCCACCCGTCGTTGCAGGAGTATATAAGCCCTTGCGTTTCTACTCTCGTGGGCTAGTACTATCGTAATCACGTATCGTGTCGCGTCGTGCTGCATCTCGGAAGTCAACTACCAGTGAGATCGGGCTAAGTTCCCCTTCAAATCAAAGTTAACCGTATAGATTCTGCGAGTTCGATCTAAAATCTATTAGGCAGTGATAAGGTTGTACACCGGTCAACACCGTGCATCTCAGTTTAGGTAATACACATCTTCTTTCAATTCTTTCTATTCTAATTCAATTCATTCGCGACAGTTACACAATTGTATCACAGAATCTTATAATCAGAATATATCTGTGTTCTTTGATAATTAACGCAAATTTATTAAACCCATAATTATTGACCAAACTGATCTCATATTCCTAGTGTAACAACACTTCGCCGGCCACTCGTGCTGCACGCGGCCCTGGCTCGTAACAAGGGGAAGGAATGCCGAAAATTTTCCGATATGATAGAAGATTGTCTTCTGCTGTCCGTGAAAGATATCCACTATCAATTAAAAACAACCATAAAAATTTTTCATCATTTTTTCAAATCTACTTTATTAATCTATTCTATACAGTAATTATATTAATTCAAGGTATGATTTCTCACCGCAGAAGAATGCTTTTTATCGAGAAATAAACATCGAAACAACATATTTAATAGAGTCGTCAAGGTTCTTAGAAAAAGAAAGTCAATTTTATTCGCGAAAAAACATCATTTCTAAAATGCTCGACTTTGAGATTCGTTTTCTCTAAGACTTTTTATTCAATTTCATTAATATTTTATTTTTGAGATATATAGACATTTAGAAACAAGAATCCGTTCAGTAGAAGTCGATATCTAAAAGTTGATTTTTGGCAAAATGTTACAAAATTTTACAAGCTAAACATTTTTTGCTCAAGACGCGGGGCCCCCAGAAGCGCGGGGCCCGTAGCATTTGCTACTTCTGCTACGGGGCTTAATTCGGCCCTGCTCGCGGCCCTGGCTCGTAACATATTCATAAATACGTTGGCAAAATCCTGATACAGGAGGTCCAATAGTTTTTCTGAAAAAAATTAATGTAAAATCGGTGTCAAAATCCAGAACACCTGCTTAAGCGTACCATTCCACGCAAATCAAAACGCAACACGAAAACACGTGTTTTTCCAAGAAATCGGTGGAAACGACGAGAGAAAAGTGCGGCCGCGAAAGAAACACGGCGTAAAAATGCAAATAAGAAGTTAACACTGCGAAGCCAGCTGGGCTTGGTTATGAAAAGTCGGATTTACTGACCACTTTGTTATTTCCAGGGTAGCGTCGAACACGCTCCTGGAGGAAAATTTTATGGTACCCTGCGAACGATTATTGCGCATCTACTGGCGTTATACGTTTTCACTGCAGCAAAAGCAACAACGAAAATAGTGGGAAACTAGAAAGCGGGGAAGGAATAGCGAACCAGACGACCGCTATTCAACGGTACATGCGAGCGCATATAGATATGTATATGCGAAAGCCAAAGCGAAGCAGTGAGGTGAAACGCATTCAACTCTCTCGATGCGAAGAAAAAGTCCGAAATTTTCAGATTTCCGCTAAGTTGAAACGCGGTCGCTGGTTCCTAGTTTATTGGGCTGCAATCATGAAAGTTTGATAACCCCTTACAACCCAACAACGCACAAAGACAGAAATGAAACAATATTGTGAACATTGATAGTAACAACATGTCATTTCTGCTAATTTTCCATGAGTGTTATAAATAAATTGTTAAATATGGAATAATACAAGAAGGATACCAACTGTTAAAACGCGAAATGTACAATGAATTATTTACACATGAGACATGAAAATCATTGGGTGAATGTTTGTTTAATTTTAATTAAACACTTTCTGACTTGAAATAATTATTAAAATATATGTACCTATACACAAAGTATGCACAGGCTAAGGCACCTAAGACTCCCACAGAAAATATCTCCGTTGTTTTTAGTAGGACGAAAAAATGTTTCAGGAAGAAAATGTTTGGTTCAGTGGGGCGATTATAATCATTCGATGACGTGTACTACAAAAATCAAATCTTATGACTGCACAAAAATTCAGATATTAAATTTTTCAATCTAAGAAATTTAATTGGGGGATCCCACAGCAGATAAAATTGAACACAATTATACATTGAATAAGTATTTTTAAATCGTATTATATTTATGTCACAGATATTGTTAGGAACATTTCTTCGATTAAAACAACAATTTTTTCTAACTTTCTAATAAAACTTTTTAGTCATATAGAACACGTAGCAGCGGTATAGCTACTGCAGATATTCTTTGCAATCCAATTGCAAAACCCGCAACAACTCAGACGTGTCATAAATCAATATTCTGTTATTCATTATTTCCACAGGCATATAAAGCACATTTGATTGGCAACTGTGAACAAAACCATTCTGACAAAAGCATCAGGCATTACGCGGTGCAAGAATTCCATCACCATTAACCTTTCATTTTGATCTGTAGAAAAAAGAAGAGCTATATAAATTCACAAGTCAGAATAAATAATTGTTATTTTTCCGGTGTGACATAAAGAACACTCGAAAATATATAGTTGCGAAGGCGAACAATGCGATAAGTGTTATAGAATCTTGCCGCAACGACCATGAGCTTTACGAATAAATAAAGGCCTTTTGCGAGTCTAAGAGTTTGTTTTGCGCTGAGAACGTTGTCAGGAAAAATACAAACACCACTAGCAATTGGTAAAAGGCTACCCTAGAGTTCTAAAACTTTGCATTGGTAACCCATGACTTTAATCTGCAAATTATATATGTATATTAACCCTTAGCGCCCGAGTGGTATGTATATAGTGGTGTTATGAGTGTATAAAAGAAATACCGTGGAAAAAGTTACATTGGGATGCCTTACTTTAAATATATTTTGTATATGTTCGATAAACTGAAGGTGGTCAAATACTTATGGACGGTAGTGTACATATTAAGAACTGTTAAGATAGCCTAATATATTTGTATTACATATTTGGTGTTCAATCTAGCATGCACAAACGTAGCATTCTACRATTTACTGAATATGTACATGATTTATGAAATAAGTCCTTCAATAGTGATCATTGAAATGCTACCTTTTACTTTAGTAAGGTAATACTTCTGTGTGTAGCAGACCTATTAACCCCTCTCTCTCTAAACTTTTCGAGCTTCATTATACATAGTTACAAACTTCAACATTAAGCAAGAATAAGTATGCCAACTAATTTATCTATTTTTTGACATACGTCAAGGGTTCGTTTTAAAAAAAAGGTTAAAAGTCGAGCACATGTGCTAACTTTCAAAATCGATTCAAATTGTATAAAATGAAATCCTATTTAAAAAGATGTTACAACAATATGTGTATAGATTTTTTATTTGAATAGAATCTCTTTTTTCTTTCCGATCGTATTACCAAAGTTGAAATGTCGACGAGTCCGTTATACCGAGGTTTTCATTGTAATTGACTGTGTTTTATAGATTGAACATATCCGTTGAAAATTTTGCAATTCATACGACTGTTTGTATTCGAATGAATGCTTTCATCGCATTTCCATTTGACATATGTATACTATATTCCATAAAAACAAACATTACGTTGGAATCAACACAGCATGAATCATAATATGATACAATTTGATCGGTGATTTCACTTTATTCTTCAATGGAGACCAACTCAATGCCTGAATGATTTGATGTACAAATAGAAAACGGATTGCGTTAACACTTTGAGTATTGCACCTCTCAGAATTTGCTAGATAAAAAAAGATACGTAATATATGTTCAAATCATAGTTCATTGAAATTTTCAATTTGCTGGATCTTATTAACCCTTAGCGGTTACTCGGAGAGTTACCACTAAAAATTGCTGTACCATTATTCAAAATATTATTTACATTATTAAACATGTTAGTATCTAATCAATTACTACACATTTAAGTATTGTATGAGGTATCAATTCATTTTTTCAAGAAATTTGTATCAATTTCGTGTCCACCAAATTGAAAAAATCATTGAGAATGGAAATATTCTAGATCGGAAGAAATATTTAATTTTCGAGTTAAGATAGCTCCGAGTGCAAAGGGTTAAAAGAGTAGTATATTTTGTAAAATATGCAAAGAAGCACTAGATGTTCTTTTTGCAGTTCATTCCATATCCTATATCAGGTCTGGGCATTTCTGTCTCAATTGAGACAAGACCGTCCCCACCGTACCGCCCAGTGTCCCCCACCAGCATCCGCCGTTACTATGAAGGAAGGACGCACTTCGTCCGTCGCAAGCAATGCGCATGCCTCGTGCATCGAAGCCGCGAGGAGCGGCACTGAAAGGAAGCTTGGTGGAGGAAGCAAGCGTGTGAGGGGGGTAAAATCAACCCGTAGTTTGAAAATTATTATTAGCTTAAAAATATTACTATTGGCTTGTATAACGTATATAGAAAATGTGTTCCGGCTGTGACGTTAATAATACTTAATTTTTATGCCATAAATCGATCAGTATTAATATCTAACCTCCAAAATAAATTATTCATGTCGATATAATTCTTAAAAAAATGTTTTCCATCACCAGAAATAAAACTTTTAATTCCAGTCGAAAATGTAAT
Organism: Lasioglossum malachurum; assembly: GCA_028455605.1. Lineage (NCBI taxonomy): Eukaryota > Metazoa > Arthropoda > Insecta > Hymenoptera > Halictidae > Lasioglossum > Lasioglossum malachurum. The sequence goes on from CM052311.1 coordinate 16,662,780, forward strand.
TAATAAGTATCATAAAAAACAAATTAAAAGTAAGAGCAAGCCAAAAGTGTACATAAAATCTAAGGATATTATTAAAAATAACAGGTTGGAGGAAAGTAGAAGATGAATAAAAATAAAAAATTGAATAGAAATCAAGAATCTCATTCTGTTGAATCCATCGTACAAGTACAAACTGTCAATACAGTGGGCCAATTTAAGATTCCAAAAAGCACGCATTCTAGAATGAAAAATTTAGGTCCGGTGGATTTTAACAAAGGACCACCAACTGTACTGTCGAAGACAGAAGAAAGATCTTGAAAAAAGGAGCAAGAAAAAATTTATAGAAGAAGAACATTTGTCAAAAGAGCAGGAAAAAGAGAGAAACAAAATTAAAAAACAACAAGAACAAGAAATCAATATATAATTACACAACAAATTAAAGATATAAAGTTAAAAACCAATGATAAATCTAAAAAAATAAGGTCTGAAGCAACTAATGATAATAAAGATGAAATTATAGAAGAGAAAGCAAAATTATGCACTCAATTAGAGAATATGGAGAAAGAAGTATTGTCCCTTGAAATGTTTGCTTTGCAACAGAAAATGTTCATTACACAGGGCAGAATTGATTATACAATAATAATATATTCATATGTGTGCATCATTAAAGATTTAATAAAGTTCGATGTTATATACATCTATTAATGGTTTAATGGTAATACATCAATTATAGGTTTGAATTATTCTTATTAATACAATTAAAATATTAATCTAAACAATGATTTTATTATTTCAAATTACTTTACAAAATCTGATTTTTATGTTAAAACACTTAAAAAATTATTTTTGTTTATCTAAACTGATAAAATTAAAGGTAGCAAAAAATTCTGTCCAGGTTTAGGGCATTTCACCTTACCTGTCAGTAGTATTAATATTGCATGTTATCTAAGTTACATTAAATCCTGTTACACATAGCCTATAATTTAGTTATTGTCCTCCTAGTGGTCCCTAATCTCTGTAAGATTTTCGGTTAAGTCACACGGCGGAAACCGCGCGTTTTCGACCGCGCGATTTTAACCACGCGGATCTTATTACATTAGCGTCTATGCATTCGTTCACACGTGACTGCGCGGTCCAAAGATCCGCACGGCTGCCGCCTCTGAACCGCAGGAAATCAAATCCGCGTGGTTTCCGCGCGATTTTATTTACTATGGTTGCTATGAGAGCCTTCAGGTGTTGGACGTGTGTCAACATGAGTCGCTTCGATGCTGAATTATTTATTGATGAAATCGAAAAAAGGCCAGCGATATGGGATATGGAAAGTTCTGATTATTCCAATAAAGTTTTGAAAAATCATGCTTGGAAAGAGTTGGCTGAACTATTTGGAGAGGGACAGGACACAGCAGAAAGAAAGACAATGTTTAGTAAATACTCACTAATATACTTAACAAAAATGTAACACATTACAAATAGAAAACTAAAATTTATCATGTTGAATTTATATTTTCCAATCCTGCCACTCAACGCGACCATCATTTGTAAAATAATTAGTAAATGTGTCTCTATAATGTTTAGTGATGACGGCGTCCCCCTACGTGTATGTACCGCATTTAGACTGTCTATCGATGCAGTATACAAATTATCTTCATAGTTTACACCATCCCTAATTCTTACAAAGTTATGTTGAACACAACAGGCCTTTATGATGTCTTCTGCAAAGTCTACTTTTACATTTAACGGTCTACGAAAAATACGCCACTTGTTCGCCAGAATTCCAAAAGTGCATTCGATGTTACGTCGACCCTGGATAACCTGTAGTTAAAAATCCTTTTTTCATATGATAAACCTTTCCCGGCATAGGGCCGCATTATATTTTCCATTAAATCAAAAGCCTCATCCCCGACAATAACATAAGCCAGTGGTTTTGGGTCTATAGATATTGGTGTAGGTTTTGGTATGTTTAATGATTTTTCTAGCAATCTCTTTTAAATAATATTGAATTTTTAAATATACTAGAATCACTACTTTTACCATAAGCCCCAATGTCAACATAAGTGAAACAGCAATTGGCGTTACAAAGTGCTAAAAGCACTATAGAAAAAAAGTGTTTGTAGTTATAGTACAAAGATCCAGAATCATTAGGCTTTATAACTGGGATATGTTTGCCATCAATGGCGCCGATATAGTTAGGAAAATTTGCATATATTTTAAAGTTCTCAGCTATTTTCTTCCACATATCTTCACTCGGTTCGGGCATGACTGTCTTTGCCAGTATGTTCCACAATACTGCACACACAGTGACGAGCTAAAGTGTAAACACATTTCGTTTGTTTCACATAAAACGTGATAATACAAGCTATTTTTCAATTGAATGATAAAGATTAGATAATAATAATTATATGGTGAATGTGATAAACAAAACATAACAGTTTAGGTTCGATAATATTAACAATATATAGAATATTTTACAAAAATAAGGATTTGTAGCAATGTTTACAGTTTTGCACTTTAATTATGCACGTCGAAATAAAGCTATAAATGAATATTTTGTCAATTTTCCTTTACTTTTTTGTACTGCCTCTAGCCTGCGTGGCATACTATCTATTCAATTTTTAATAATTTCCGGCTCAATATTGTACCATTCTTGTTCCGATACTGGTATTTCACACATACCGGTATTATACCGTAAATACCGGTATTTTTTCGGTTTTTCCAATGTAAAGAATACATTAACTGCTCCGTGACCATAAACGTGATGTGCCGAAATTCGGATGTCTTATTAATAATTATTGTTAATACAAATTTTATACGTAATAATACTAAAATATATTCATCAAATATAATTATTAAATATTAATAAAATCTAAGAACTATAAATATACATAATTGAATTTTCTAAAATTTTAGTTACTATTAACGAGACTTTCCGCGTACAGTCGCAAAATAACTAAGAATGAAGAATATGACTCGGAAAAAACTATTCGTGCCAGATATTTGGTCCATTGACACCATGCACATTACGTAACAAATATATTTTGCATCACAGTAACCTGAACAGATATTTAGGTGTCCTTATTTAAACGGACCTCCCTGTATATTGTTAAGTTTTGAAAAATATATTTGAAGTGTTGTTTTCCACCAATTTAAACTAATTTCAACTAGAGGCGTTGTTGCTCTGTAACCTCGCCAAAGCCCCGAGTATCGTCGCAAGCAAGCGAAACAGGATTTACGACCCCGCGAAATTCGGTACACGGATTTGCGATATTCCGGATGCTTCAGTTTTCAAAAAATTCTGGTAGTTATTGTATGCATTACTATTTAAACCTTCTTTTGTCCGCAACTGTACTAATCTATGTGATGCACACTTTTTACCTACTTATGTGTTGAACAGAAAATCCGTTTACAGTTTTGATTTACATTTAAAGCACCACATTAGCCGCGACCATTTGTTCTCCACTGGCGTTGTATTTGAGCAACAGATTGCAACGTATATCTTGCAACCATTTCATCTCTTTTCTCGATAGCTAGTCACAGAATCCATTACTACACCATCTCACAGGGACGTGATACACAGTGGGTACGCATAATACCGTATATGACGCAATAAACAATAAACTGCGTTGTTTCACCGGCTATACAAATTGAAATATATTGACTGTATAACACGGTCGCCTCGGAAAGTATGTTACCTATCACAATTTGTGGGGAAATGAATACGGTCATGTTTTATGGATACATGAACAAATGTATGAGAAATAACATGCTGGGTTAGATTGGGCAATCTATGGAAAATTTATGGGCACTTTTAAAAAGAAGGGTACAGAATTCTTATCAATTACCACCATCATCCATCAATGAATTACAGAGAAAAATTACGGAGTGAAATCACATCCATCCCGATTGTCGCACGAAATTAGTTGAAACTATGTCAAAACGCATTTTATATTAGTCCGAAAGGCCAAGCCAACCTTGGATATCAACCATGCATATCAATGCATTTCCACTGTCGCACGTCGGCCCGACCAACGAGTCACCCGTGTGTCGCACAGCGGTGCAAAATCGCCAAAACGTGCCAATAATTCGTTTACTGTGGAAACGCCATTTTAAAAAATTTATGAAGCAGTATTGAAGTATCGAACGTGCATCAAAATAGAACCCAAAAACTGGCATAAAAAACAACTGCTATGTATGGTATTTAACGGTAATATTTTCGCATTTTGTTTGTTGTTTTCTTGTATAATCCTTAATTACGAAAAACCGTAATTAGCGCGACAAGCGGGCGAAACAGAGCCGTCACGCGTGGGCCTGCGAACAATAACTTTCGGCAGCATCGGTAGACGCGTGCATGTGTCTCCTCAAATAATCACAGGTGTGTCAGTGGTGGGGCCCATGCCCCCGTCACCAGTACCGACTTTTTCAGCGACGCACATAAGGCCAAATTAACGACTTACGACGACAAAAATATAAAATAAGATTTTATTTGATATTCTGGTTAGAAATGTTTATAAGAAGACTGCTTAATAACTATCTCCCGAAAACTTAGGGTTAATTGGGGTCAAGGGTCCATAGTATTCTAATTAGAAAAAAAACAATTTCGCACTAAATTATTTCTGTAGTTTGTTTAGTGAGATATAATATGCGATAAGAATATTATTCTACATCCTTATTGTTATCATCATCATCATCAAGCTCCTGATCATCGTTGCTTTCATTATCATTACTACAGAAAGTAGGCAATCTTAGCATGCTTAATACAACTTCATAAAACTGCGTTTTGTTTTTCTTCGGTTTTTTTCGCATACTTGTCACAAGAGGGTCCGAGGATACCAACATCCAGTTAAATACGTCACTATTGGTGTTGATTCTTGAAGTTCTTCATTTTACCACGTTTTTATTCTTTACAGCGCGGTCGACCCGACTACCTGTAAACAATCCGCTCTATTGATCGAAAGGAGAAAGAAGGGTACTCATTTCTTAATTTTTTCTATTAGTTATACTTTTTGTATAACTCTAGCCAAAGTAAGCATATCAATATTTTTTAAACAAAAATAGTATTTCATACAACTTACCTTCGTGTTAACAATAACTGCAGATGAAAGTACATACATACCTAACGCTTCAATATCCACATGTAGAAAACTTGGCGAATTTAAATTGAAGAAAGTAGGATGAACGCAATTACTTACGTTGTCAACAATTCTGACGCAATTAACTGATATTGGCCGTACGAAAGATAACTTCACTTTGTCAGAGGTGGGCATTATTTGGCGAAACAAATATATTTCAAATACTATTTAATATTTTCGATTTTATTTTGCTTAAAGAAAATAGTATTTTAAATGAGATATACAATTTCTCTCGAAAATAAAATATTTCTATTTTAACAATGTGAACCTCAAAACAAAATATTTCTATTGCAACAATTTGATCCAGAAAATAAAATATTTCTATTTTAACAATCTGAAACACAAAATAAAATATTTTACTTTTTGCATTGTTATAAAACTCTGAGAAACCGCTTAAACATATGCGGTTTATGTCTATCTTATCGTTAAGAAATGATTTACACTCATAAATGTACTGAATCCAAACCATTATTTTCAGCAATAATATTTAAAATTATATAAAAATGAAGACAAAACACAAATGTTGTCAATATATTCTTCAAATAAAATACTATTTTCAAAAATTACTGCATCTCTCTCAAATAAATTATTTTATTTTCAAAAATTACTACATCAAATAAAATATTTTATTTTCAAAGTTGTACACATGTTTTAAAATAAATAACATTATTCCCCAGCTCTGCACTTTGCACACGCGCACCAACTACTGTGTTGTGTTAACAAAAAAAATTCTCACGCTACATTGTGGTCTGTTTCTTAGAGTACGTTATGAGATGGTATTTGTCATCAGTTTACAGACAATTTTTACATCAAGTTTTGTCGTCGTAATTGAATTATTTGGTCTTATGTGCGATGGTAATTGCGGATAAAAACACGAAAAAGCGAATTATCTCACGCACATATTAAATCAGCGCGACTGAGTTTCCGGACCTAGTCTCCGTTGCGTATCATTATTTGCGCGCGCGCGCATCTAGTTTAATTTCTTGTGAAAATAAATCGGTGTTGCTACAAACAGATACTACAGTAAATCCTCAATAGACGCAACAACTTCTATACGATAGGTGTGACCAAGAATATAAACGATGTAGTATAGTAAAAGCTCTTTCTTGTTTGTTTGTCTGTCTGTTTGTCTGTCTGTTTGTCTGTCTGTTTGTCTGTCTGTTTGTCTGTCTGTTCGGTACAAATCTTGCAATTGTTTTTAAATTAACTTCCCGATGAGCTGGAGACTTGAAATTTTAAACATAGCTCAGAACTGGATGACAATGCAATATTCCAAAAAAATTTTTTTTTTAAATAGTAATTAGAAAATCGTAGTAACTGGACCGGGATTCGAACCCGAGCCTCAGTAAATATGCTCGGTAAAGGTAGTACGTCATCGATTCAGCGATAGCCAATCCGCGCGACAAAGCGTTTCCCATTCCACTGTGCGTTCCCACTCCGACTCATCCCCACTCCACGGACTCACTTCTCACCGTTGGAGCTCAGCGTGCGTTCAAGCTCTCTGCGAACCATTATCTTTGACATTTTACCACGGCGTTTGGATATGACGCGTCGCAATACCGCCTGAAATAAACTAAATGTCTCTGTTATAATCTCATCAAAATGTTTAAAATCGATTGAAAAATTTCACACACACAAAACTAAAAAGCAAAAAATAATTATTTAAATAAAAATAAATTTTTAAAAAATACCACGTTTATAAAACGGACTAAAAAGTATGAAATATATAATTTTTCCTAGCCCCATACAGGTTCCTAACCCCATACAGATTGTGAATTTTTAATAGCTATGAAAATACTTGTAAGATTTAAAACGAAAAACGATGGGCGCAAGATAATATTGTAGTAGGGAGTGTAGAGAGTAGCTGCCGTTGTGAAAACACACACAATAGTTCATATCATTTGCAGTGGAATCATATCACAACTTTGATAGGCAAGAGGAACTTGGTCCATCCTTCATATCACAACTTTGATAGGCGAGAGGAACTCGGTCCATCCTTCATATCACTGAAGTGGATGGGCTGGGGAACTTGGTCAACCTTTACACGAAGTGTTTTGGATTAGATCATATTCTAGAGTTTGACAATCTTGACACATCCCGCAGATTTATTACATCTGCCTCGCTTTTGTGATTAAAGAAATTAATTACATAATTCCAACATAATTTATGTGCAAAAATAATTTTTTCCAGCTTTGTCGGTAGTAGCACTCCATTATCACGATTTTTCGAGGGTTTCAAAAAAGTGTTGAACAGTATTTCAACATCTACAAAAACTGCTATATATATAAAATTCCGAGAAAAAAATTTTTTCGACAGAAAATAAAGATCATTTTGATTTATTAAATATGGAAAATGTTTTTTAATTTTGTACTATTGTAGCTGGCGTTAAGACGAATCTAACGACCTACTATATTACGACCTTGAGTCCATAAGTAATGTTAAAATAGTTTTTTTCGACTATTCCGGTCAAATGACTCACTGTGGGCTGAATTGTTAGGTGGGTCTAATGAACAAAGTTTCGTCAAAATCGGCGTGTATTAGTCGCCGAGGTTCCTTGAGAGTCTGCAAATATTCGCAGGCCTACGAGCCGTGTTTTTTAACATTAAGTCAATACGAAATACCATCAAGAGACACTAAAAAATTGATTATGTACAGGGTGGTCCATTTATCTTGAGACAGTCAATTATTACGGAAACCAGCAGGAATACAAAAAAAATGTTTTATGTATTTAATGGCGCTATGCACATTTTTCCATAATGGCTCTTTAAGGGTCAGATGAAGGACAACTTCATTTTTTCAAATGGAAACCCATATTTTTTGTTTCATATTCTTATTCTACGTCGAAAAATGATAATATTTCGTATAAAAAATTTTTTTCCTGAACTTACCATTTTTTAAAGATACCATGATAAATGTTGCAAAGTTTGCATAATGGCAAACAACATATATTGTGAATCTTGATCTAGTAGGCGGCAATAAGAAGTACGTACTTTATCAGATAATTTATTAATCGTAACAAAAAATACAGAAAATTGTGAGCAATGAATGTAACAAATGTTCAAAATGATGTCCTTCCATATCAACACATTTTTCGATCCTTTTTCTAAAGGAGTCATGTACACACGCGCACAAACATTTCAATTGGAATTGAATCGCACACATCACGTATGCATTCTCGCATATTTTCGCGGGTTGTGGGAACATCTTGATAAACTTTGTTTTTTATGTATCCCCAAAGATTCCTGTCACCGCTAATTAGATTTTTATGACTTGAGATCAAACTCACTGAGATCATATTCACTATAATTTTTTTAATAGAACCGTGCACGCTAGAAAAAAATGTTTTATACGAAATATTATTATTTTTCGAAGTAGAATAAGAATATCAAATAAAGGATTTCCATTTGAAAAAATGAAGTTGCCCTTCACTTGACCCTTAAAGGACCATTATGGAAAAATGTTCATAGCGCCATTAAGTGTGCCCCTTCATATGAAGAATATTTTATATGAAACATTTTTTCATATTCCTGCTGGTTTCCGTAATAATTGACTGTCTCAAGATGAATGTGGACCACCCTGTATAAAAGTTTGTCACTACTTCGTCACAAACATATTTAGACATGACTGGTGGATGCTTGATAAAATTGAGTTCATGAAATAGTCACAGTACTGTATTCAAATAATTGCGATTATGTTATGTATTGTTTGTGCATTGCGTGACTACGGGACCACTGATATCGCCTTGAGTAATCCAAAGGCCATCGAAATTGAGTCCTATAACCCGGGGGTTGTCGTTATAGAGTACCCATTGAGTACCGTGACCCGAGGGTTGCCAGTATCGACTCGAATGTCCGCGAGGTCACCTGTATCAGCACGCATGATCCGGTGGTTGTTATCCTACAGTGACACAATTGTTATCAGTACCTCGGTCTCTGTATCAGTGTACACCATCCCATGATCGTGCTGCGTTGCTTCGCCACCTGTATCGTGATATGGGTTGGTTAATGCTTTTAACACTCTCTGGGCTGTCGATAAATTCTTTTCAAACAGCCACGAACGTATACACCAGTCACACATTTGGAATTCTTTCAAACACTATCTCCTCTTTCGAACGAAATTGGAATTCACAGCAATAGTAATTAATACTACACAAAAACAGTAATACCACTCATACTTGTTCAATGAATAACATGAATTCATTCGGTTGCAAGTACAAGTATGTTCCAATTTTAAGGATTTATTTAGGACTCATTATAAATTTACAGCAGCCATTTGCAAGTAATACTGTCCTCTGTTAATGAATAAAAACCGAACGTGACAGAACGTATTTACAGTGGGTGTAGAAAGTATTCGTACAGTGATAAACAAACAAAACTTTGAAATTGTTGTTTATTAACTATTTTTTCTGGAAACAATGAATATGTACATATTCTGAGAAGTCTATAGAATAGATACAACGCAAAAAAAGATTAATTTCTTGATTAACTTGCGAATGTAACAAGGAAAAACAAAAAATCGACTGAAATACACCAGCAAATAGTATTCGTACACTCCTTAATTCGAACTGCGCCTGCGTAGGGAACAGTTCTTAACGTAAACATACCATGTAAACATAAACAAATTGCGGTGTAAGTATGATTGATCTCCTCAGTATATTTAGAAACGTTGTTGGCATCATCAGCATTTCAAAATTCCGAAATATTCAAAGTTATTGTTGAAAAATATGGGACCGAAACGTGCGGAAACAACGATAGAAGAAAGAAAATTTATTATTAACTTGCACAATCAGTGTAAAAGTTTAGCAGAAATTTCGCGTACTGTAAGTAGACCTCGATCTACTATACAAAGTCTAATTGACAGGTATGGGCTACGAAAAAGACTACAAAATAAATCAAAAAGTGGACGTTCACGAAAAAGACTACAAAATAAATCAAGAAGTGGACGTCCACGAAAAATCAATCAATACGCTGGTAGAGTTATTATTAGAATGGTAAAGACAAATCCAAGAATAAGTGCAACAACAATAGTTGAACACATTAAAAATAATTTAAACATTGATGTATCTGTGTGTGAGCTAGTACTCTGCGCAGTTTTATACGAAATTCAGGATATTACGGACGGGTGGCCCGTAAAAAATTTTTCGTAAGTGAAACGAATAGAAAGAAAAGATTGAAATTCGCAAATAATAATGTAACTACCCACCAGTGGAGTATTGAAATAAAGTGATCTTCACAGATGAAAGTAAGTTCTACATTTTTGGGTCTGATGGACACTGTACCGTTTGGAGAAAGAAAAATACAGAATTGAAACCACAAAACTTAAAACCTACAGTCAAACACGGTGGAGATTCAGTGTACTTGTTTGGGGCTGCATGAGTGCAGCTGGTGTTGGCTCATTAGAATTTATTGATGGAATAATGAACCACAGGGTCTATATTGATGTTGAAATTAATGTTGAAGATGACTTCGTTTTCATGCACGATATAACGTACGCAGTTCAAATTAAGGAGTGTACGAATACTATTTGCTGGTGTATTTCAGTCGATTTTTTGTTTTTTCTTATTACATTCGCAAGTTAATCAAGAAATTAATTTTTTTTTGCATTGCATCTATTCTATAGACTTCTCACAATATGTACATATTTCACAGTTTTGTTTGAAATTTATCACTGTACGAATACTTTCTACACCCACTGTATGTTACGAGCCAATACGTACCATAAAGCTGCGATATACAGTGTCGTGCAAAAGTTCCCGGCCAGATGATTTTTTGCGATTTTTCTTTCATAACAAAAGCGTTGAGATATTTTTATTAGTATCATTGGTAAACCTTTCGTTTAGGGAAGGCAGCTCCGATGACCTTCACCTTCACATATGTTGTCGAGGACAACATTCTGAACAACTTTTGTCATTACTACTACCCGGTGCTCGCTCTTAGTTTTCGAGATATTTGCGAAAATCTATTGCAAATACTGTATTGAATTTTACGTACTCTTGCATGCTCCGTGGCAACGTAAGCCTGTTCCGGGGCGGCATTTGTTTATTTTCTGTTTGTAAACACATTGTGGAGATCAGAGAGAAAACAGAACAGAGTGTCACTCTATATAGGGTGAGCTTTCAATTTTGAAAGACTACTTCTGGATTTTCGCATGCGTGGTCGGGCCGGTCTGACGGCCGGCCATCTCCGCCCCACCAACCTAACCCTAACTAATTCTGATCGCATAATTTTTGCATTCTATATAGCCTTCATACAAGATTTGTACTGTAATGGCAAATTCATGGAATCAGAATTAGTTTTCGAGATACCCCCACCTAACCTAACCAACACACAATACCACACCCACCCACCCAGTGTTTCACACCCACCCAATGTTTCTAAAAAGAAGGTTCCCACATTATACAATATAAAATCAACTGAGACCAATACAGCATACATGTACATATTATCCAACACACGATACCACAAGCGACAATACCACACACACCCACCCAGTGTTTCACCCGCATCCAGTGTTTCTGAGACGAAGGTTCTCACATTAAACAATATAAAATCAACTAAAACCAATATCAATTTGTTTTACAATCAAATGCGATAATATAATACATGTATGCTGTATTGGCCTCAGTTGATTTTATGCTGTATAATGTGAGAACCTTCTTTTTAGAAACACTGGGTGCGTGTGAAACACTGGGTGGGTGGGTGTGGTATGGTCTCTTCTCATCTCCACAACATGTTTCCAAAAAAAAAAATAAACAGATGCGGCCCTGGAAGAGGTTTACGTTGCCACGAAAACGGAAAATGCAATACAGTATTAGCAATAGTTTTTTGCAATTATCTGGGGAACTAAAGCCGAGCACCGGGTATATGTAATGACAAAAATTGTTCAGAATGTTGTTGTTAATAACATATGTCAAGGTGAAGGTCATCGGAGCTGCCTCCTCTAAACGAAAGGTTTACCGTATCATTTATTAGGGCATATCACGTGAATGGATACTACGAAAAACATCAACGCTCTTTCTTTTTTTTGTGTGTTTATTTACAGAATATGTAATGTAACGTGTTCAAAAGTTCCCGGCCAATTTCGATTATAAGTCTGTCAAAGGTCAATAAGTGTTAACATTAAAATAATATTACGTAGTATGTATTATTACTTCAGTCGGTAACCAGTCGCTAAACTGTAAACATGGGTCGAAATAAATCTGTCGAAGTACGCAAAATTATGATTAAATTGTCATTATAAGGGGAAAGTCGTCTCGTGAAATTTCTTCAACATTGTCTATCGGGAAAAGTAGAATCAACGATATAATCAATCGATATCATGCAGGTCATGGTGTGAAAGATCGCCCGCGAAGTGGAAGGCCCCGAAAAAAACCACTAAAAGAATTGATGGAATTATAAAAGGGAAATCAATTGCGGACCCAAAGAAGACAGCTAGCCATATTGCAGCAGAACTACAACAGGAAAACGTTGCTGACATTAGTCGATGTACGGTATCAAGAAGATTACATGATGTAGGACTATTTGGCAGAGTTAGTGTTAAAAACCCGCTAATCAATAAGAAAAATAAAGTAGCCCAATTAAAGTTCGCCAAAAAATATTGTGATTGGACTGTTGAAAATAGGAAAGCTGTTTTTTTCGGACGAAACTAAATTTAATCTGTTCGGCAGCGATGGAAGACAATATGTACGACATCCAGTTGGCACAAGAAATGGCGTCAGGTACCAAACACCATGGAGGAAATATTATGGTGTGGGGAGCTTTCTCCGCTCAAGGAGTTGGTCCTCTTATAAAAATTGAGGGTATGTATAGAGAAATTTTAGAAACTCGTATGTGTATTACCATACGCAGAAAGAAAAATGCCAGAAAATTGGTAATTTCAGCATGATAACGACCCCAAACATGTATCGAAAATAGTAAAAACGAGGTTGTCTACAAATAAAGTACATATTTTAGGCTGGCCTTTACAATCTGCGGACTTAAATCCAGTCGAGCATCTGTGGGGAGAGATGAAACGTCGAATGAAAAATCATAGCAGTTTTAATAAGACAGAATTTTTTCAAAATATAATAGAAGAATGGAATAAAATACCACACGACTACATTACTCGCTGTTATTGCTGCATAGGACATGGCTACAAAATATTAATTATAATATGTTAAATAATGTACCGCAAAATTGTTACACAATCAAATACAAACATAATTTTTTTGTTAAACATCCTGGCCGGGAACTTTTGAACACGTTAATTTACTTATTCTTCAAATAAATACATAAGAAAAATAAATAGCATTGATTCTTTTTGTAGTATCCTTTCACGTCTTTTGGAAGAAAAATCGCAAAAACCATCTGGCCGGGAACTTTTGCACGCCACTGTACATTAAAGTCCCAATCTACGCCGATTCTCGGCTCTGTGCTGTGACATAGATCGGGACCGGATACTACATATTTTTTTGTGGCCGCGTCTACGCGCTGTATGTAGAAAAGGTAGTAAACGTAGAAAAATCCGTATTTACAGCATGTAAACATGGACCGCGTGGCTGAAGGCGCAACAAAAAATAGCGTATCGGTGAGACAATACTAGCGCAATACTGAAACATCTTCATTTTTTACTTATTTTTAATGAAATTTGTTGGAAATGTCTTTCATTTGGTACGTTATTCTCTGTAAACTACACTTTATATACCGTATATACTTTATTAGTATTATAAAGGTGTTTCTCTCTAAATAACGACACAGTGTTTTGGCATGTCCTGTGTGTATTTAATCTTTATGCAAATAGTAAAAACCGCCCCTTACGTCTAAACTCTCATACCTAAGACGCTATGGTATCGTCGAATTCCAACAAAATTTTAGCATTAAATTTGCGACATTTTTCTGATTAAAATGACACCAAACAAGATCTACCATTTGGCCCATATTTACTGTACATGTAAAGCATAATTTATAATTTAACATGTGCATATAAGAAGAAAATTGAAAATAAACAAGTTAGTGTCATTTTAATCCTATCAAAAAATAATGAAAAATAAAGTAGTTTTGTAATTGGATTAGTAGTGGTTCAAACCGATATGCCCGACCCGTATCGGATTAAGGTTGATTCATACACGCGTCCGAGAAATCGTACGCTGTTTTTGGGGTCTCATACACGTACGATCCGAAGTTTCAGGCAACTTGAGAAGGGTCGAGATGCTCGAACAAAGGCCAAGTGCCGAAGATCGTGTCATTTGCTACCCTAACCCCAGGGATTCGGAGAACCTTTTACTCCCCTCTACACCTCAGGAGATGCCTATGCCGAAACCTCCGAGAATTCGGAAGGCATTCTCCTCGAGAAATACTGTGCACGATCTCCGACGACTTGAAGGCAGAATATAACATTTGTTTAAAAAGCTATTACCTAGAACTTTTCAGAGTTTGTCGTGCTAACAGGTGGGGAATACGGTGTTAAGGAATTTGAACGTCATAACAAAAAAGAATAACAATTTATTACTATGGTAACGAAAAAGAAAGAATATCATCGTCAAACAACTCCGGTGGAGGTTCGTTCAGTACGTTGCCGTCCAGAAAAACATTGACGGTATGTGCACGCAGAAAAATATAAAAATAATATTATTAACTAGTAATAATAAGTAAATATATATAGTTATTGAACAGTTACGTGATCTACATATTTAGTATTACAATAATAAATTACATCATTTCACCATAATTAATATGTAATAATAATGTTTGCGATTTCATGATGTTACAGCTGAAGATACGCGAATTGGAACGACCCACTATATTATTATGACCTTGAGTTCATGAATAACGCTAAAATAGTTTAGCGAATAATTTGCTCCGCAAATGTCATCTGTTTGGTTTGTTAGTGCAGCCGTTGCAATTCAATGCAAAAAGGTTGATACTTTAGCTTGCAGGTATCTAGAAACAGCGAACATTTATGACAGGGATGACTGGGCGTGCTATTTAATAGATTTGTCGGATATAGCATTTTTATTACGCCGGAGAACTCGGGATGCCTACAAATTATTTTACACTAAACACGTGTTGTCCGAAAGTGCCGATTTCCCGCTCAATAGCGGGATTATTAATCATAAACAAATCGCGCCTATCATAAGGTCTGCCTATCCCCACCACACCCGCGGCCGTAGTCCCAATGTTTTGACTTCGACGTTGCAGGCTATTATCTATATCCATCACACATCTATATTTCAAAGAGAAAGAATCTTAGAATACGACTATATTTTTAAACATCTTTTCACACTTGAACCCGTGGAAACGTTTGCAGGACAAAGATATGTCTAATATAGTGTGTGTGTGTGTTTCTAATAATTATTTTAAATCATTATTTATTAAGAAGAATTCACCAAGTGGCAGGAACGTTTCCTATTCCCATGATGTTGTAAAGGAGAGCTACCCAAGGAGTAGTGGAGCCCATAAAAACCTATTATTTGTGCCACGCACAGCAGGGCGCCGGCAACCCGCTCGAGAGTCGTGGCCCCTCAGATTCGAAGCAAAAGTATCGGGAGGAAGTCGCTCAGACGTTCTCGGTTGTGGACGGTGTCACTTAAACCTGCGTTAGAATATTTTCTTAGACGATCGGATCGTATGTGTATGAATCGACCTGTACGCGGCATGTTTACACTGCTTGGCGACCGAGGCAGCACAAGCTTCTCGGCTCCTTGCGGCCCCCACCCCACAGTGGTGCCAAATGGGCACCAAACGGTGCCCAAATTCACGGAAATACTCTCCTCCTTTTCCCCTTTCACTATCCTATTCCATCACCATCCAACGTCCCCCACTAAGATGGTAGACACGTTGCGCGTGCGCGATAGGGATGCAACAATGAGAGAGAAGGTCCCTCATGTCACCGTGATTCCCCTCATCTGGTAGCACTGGCCAGAGGCAGTGATGCCATATGGGGTACCGATCGGTACCCACGTTCTCGGAAATCTCTCCTCCTTTTCCCCTTCCACTATTCACCTTCCCTATTCCACCGACACGTTGCGTATTGCCCCGTCGCGCTCTGGTCATCAGAGAGAGGGTACATCGTATATCTTGCTTTCCCCCACTTTCCTCCCATCTGGCAACACTGGCCAGAGGAAAGGGTAGGCGAACTGACTTGGAACGGTCACCTCCGTCGCGCTTAGATTGAGACTTTACTTGACTATAATAGTTACTAAAATTGAACTTGGGTGCACCATAGATCATGCTACCACCAGAGTTGCTACCTTAAGACTTGTCTCCCCATTCTACTTTCCCCTTCTGCGACGCTATTCCCCCAACGCTTCCACCACGGCCCGGTCACGTTACTGTTTGTTCCCTGTCATGCATGTGTCACAATGTCACGTGACTAATCCGTTACTGTCAGAGAGAGGGTAACTTTTTCTGATGACCTCAGAAACCATCCCTTCCAAGATTGTATGACATTTTTGCGACACCCTGTACAATGGTGTCCCATATAAATCTCGACCCAGTCGAGTACCTCCGAAACTGATGATACAAAAAAACTGTTTCAGATAAAAGTTAAACAGTATCAAGGGGAACACGTTTCGATGTAGATGTGTTTCTTTTATGTGGACGAGTGGAGGTCATATGAAGGTCAATTCTGTTTTTTTTTAATGGAATCGTATATTTTTTAATGCACTACTCCATGCTCGTTATTCTCTACATAAAAGTACTAAATCACTGCACTTTCTAAGTATAGCTTCTCATTTTCGCCACACAAATGCATAAAATCCGCAGTCTAGTTATGTCACTATGAAATACGACACCATCTTCAGAGGTATAAATTCAGCTGTTTTACGAATTCCTAAATAAACGTTCCTCTTACTGACACTATTTTTGCAACATCGACTTTTTTTATACCACCAAAGGTATGTAGCTTGTTAAAAGGGGCGTTTATCTTTTTATCTTCGCAGTAGGATGTTAGGCAATGTATTTAATGTGACGTTCGCCACGGCTAGAAGCAAACTATACTACTTACGTTTCACGACGGACTACTGAAACTTAGTTTTTGCACTGAAAAAGCAGAGCGTGCGCTTCTCCGTCGCTATAAAAAGAAACATGTTACTTTCCGACTCCAAAGTCGAAACGTGCTGAATTTCGCGGAGGCAAAGTTCGAACAACGTGCTAGTATTCGTGAAACACACGAATCGTGCTGATCCCCGCAACTCACGTCGCGAGAATCTTAACTTTATCGCAATCAAGATCACTTTTTAAATAAACAATTTTTTATTTTCTAAGAATACTACTGTATTTTTGCAACCAGATACATAGTATCTAAACACTACATTATCGATTCTGGAGTAATTGTCAATATTCGCACTATGATAATTTTAAATAAGATAATACATTATTAAACAACTGACTTTGAAGCACCTACTACCGTAATTCATTTTTTTTCTAGTCCAATCATACGAAAATATCATTCTAATATAAATAGAATTTATGCACAAACTAATTTTTTATAGTAGAAACAAAAATTGAGTATAAAAACACACAATAAAAATAGGACAAAGTCATACACCTATTTAAACAATTCCGCCATATCGGGTTTACCTTAAACAAATTAACCTGATATACCACACGAATTTTTAGGGCTGAAATAAAAATACTATGTTCGTTCAAAACTATTCTCAAAAGATTGTTCAAGAGAATCACAGGCGGTCCCAGAGTGTATGGGAAATATCAATAAAACGCTGGTTATTCTAAAAGATTATTTTACGAAAAATCGCGTCTATCGTTTGCGGACATTTTGGACGATTCAAAGTTTCGTCCTTTCAATAGACTTCGAATAAAATCAGTGACAATGATGTAGCACAGACGCGGGCAACTTTTTTCCCGTTGTAGTTTCACGACTCCAACAACCAATGTATCGGTTCCCCCATTATCAACTATATTACATTGCCCCTACCGTGATTTGTCTCGCGTGACTGCGAGAATACATTTACAATATGAGTATGTATGTCTGTACCACAAGAGCGTGGACGCGATCTGTGCCAGAATCTGTCGCCAGAAGATATCCAAATGGATATCTCTTTCCTCTCCTTTTCCCCTTCCACTATCCTATTCCAGTACCATGCGCATACTCCAACGTCCCCCACTAACAAGGAGACCCCGCGTATCGCTACATCCGGATCGCAACGAATTTTTGTGTGAACATAGCTTAGACACCCTCATGAACTATCCAATTGGTTTTAGCCGCCAACGCGAACCCGTTTTCGAGATAATCGATGTTGAAATGCGATATGTGCGTTATATTCCATGAGTGAAAGCCTCTTGTCACAGCGGTCGGTGGCCGAGCAAATGGGCATGCGTTTCTGGTCTTAAGACTGGTCATGTGCTAATCTGGTTATCAGAGAGGGGGTAAACTGTATTGCCCTCGACTTCCCCGATCTGGCGACACTGATAGGCTTTTAGTATCGTTTCTGTCTCTGATCAGTGGACACTTCAAGAGGACAACGATCCCGAACATCGACTCCGTCTTTGTACGGAATGGAAAACACTGAACAGTAAATCAATGGGGTCAATGTGGATTGGCCTCCGATGCCAAACCAATTGAAAATGTTTGGTCTGTTATGAAGTACAAACTCCGAGAAAAGCGTATTCTAAAATTGAAAATCCTAGTTCGTCGAATTCGAGAAACGTGGAAGTCTCTTCCTGTGTCATATGCCGAAAAATTGGTTGAAAGTGTGCCCAGACGTTGTCAAACAATAATCGCTAATGGTGGAGTTTTATTAACCGGGTTTTATTCACCGGGTTGCCACTAGGTTAGGGAATACAGAGGGTGTTGTGGACTAGCCGATGTCTGTTTCACCACCGGGTCGCCACTAGATGGAAGGTTGTGAACTAGCCGGTGCCTGTTTCATCACCGGGTCGCCACTAGGTTAGGAGAAAGGAGTAGTCGTGGACTAGCCGATGTCTGTTTCACCACCGGATTGCCACAAAATCAGGAAAGGGTTGTCGTGGACTAGCCGGTGTCTGTTCCACCATCGGGTTGCCACTAGGTTAGGGAAAGACAGAGAGGGTGTCGTGGACTAGCCGATGTCTGTTTCACCACCGGATTGCCACAAGATTAGGAAAGGCTTGTCGTGGACTAGCCGATGTCTGTATTGAAGTTTGTACTGGAGTTTAAAGGATGCAGGAATGATATTAAAGATATAAAAGACTATAATAAAGATATTGAAAATTCACTCGTAATGTATAGTATGATTCGCGGAAACCAATTCTCCAGCTCTCGGTTTAGACGCATTGAGAAATGCGGGGGTAAATTAATTGACTTGCTTTGAGCACCGCGTTTCGAAACTTCTTTCAAGATAATACGATTGAAAGAGAGTAAGCCCCTATCTCACTAGACGGGTACAGATTCGTGTTCAGTCTTTAACCAAGCCCGTGATGGCCAAGCTCGAGCCCTTTATATAGTAGTAAACTTGCTTAGAAAATGGTAGTAGTGGTAAATGGAAATCTGGAGGACATGTCTATGTTTTCCAGATTTATGCACTTTCCCATAAGGGGAAAGCTGTTTATTTGGGCATGCGAGCTGGATCTCCGGCATGAACACGTGGTTCCAAGAAGGGAGTAAAAGTCACGTAGGCAAAGCCTCCATACGTAACACGATATAGACTGTGTATGGGTGAGGCACCCTACTATTCTAGTAATACAAGAAAATGTTTCAGGCAGAAAATGTTTGGTTCAGTGGGGCAATTATTGTGACGGAGAAGTTTGTTTTCTCTAGATCCATATTTTCCGATATTTCAGGGTAATCGTCGTTTTTTTTTAATGGAATGACGCATTTTGATTAGTGCAACTTTATAACTAATGAAAAGACAAATTCAACTGTGTATAATATGTTGACCTTCAAATGACCTTTGTAGGGTTTATTTTTGAAAAAGCATAACTTAACGTACGAAGATCATGATCATGCTTACTGTATTCTACCAGAATATGATCTAGAATATTTCCATTCTCAATTGTTTTTTAAATTAATTGGACCTGAAATTGATATAATACCTCATACAATACTTAAATGTTTAATAATTTATTACCAACACATTTAATAATAATGTAAATAATATTTTAAACATGGTACAGCAATTTTTAGTGGCGCCTCAGAGTCACCACTCGAGTGCTAAGGATTAATACATGTACATATAGTAAGGTGCCGCTAATTAATCATCACTGATGATGCTTTACCGTCCTTAAAATGATTATGAAAAATTGTTTTAAAAAATATTAGTAATCCTGATTAGTTAGCAAAACCGTTCTGTAGGTACAAATGAATCTATTGCAACTGGTACGATATCTTCGGATATGGTTTTTGGACCACATTAAAGGGGTGTAATTAACTGGGTGCAAATAGCACGGGAATCCGACCGTAGTAGCATAATGCACGGCTCGTTTACTTGAAGTAGGACACTGCCGACAAAAACACCTCATTATAACGTTCGCGGACTTCAAGAGATACAGGCATATACTTTTTACAATTTCAAATAACATCCTCTCGATATAATAATTTGATCATAACTCCTTAACTTCTCCTTAACTCTCATAACTTCATAACTCACAATGTTACAAAATTAATTTTTCATTGGCGAACAGATTCTTACGACACGCCTATTAAGCATATTGAGAAAGAAATCACATTTTTACTTCATTCCAGTTTGTTATAATTTAAGTAAGAAGTTTTTGTTTTGCATGAACATAGTCTGTTTTCGTAAAAATGGGTATACATTGCAAAATTCAAAACTGTGTTCCATAAAGGAATTTGGAACCAACGAAATGATTACTTGGCACAGGTCTGTCCAACTTGCTGTACGCGTGCCACATTTAGCATGTTCTACCACCTTTTCATTTCTCTAAGGTGGGACGTCACGTTCCCCCAGTATTTGACAAGGTCGACGATCGTCCCGGCACACAGTGGGCCCGATTGAAGAAGGACGCGACATGTTCAAAAACTACTGTCTCACAACCCAACCACCTCCCCTATTTTTTAAATTTTCAATATATGCCGGCATAAAAAAGTTGTAAAATGCAACTTTTAGTATTTTTTCTACAATTCCGAACAATTGCAATTTTTGGAAAAGTTTTTTTTCTCACATGTAGTAAACTAATTGCTCTAGCTTGGCAAAAGAGTTCAAATCGTATAGTACAATATTTAAAAAATTATCGCCTTTTTAAGAGTGTCGGAATATTTGTGAAAAGTCACTGTACATATAAACCTAAAAAATAAAACGCCGCGCGCGCGCGGGGATAAAAACATCCGAACAAAAGAACATTTCCATTCGTTTTTCCATAACGGCGGATTCTAATAACCATGGATCCCCGACGAGTTTCTATGGATTCAAGCACCCCTACTGTTTGGCCTGTCCACAAATTGCCTCGCAGACAATAAAAATATGAAAAATATGCGGCCAACGAATGCGTAGGTCGATTGTATGTTTTCGCCAGTACGAGGCAGGGCCAGGATGTGCCTGCAACATCCTGCTGCTGCGGTAATCATGAGAATGCATGGTCCCTTGCGTCCGGAGCGGCGTTCCTTTATCGTCTTCGGTAATTCTGAATTAGCCTGCACCGCGGATGTTACCGGTCGATGCCAGTCTTGGTGGATTGGTGTTTTCGCTGGCCGCGTTATCGATCGTTGAACCGGATCAACACGGGACGCTGGAGTTTTCCGATGAAACGCCCACACATTTCAATGGGATAGCAGGAAAATATGAAACAGTTGCGAGATTCTAAGCCGTATAAACAACGTCGGACTTTGATGGATTTTCATCAGGAATATGAAAGCAGAGCTACGCGAACGCCTGGAAAAGGAATTATTGTCCGGAAATAAAAACGATGAGGAATCGTTGCTACCGCACCGCTACTGCGCTCGTCAGGGAAGGTAGAAATTCTCCGTGCTTCTTTGATTTTCATGATCGTTTAAACACTTGTAACTACTCTTCCGATCTGCGATGGATTTGATTGAGATAGTCGATATGCTACTGGAGCAATTACTCTTTCTTAATTTTATGCAAGAAATACAGTGCCTTGAAAAATTGTAGGTTCAGTCACATTTATGATTGTAACTTATGAACAAATAGTTTAATCAATTCATTATTTACAGAGTACCTACTTAGCATTTATGAACTGCTTTCATTGAACTTTATGAATGGCACTCGTGAAGCGAAAAAGCAATATTTCTTGATAATTTTTGTGTTGAAATATCCTCTGTATTATTCCGCATCTTCGTACAGAGTCCTTTTTTGAAAAAAATGTACAGAAAAAGATTTCTTCTATAAAAACGTACACTTTTATTATGTCTAAAGTTTCAAGAGTCGGATAGGTGATAAATACATAGAACAGGGTACCGCTGCTCGCACGTACGGCCCTTATGGCCAGATAGAGGGGGGACGCGGAGCTGTGGCGTTGGTGTCGCAGAAGCGCCTGGAACGTTCTAAGTATAGATAGTGTACGCACGTATAGTAGTATGTATTCTTATGTTCAAATATATTATATTAATAAACTAATAGTTATCGAGACAAGAGGCGGATAGACCCACGACTCTTTCTAACAGAGTCACATGCGGAATAATACAGAGAATATTTCAACACGAAAATTATGAAAAAAATATTGCATCTTCGCTTCACAAAGTTGTTGTAAGTTCATCGAAAAATCAAGCTGCTTGGTTATTTCTCTGTCTTTGTCTCTTCTGCGAGTGACATATCTCCCTCTCTGTCACAGCCCTGTAGGAGAGACAAAGATCTCTCTATCCTTGTCCTACAGTTCACCTCTCCGCCAACATTTGCGCTCTTGCGCACCCTTAATATTTAATAGGCTATCCCGAATTTTAATTAAAAGGTTGCTTTAGCATGGAGTTAGCGAGATCCATGAATTCTCCACGGGCCCAAGCCTTCTGAATTGCAATTTTGAGCTCATTTACGTTGCTAAATTGGCGACAATCTTCATAAACATCACGCAGTATTTGTCCTCATACAATTTCTCAAGTTAACTGTTTTTCATTCATTAGCAACACTTCAGTTGCTGAAACGCACATATTATAAGATTTGAATTATAATACTTATACTCAAGCAAAAAGTCCCCAATTAAAAAATAAATGTACTCATTGAAAACACACAGAAACTGTTCTCAACAAATCTTTTGATGATCGAATAGGTAATATGAGGTTAAGTAATACACAATTTAATACTTATCAGCAGACTGCGGATCTTTATGTAAAATAAAAATGTTCTGCATTGATTTATGAAGAAATTGTCCGGGTGACATATAAAACAATAAAAGATCAACAAAATCAATTTTTATTTTACATAAAGATCTGCAGTCTGTCGATAAGTATTCACATTGTGTATTACTTAACCTCATATTACCTATTCGATCATCGAAAGATTATTGAGAACAGTTACCAAAGCTGTTATTTCAACCTGTCTTTTTAAGAAAAACTTATTGCGGACGACTGCGCGGTTTTAAGTCGGGTCGTCGTATAATTTATAAATGAACCGCATTCAAGGGTAGAATCGTATACATTTTAATTCGATGGTTGAGCAGCACAAGGTTCCGTCTGAATTCTGGCGGTCCTTTAATTGAGAGCGAGCTACGAAATGGATTAGACCTACAAAAAGGGAATTGCGGTAACCGAAAGAATTATTAATGTGCCACTGTCCTGAAATCCGGATGTATCATCCAGAGCCTCCACTAACCCCATTGGATCGAAATAGAACAGAAATTCGAACTGTGGAGAAGACTCGTGAAATAAAATTGGACACCGCAGAATATCTCCTCAACCCACATTTATTAAAAACAAGAGATTCGGTGCGCGATGGAAGAGGCCTGTTGTCCCGTTAACAACTCAGTATTAAGTGGCCCTGTCAACCCTTAGAAAACTCCCCTGGAAGAGGTAAAAATGAAGGAAAGGAGGAAAACAGAATAGTGGGAGGAAAGTAAGGAGAGGAAAGTAAGGAGAGAAAAGTAAGGAGAAGAAGATACGGCAAAACCCAGGAGGAGAGGAGGATCAGGTAAGGACATGCGGAAAGAATCAATCGCGGAATGATGCTATAAAAAACGGAAAGAGCGGAAAAAGCCAATGAGGAAAGGATGTCATAAACAGGAAAGGTTCGCCAGGGCCTGACCATAATCCTGCGTGGATCTGGTCGCCAGATATGTATCAGGACTGATCACGTCGAGATTGATTTAACGTGCGGTACCTGCTCTAAAAGCCTACCCACACGGCCACCATGGACGAGGGATTGGGATACGCCCAATCAGCGCGTTCCTCCACATAGGGCAGGAACTACCAGAATGCTCTTCGGCTGCAGAGCCTAGGAACAGACAACTGGTGGTGCTGAGCGTCCTTCCTCGTTCTTCCAACTGAGCAGGTCGGTACCCGAGCTGTTGGGACGCAGCTCACCCATCGGAGCCCTCGAGAGGCTCCTAGCCAGTATGTACTTAGCCATCAACCACGATGGTCCAACCCACGACCAGGCTGTAGGGCAGGCATGCACGACTAAACGATTTGGGAGCGGGAGCCCGACTCGGCTCGTGAGCTGGGTCGGAGCTGGCTGGCACACGTAGGGTGGGGAGAACTTCACAGTGTGCGTGTGAACTTGTGCCACACTCCCATGCTTAGTGGGTTCCCCTTCCATATGTCTGAGCTACGTCACGGCTCCGAGAGCGCACGGTAGCCGCTTGGGAGCTCATGAGCCGCTCTGAAAGCTACGAGCTGTGCATGCCTGGTGTAGGGCATGTACCCCAGGAGCTCCAGCTACCCCCAAGCACATGCCCCTGGACCACCCGGTCCCCGTGGTACCAGTTTAGGTCGACTGATGGGAACTTTCATAGCCGAAGCCATTTCCAGTTTGAGAGCCTACACTCTCGGCACTGGTAGGCCAGCGCATCGAGTCCGTGGAGACGCTACTCTCCAAAGACCCTTACCTACTTTCCACCTGCAGGAATCCCCCCTGCGGGAATACCAGGACTGACCAGACCCGTGCAGAACGGAGAACAATAGGAAAGGAAATAAGGAGTTTTCTAAGGCGACAGCAGCCAAGCCAAAGGCCAAAGCCGCCACAGAACCATCGATCGTTGAAGAGACACTCATTTCTTTAATTAATGCTGCAAATGACGTTTTTCAAAGTTTGCCGACTGCGTTAAAATCGCTGGGTCATACGATTTAGCTACAAAACGACTATTCGTCGTTTCGCTGACACTGTTTCTTCTCGCAGCTTCGACAACAGGTTCCGACAACCGGTCAAATCGGATTGAGCTCAAATTTTCCGCATAGCCCCATTTTGGATTAATAACATATTTACCAAAAGGAATTTTTGCGACTCGAAATAAAATTTTTTTGTGATTTTATTGTCATTTTCCACTTTACCATATACAGTGACTCACGAAAGTATTTGAACAATTACCATGAAATACTTTGTTTATTATAATAAATATTGTATATTATAGAATACTTACAGATATATTATTAACATTGTAAATAGGTATCACAATCTAGATCACAGTGATGAGCAACCCGCGGGCCGCATTTGGCCCAGCAGCATAATTTCTGCGGCCCGCCGAGATCCGGTGTAGCGCGGCAGTGCCTTCGTCCACAATTTTCGATACATTTTCGTTACCTGCCGGCTATTTTTCTGGTATTCGACAGGCTTCGCTGAACTGCGCCAGAAAACACATTCTTCGTATAACGATCGACTATTTTCGTATTTTGTCATGAGCTCGGATTCTCAAAAACGCAAAATTGAAGATAAACATCGGCAGTTTATAGATAGTTGGACATACAACTATCGCAGTGAAAAACTAAAAACTAACGAATGCAGTGAAATGCAATGAAAAACTAACTATTGCAGTGAAAAAATATCTGTGTTGAATAAATATTAACATTAAATAACATTGAACATTAAAATACTAATATTAAAAGAGACAAAAAGTGTACATTCTTTAAAATTTAAGAATTTGCAATGACAGTTACGCAAAGTCATGGCGGATCAACAACAAGCGAATTTAAATTTAAAGCCACTAAACTGAAAATCTGCTGACACTTTCCAGGCGTACCTAGATCTTGAAGCAATAAATTCGTTGGAGAGGCACTAGGAGATCGTAGCATAAACACAAATTGACAGAATTTAGCAGACAAATGTAGCAGAAACAAAATATTTAATATTGTTATTGATAAAGTTTCCACTTTTGGCCCACTACAGTGGGGCTGTATCACCACCCCCACGCTTATTAGTTACCATGTGTGTTTTGCGCAGTTCCTACCTAATATGGTTTACCTGCTCCTTACTTTCTATTACGTGTTAGTTCGTCTACAAATAGTGGTATTTTTGTATTGCACGGTATTCGTTTTGCACATTAAGTCTTTGGTATATACTTTCTAAGTATAGGAAACGCTTAAAGTGTAAAAGCCTATCTATAGCACTTACAAACTAATTCTACAGGGTGTCCCAAAACTTCTTCGCTTCCCGGAAATGGGAGGTTCCGGAGATCATTTGAAGCAACATTTTCCTTTGCAAAAATGTAATCTGCGGCTTTGTTTAGGAGTTATTAACGAAAAACACGGACCAATCAGAGCGCGACGTAGACGCGAGCTGTCACTGTCGACCAGTAGACAGTTGGCGCGCCAGGCCGACTGTGCCAACTTGCGTCTAGGTCGCGCTGTGATTGGTGAGATTGATCTGTGTTTTTCGTTAATAACTCCTAAACAAAGCCGCGGATAACATTTTTGCAAAGGAAAATGTTGCTTCAAATGACAGGAACCTCCCATTTCCGGGACGCGAAGGAGTTTTGGGACACCCTGTATATTAGGGCTTTAAGATTATAGAGCTTCAGTTTATGTTTAGGTTTATTTATGCTATCAGTTGTATTCGTGCAATAGTTTTAGGGCTTGATACGGTAATTTATGTTTTATTTTAAATTGTTAGTTGTTGCTTCTTATTTCTGTTAGTAGTGGATTGCTGTTTGTGTGGGTCTTGTAAAAATGTTCTGCTAGTGTTTTAATATAATCTAGTATTTCTGCTAGTTCTGCTCCTTGATGCATGTCCTTAATTCTCTCATAGTAGTTCTCTGACAGTATTAGTCTAAGGCACTTGTTTTGGTGCGTTTGTAGTGGTTTAATGATGGTTGGTGCTGCACTACACCACACTGCTGATGCATAGGTTATTGTTGGTCTCAGTATTATTGTGTATATCAGTTTTTTGTTTAGTGGTGATTGTTTTGAATTCGCGATCATTAGCGCGTATAGTTTTTTCTGAACTGTATATGCTTTTCTAAGCACTTGTTTGATATGCTCTTTGAAGAGCAGTTTGCTGTCGAGATGTACTCCTAGATATTTTACTTTGTTGATTAAATTGAAAATTGTGGACAGATTTGCTCCATTTTGGTTTAATCACTCTGTATATAGATTCAAGTAGTTTATAAAAATAATAGAGAATCGTTCCTTTGCGACACAAATATCGATTTATCAAGCTAGCGTATTCGCACTCTTCTATTTAACACAGATCAGTTCAGACGTACATTTGTATTATGTTTCTTCTATTACAATTGTGTTCGTAATAAATTTTATTCGTTAAATGATCTTTGGGTTGTTTGATTAAAGTATATTTAAAACCTCCCACAAAAATTTCGAAATTCACCTTAACTATGCAACATGGCATATCGTTGGATTTTACTTTTTTTCTGAATAGGAATATAGAGAAATTCTATGACTTCCTTTAAATAAAAATAACTCCAGCATATGTGGAGCGAGGAGAAAGAGAATATATTGTAGAATAAGGGGTGCAGATGTCTGCTTGTTTTTCATGACACTACTAATGAGATCTCTCATATAATATAATATAATATATCCTATATATATATATATGCATATCATATAATAAAATATATAATATATCCTATATATAATATAAGTCACAGTTGCGCTATAAGTGTTTGGTTATTACATCGTCAGTTTCTGTATATTACAACGTTTTATATATTATAAGTCCGATGGTTTAATTTATCTTAACTTAATATAATTATAAACTTAAGGAGTGTCGATAAATATAATTCTTGAAATTTAACACTTAATACTCTGTAGTAAACTGCACTTTGGTGTTCCATGTAGGAGAGAGTATGTGCTACGGTGGTTTATATCTGTTGGTTAACCACCAGGATTTCTTATAATCTAACTCTATAGTTTCGTAGCGATCTCTTTTAGGGATTGCACTGCTGTATCGAAGGCCGTATTCGGTTGTAATTTCGCCATGTTCCTGAGGAGTGAAAGTGATGGATTTTCTGGACGTATGTCGCAGGGTGTAGTACAATAGGGGGATTGCATTTTTGTTTTGGATCGAAACATGTTTATCTAGAAAAATTAAGGCTTCTGGTGACAAAGAACCGGTATTTAAGGATTGTCTAATGTAATTCTTGTCCAAAAAAGCCATAGGGAAAATTAGGCTATTCTCCCTGATCTATTTTGTGTTGGCAAAGTAATTTCTAATTAACTTTATTAAGAAGTTATCGATTCTATTAACATTGGCTTTATTATAGAATGTGCTACTGCCTTTACCGAAAAGTCTATCGTTTTCTATAATTTGATAGTTTTTAAGATAAATAACGTGGTTCAGTTTTAAGCGTGTTTCATTTACTAACAGTATGTCCGGGTTATGATCTTGTATTAACTTAACTAGAGCTATTCTTTTAAGGTTGCTAACTATTGAGTTTGTATTTAAGGAGATGATCTTTAGATTTATTTCAGGAATGTTTCTGACCAGGTAATTATAAGCCATTTTAAAAAGATTGTCATCAGCTGGTGCGGTTGTGAGCTGAACAATTCTAATTTCTTATTTATGTCAAATATAGTTTTTTCAAGGTTACCTGTACAGCCGAATTAAAATATTAATCGTTTCTCAAGCTAAAATAAATGTGAAATAATTAGCTTCTTATGATTTGTGATGTAAACCATAAATAACGATTTTTTGAAAAAATTGAAAAGATCATACATGTATATTATCGATATCCTTGCCTACGCGATTTTGTGAAATGTTGTCCTGTGTAAATTTTCTAAAATTAAACGTGCTTGATGGACCGTAAAATTATGTATGGTGCAACAGGACGACAGAAATTGCGCTGGAATTTATTCACGCGCGCATAAACAATGCAAGTGTTAATTTAGAGGCAAGCCTTCCAAATTAGGCTTGGAGCCACGGTAGGTCTCCAGACCGCGCAAACGAAAGTCGTAATATTTCCCAAGTGTAATTTTCGGTTTAAACCAGAATTTTGAAGTTTTATTATGCGGTAATTGGTTTCTTTTTATAATAAAAGTCTGTCAGCGCAATTCCTGCTTCGAAATTAATTAAAGCAGATCAAGTATAATATTTTTTAGTTTTAATAGTTTTTATCCTTATTCACACACAACACACACACACACACACATAGTGGTTCCTATATCTTCTATAGTCTACTATTTTGTATAGGATAGTAAGGAACATGCCGTAATGTAAATAATGTTGTATGGCATGTATGGAACGTGTAGGAGATTTTACCGTCTATTCCAATTTTTTCAAATGAGTACTGTATTTTTTTGTAGCTCTGTCATTGCCAGTGGTAAGTCATTGTTGGCCCTTAGCGCTCGAGTGGTGCCTCAAAATACTGTTTACATCATTAAATATGTTGGGTTTTAACCAATCACTAAAAATTTAAGTATTGCATGAGGTGTTATATCACAATTGCATATTCATAAAATGAAAAAAATTAAATTATTCTAGGTCGGATGAATTATTCTAGGTCAGATAAAATGTTTAATTTTCGTTTTAAAATAGCTCCAAGTATTGTAGCTCCTGAATTCCGTATCTAATTTTACAGCTCTTAAACAACCGTCAATCCCAAGTTCCATTTTTATATGCGTTCAGTCAAAAACTTGTTCCATACTATACACCTTTTAAAATGGAGTACCGTTTTAAAAAGTGGACCAAACCACTTCAGCTTTTTCCACAAGTTAGAAAAGAACATACCGAACTCACACCGATTTTGATAAAATTCATGTGAAAGGTGGTTTCCGAAGAAATATTTGACACGTATTTTTTTATTCATAACTATGCCTGTTGAAGGGGTGAATACAGCCCTCAAAGTTGGGGGTCAAAAGTTCATTTTTGAATGGTGACTCTGAGGCTCCACTAAAAATCTCTGTACTATTATTCAAAATATTGTTTACATTATATTAAATATGTTAATATCTAATCAATTATTAAAGTTTAAGCGTTGTATGAGGTATTATATAATTTTTTGGTAATTATTCCGAAAGGGTCATCGTACTCCGATTTTGATGAAATTTAAATATGTTATGCAGCAACACATTCTGAACAACTTTTTCCTTTTCCAATATAGGGTCGCTTTTAGTTTCCGAGATATTCGCCAAAAACTATTGCTAATACTGTATTGAATTTTCTGTATTCTTGGACGCTCCGTGGCAACGTAAGCCTGTTCTGGGACGGCATCTGTTTATTTTTTGTAAACAGTATTGTAGTATTGTTTGTAAACATGTTGTGGAGATGAGAGAGAAAACAGAACAGAGTGTCACTCTATATAGGGTGAGCTTTCAATTTTGAAAGACTACTCCTGGATTTGCGTATGCGTGGTCCTCTACGCCCTCTACGCCCCACCACCTAATCCTAACTAATTCTGATCGCATATTTTTTACATTCTATTTGTATAGCTGTCATACAGAATTTGAACTAGAAGTGAAAATCATGCTATCAGAATTAGTTAAGATTAGGTGGTGGGGGCGGAGAGCCCGACCACGTATGTATACGAAAATCCAGGAGTAGTCCTTCAAAATTGAAAGCTCACCGTATATATGTATGACCAGAGTGAGACCCTGTCTTCTCTCACATATCCAGTGCGTGTTTACAAAGAAGAAGTAAACAGATGCCGCGCCAAAGCAGCCTTACGTTCCCACGGAGCGCGCAAGAAGACGGAAAATTCAATACAGTACATACATATTAGCAATTGTTTTTTGCGAATATCTCGAAAACTAATAAAAGCGACCCCCCTATCTATATTGGAAAAGAAAAAAGTTGTTCAAAATGTCGAAATCTATAACATATTTAAATTTCATCAAAATCAGCATACGATGACTCTTTTGCAATAATTACCCAATTTTTTAAATCCATAAAATGAAAAAATATCATATAGGGGCTGGAATTATTCTAAACCGCAAAATGTTTAATTTTCGAGATAAGAAGCTCCGATTGCAAAGGGTTAAATTACAAATCTAACAACGTAAAAATATTTGTTTGAAAAATATATTGATGAATGTAATTTTTGGCTAAACTTCCAAAGACGTCCAGAGCGACATTAAAATGGTAAAAACTTTTTTTTCGTGTCGCCAAAAATTCTTCTCACAATCATCATTTTAGTCAAAAAGGAACCAATTTCCAAAATTTCATCCAATTCTGAGCATGGACGTTTTCGGAAGTTCACCCTAATTTTTTGCAGGTTTTTGTTATTAAGTATTAATCTATTTTTATGAAAACTCATATGCATATTCTATTAATCAACATTGCGAATACATGTCTCTTGAATTTTTTGTGCTTTGCCATACATCAGAAAGGCCGACAACACCGTGTGCATCTTAGAGTCCGGTGTAGGACTCCGGTTTTGGGCTCCGCTCATTAGACGACACGTTACACTAAGTACACGCCAACATGACGACACCCTTACCTATCAAAAACATTTACATCAGTCGCTCAACTTTAAACATTTATAACTTTTGAACCATTGATCCTCCAGGATCGAAACTTGGATTTCTCACATCTTCTCATCCAAATCTACTGGATAACATAGGAAGAAGGTAAACATTTCTGGTTACGCAAGGAAAAGAGCAGCCCTATTCAATACTGTAATGTCATCCCTTTAAAAGTTAGAAAAGGTACAAATGCTGGTCGGCGCGCGTTAATAATTTTTGCCACAATATGTTGTGACGTAGCAGGTTTTGCCGACGTCCCTCCGAACCGGTAAAAAGAGGCCGGTTCACCCTCGGACAGTGCGAAACGGCCGTTGCAATCGCTATCCCTGGGAAAATCTGAGTACCAGCGGAACGGAATTATCGTGTTTTAAACGTCGCGCCGCTGCACAGTGGTCCTTTCCATTGATTTAGCTGGCCAAAATTATTTATCATGTTTAATGATCCCGTAACGTTTTCAATCACATATAACATCATTTTTTATTTGTTTAAGTATTTTAAAATAATTTTTTAATACTTTTTTAATATTTTTTGATACGTTTTTAAGTAAGAAGCAATATATTGTTGAATTAAACAATAGATATTAATAATACGGTACTTACAACTGCTTTCTAAGCTTATAAAGTAGAATCAGAAGTTGTTGTATGTATCACAATTTTCATTTGAAGATTGTTTTGAACCACAGAACCTTTGCTCGGAATCTGGAGTCGTACTTCGATTTTCTGGTAGTAAAAACATGTCCATCGCTTCACTTGAAAACGGTTTTCTTTTTTTCCTGGATATTCTTCTTATTCCACTCAAAAGGGAGTTGGATGTTAATAATAGTATATTGAGTACGTCCAAATTGCATGTTTTTCTGGAGAACTTTCGGGCATAATTTTCACAATATAAACGAAAATGCTTATTGCGTATATCACACTATTCACTATGCTAGTTTATATTAAACTATATAGTAGATTAAAATATAATAGCTGTAATTGACAATTACACAAACAAACCATTGACAATTACAACCGCGTTTAAAAAACTACTTGGACGCAGGCGGAAGTACAACATAATCACTAATGAAGTATTACGATCGTAACAAATATTATTTACATACTAATCATGTTGAAATGTAAATAATTACCAAACGATATGCAATCAAAAGGTACAAAATTGTTGAAAGTATAGTCCATATTTACTTGCAAAACTTTCATACTGGAAAGAAATGTGTACAAATTACTTGAAACATAAAAATCTGTCTCATCAAATTTTAGCAGCAAGACACGTACTACGAAAATCACTAACTTTCGATGAAGTACAGCACTTAATGGGTGCCTGAATGATAAAAAAAATATTAGTACATTGTCCGCCATATATTAAACTATGACGCTGGACGTGACGCGAAGTTTCAAGGTCGTATCTGGACTCCAAAAAGGGGCCCGGATCTTATTTCATGCCGCAAATTTGCGAAAATCCCTCAAGACCAGACGCTCCGAGGACCTGCCGCGGGTCATTGTTCGTATCGAATCGTTACGGAAAGACTGAGTCCGGGTCAGCGAACCTGGAGGCGCCGACAAGGGGACTTTGAAGGGGACCCGAGACGAACGTCCTCTCGACTCCGTCGCCGCCTCACCCGGTCAAAGAATGGAAAGTTCACTGCCGGAACGGCTCACGTATATCCCTACACGAGCGGCAGCCATCCACCCTGGAGTCCTGCAGGGAAATCTCCGATTTGCCAGAGGCCAGGGGCCTATAACGCGAGATCCGTCGCGCCGATGCCGAGAAAACGTACGCGATAGGCTCGAGCGTCGCGCCGAAGGAAATAGTTGAGGAAGTAGGGGGACGCCCCGCTTCCGTGTTCCCGAGCGAACCGAATTGAGTCACTGTGTCGTTGGACGTCGCGCTAATTAGTCGAATTAATTGTCAAATAGTATTTTGCGACTGCGGACCGGTGGAGAATATCGTCTTGCCTTTGGTAAGTGCCGTTCCGGCAAGATTAATTTATTTTGGTGGGCCCGTGTTTCGTGTCGCGATATGACGAGACCGCGTGGTTGCCGGAGATCTGTAACTGCCGGGCTTGATGCGAATTTGGAGAAAGAACAAGAAAAGTACGCGCGAACGACCAACCAGCGCAGCGTCGTAACTCATTGTGATCGCGCCGGCATAGAATTTGACTGCTGCCGGTTTCCACCGGCAGCTTACGAACATCAGCTGAATAAACGACTGTTATTGCCAATTTCTCGAGTGTTATTTTTCCTGTGAGAAACGTTCCCGCCGCGGGGAATGCCCGCCCTTTCCCCACGTACAACCCTGTGACTGTTCGCGAGCTATCTCAGGTTATTGCGCAGATCTCGTGGATTCTGGAAATCGCATTCGCGGTTCGTGGCGATTTCCGACATCTTCTGTGTGACGCCTTCGAGTGTCTGGCGCCCGAATTCAGCTTACTGTTCATTAGAGCCATTAGGCCTGTTAATACCCGATGCCGCCAGTGTCGCCAGGTCGAGAAAATCGAGGGGAATATAAATACCCCCTCTTTGATGACCAGATCAGTCTACGGCACGGGCACCGTGGTCTACGGTCTTAGTGGGGGACGTTGGAGTGTGCGCATGGTGCTGGAATGGGATAGTGGAAGGGGAAAAGTAGG
This sequence comes from Lasioglossum malachurum, assembly GCA_028455605.1. Classification (NCBI taxonomy): domain Eukaryota; kingdom Metazoa; phylum Arthropoda; class Insecta; order Hymenoptera; family Halictidae; genus Lasioglossum; species Lasioglossum malachurum. The sequence goes on from CM052311.1 coordinate 16,697,235, forward strand.
GGAGGAAGAGGCACCACATTTGGTGCCTCTCTGGCGACACTGGATGCCGCATAGATTTCCGTCTTCGGAAAACTAGATGACGTGACAATATTAACAAAAGTCACATATTAAAACAAATTCAAGCTCGTAGGTCTACTTCTTCAAGATTTTTGAAAGTATTACTGGCTTGAAATTCAAAGGGGGTTCGTTTCGTATGACCCTTCCTAATTTGGCAGAAAAAATACAGTAGAGGGTCACCGGGACGAAAGTGCAGAAAACGCATCCCCGAATGATTTTATTCGCCGGAGAGACCGCGACGCATTTTCCTTCGCATGCAATCACTCCGAAATGCGGAACTCGCATGAATAAAAGATCGATGGAAATGCGACGTTATGGCATGATTCTTTTTGCATGCGTTGGTATTCCGAACGTAGCAAGATGACCGATCAATTAACATTACCATCGTGTCGCACTGAATCAATACCGTGGACTGCATAATTAAAAATGACAATACTCATGACTCCCATCCAACGATCTCGTCTCGTTTTTCCACGGGCGCTAAAAACTGTGAAGCAACGATGTAGGTTTTGAAACGAGAAGAGTTCACTGAAAATAAAGGTGACAAAGAATTTTCTTCTAGATTAATGTCTTCTTCTGTCCACTGTATGCGGCAGAATAGACTTCCGGTGAAACCATTTTATTGTTATTGTTTAATCTTCCGTCGGTATGGGTATTGTACTGTGACATCCGTGTGAACTCCTACAAAAAAAATTTCTGGCTCGTAATGGAATAAAGAGTACTTTGCCTTCTGTTCTTAAAACAGTGTATACAAGCTATTTTTAACCATCTGGCTGAAAGAATTGTAAAAAGGCTTATTATCAATCTTCCATAAATTTTCAATTTGGTCGTATCGACTTCTTCTTTATTGAAAATACGGCATTGGACTGTGTTTGTCCATCGACCGGGGAGAATGGTGTTCATGCTTACATACATACAGGGTGTCCCAAAATTCCTTCAACAGGCGGAAATTGGAGGTTCCTGAGATTATTTGAAGCAATATTTTCCTTTGCAAAAATGTTATCCGCGGCTTTGTTTAGGAGTTATTAACAAAAAACACGGACCAATCAGAGCACGACCTAGACGCGAGTTGGCAAAGTC
>CM052311.1:16698471-16774025 GCA_028455605.1 Lasioglossum malachurum
TTAAATTAATATGAAGTGTGTGTGTGTGTAATTTATGTTGTGTTTTTGAGTTATGATTTTGAAAATGTAAAAATAGTAGAAAAAGAAGCCAATTTACACCAAAGGATTTTATTAGAAACAATTCACATGATTAATCATCAGTGCATAAATCTTAGGTATGAAACACCCGAGATACTATACATGACTATTACGCAACATTACTGAACCATTAGCTTTCTGATGAATTTTTCTAACAAATAAAATCTGTTGAAGGTTTAATTAATGACCACAACTTCGTATGGTATACAAACAGTGGAAACTTGTTGCTTAGATTTTTCACGGTTCATATTTACCGTCAAATATTGACTGGCCAATGGGTCGATCGATGTTTTCTGATTCAGTGCCTCTTCAAATTCTACCGTTTCTCCTCAGTCAGTATATCACAGGCATGGGATCAACATGTGTTCTAAAGTTGTAAAGAGTTTAAAATAATTTGGTCACATAGCAAGTATGTTTTTCGTTTTTGCTATAAACATTTGGTTTTTCATACGGAATGCAACATAAATTACACTTTATATTAATTTAATAATTTTTACTGACGCAATAAATACAAAATAATTGATCGAAACGTTGAAAATTTTGTGGTAATTTGCAAAATTGCTTAAGTAGTAGCATCAGATCGAACCGGTGCGCTGAAAACATTAATATTCGTTATTAACAAATTGTCGATCGAGATCAAGGAAACAATTTTCTTATATTACTAAAAACAACGAGATATACTCGGTGTAAATTTTAGGGGTGCCACAACCTGTATTTCAAGATGATTGAAATCTGAATAGAAAAGATATACTTTTTCCTACATATGTATGTAGCTGCTGTAACTTACTTTGGCTTCATCAAGTGTGTTAGTATGTATAAGATGTGTAATTTGTAAAGTAGTTATCTCTACGCATTGAAGAAAAATGGTTGATTCCTTTGTGACGTGAACTATTAATTTTGAAAAATAATATATGGTAAATGAAAATATAAATATTTTTGTACATTGGTATACATGTAATGAAATGCATAAAAGTTATTAGTAGACTGCGCGGATCTTTATGCAAAATAAAAATTGTCTGCATCGATTCCAAGAAATAGAAACTAAATTGAATGTCATGTCTTCCCTTAATGATTTTAATAGACGAGAAATCATGGCATCTTAAATTTTTAAAATTTTTCAACAATTTCGAATTTCAACGTATTAGCAACGTATGCTATTTCATGGGACTTTATTCGGTTCAGCATTTTTAAAGAATAAATATTTCGAGTAACGCCTTGATGCAACAATTCAAATTCTATTACCATTATTTCTAGAACACCTTGTGCATGGGACACCCGTTGAAGCAAAATTGTTTGCGAAACCGAACTTTACTCTTTTCGTTCGGTCGACATCATTCAATTTAACAGAATGTACCTTCTCAATTTGGCGCGGCACCGCTCACCAGAACGGGAACAAATCGATTCGATGAAGCCGTGCAATAAACACGGGACGGGCGAACTGTTACTAAAACCAATAAAACCCCTCTTTTAAATAGTTGTAAAATATTAATTCATTGTCCATAGGGAAATTGTTTTTGAACCTGTGCTCGATTTTATGAGGTTGTTTCAATTTATACTTTCATATCACTGATATCAATACTCAATTAATATTCTGAACTACTTATACAATTCATAAAGTCTGCAGACCTATGGGATCAAATCTAACCAACGAAGCACACAGACGTTGCTAATGACCAAGAAGTCGATGCGACGTTAAAGGAGGGAAGAAGATGAAGAATACTATGCGTTTATAAAAGAAATCTAGGCTTTTAATTATCTTATCCCACAATTAATAATACTCAGACGATTTTTCGTACAAGAGAAAGTACAGACAAAAATAAAACGTTATGTTTATTAAAAAACTCCGATTCCGAAAAAAGAGAATGTACGAAATCTTCTAATTTGAATGCTCCTGTATTTAATGACATATTTCTCCATTCTTCAAGCAGTTGTGCTATATTAAATTATTGTGAGACACTACCAGAGTTGTGTTGATGTGAAATTGGGGAGCCGCCAGGATTATAGACAGCGAGGATGAACCTGACGCGAAGTCAGGGAGCTTCTAGGAATGGAGTCAAACGCAGACGAACCTGATGTGAAATTAGGGAGCTACTAGGAAGGTGAAACTTCGTGAACAAACCCAATGCGAAATTGAGGAGTCACTAGAAAGACGCGCAGACGAACCCGATGCGAAACCGGGGAGCTGCTAGGAGGTTGTAGAATAGCGCGGACGAACCCAATGCGAAATTGGGGAGCCGCTGGGAGGTTGGATAATGGTATAGTTTTCGTGGACGAACGCAATGCGAAATTGGGGAGCCACTAATGTACTAACTAATATAATCTAATTGATACAACCCGAGCGGTAAGGTTGTATCGTGTGGGAACGTTCAATTACGAAATTAGGATATTGGACGATAATAATGGGTTTAATAAATTTGCTCTAATTACCAAAGAACACAAATATATTCTAATCATAAGTATCTATGATACAATTGTGTAATTGTCGCGAATGAAATGAACTAAATGCAGAGCTGGTAATAAAATAGTAAATAGTAAATAATCCCATTTATTTTACAGTGTCTGTACAACTTTGAAAATAAAATATTTTATTTGATGCAATAATTTCTGAAAATAAAATATTTTATTTGGTACAGTAATTTTTGAAAATAGTAATTTGAAAATAGTATCTTATTTTAAGAATATTGAAAATATTTGGAGTTTGTCTTTATTTTCAATTTCAATTTGAAATATTATTGCTCAAAATAATGGTTCGCATTCAATAGATTTCTGAGTATAAATAGTTTCCTGGTGATAAGATACACTGTATGTTTATCAACAAACCTCACTAGGCACATGCTGTGAACTAAAGTGGATATACGCAGTAATAGCAGCAATGAAATAAAGAAATAAAACGAAAATGTGGCAAATGATATAGTTTCTTATAGTTGTCCTCGAAGGAGCATCCTAACAGATTCCAATTTGGAACGCTGCACCTTGTTGTATGCGAATAGCAGCAGTCAAACAAAAAAACAAAACGAAAATGTGGCAAATGATATAGTTTCTTATAGTAAGTAATACCATTCCTTCTTGAAATTATATTGCTAAATAAGAAATATTAAATAAGTAATGCGATTTCTGAAAGTATTAGGTATAACGACGCAAAAAATGAAATATTATATTTTGTGTTTCAGATTATTAAATAGAAATATGTTACTTTGTGTTTCAGATTATTAAAATAAAAATATTTTATTTTGTGGATGAAATTGTTAAAATAGAAATATTTTATTTTGAGGTTCAGATTGTTCAAATAAATAGGAGTATTTTATTTCGAGGTTCAGTTGTCCAAATAGAAATATTTTATATATATATGTACATATATATATATTTTTCGAGGTTCACATTGTTCAAATAAAACATTATTTCCTTTAAGCAAAATAAAATCTAAAATATTAAGTAGTATTTTAAATATTTTTTTCGCGCCAAATAATGCCCACCTCTGACTAAATGGAATAGAAGGTAGAAAGAAAAATTACCTAACAGTGATGCATGGTTTTGACGCACTGGCAATACGGGGACTCAGAAACAACTTTAACACTGCCTAATATATTTTACACCGAACTTGCGGACTCGATATGATTAATTTTGATACAGAAGGTGCTTTAGCCCGATCTCACTAAAAGTTGACTTTCCGAAATACAGCACTGTCTACCGAAGTACTAACCCCCGAGAGTGAGAATCTAAGGGTTTATATACCCCTACAATGAATGAAATGCTCTGTTCATAATCTAATCGCGCTTAGGGCTTAGGGCCAGCCTAATAACTCTAGTTTTTGTCACTTTCAATTAAATCGGGCCAGAGCTCGGTCTTCGTTAAAAGCATGGACGTAAGGACTGTGCATAACCCTGGGGAGGGGGTGGTTCGAAAGACGGAAGGGGTATCCACTTGTCAGTCATCTTGGATGGCAGCACTGTAGTGCGCTCTATAGGCGACTTTAAATACTAGTGTAGCGTCTGTAGCACGTGGTTTGTAGAAAACACGCGGAATAACCCCACTTCTCCCGCTCGCGTGTCTATTAAATGATATTAACTATGAAATAATAGTATCTGGTCGGTGGTTGAAGCTAGTACTGATCCATGCCACAGACTTAATAACAGTAAAGTGGGTTCTGTTTCCTGCTAAAGATGATGTAGGTTCTGTTGACCGCTTCTGAATTCCTCGTATACGAAAGTTACACAAGGTTTTTTTCTACGCAAACTGACGCTTCAAGATTGCAATGAGGAGTTCAGAAGCGGTCAATTATGATTCCTGAAAGTCCAATCTATGTCTGTCCAGAGCCCAAAATGCATATTTTTACGTTATCGAGGAATAATTTATAATATTTGGCAGATACTGTCTGTCCAACACCATTGGTGTTGGCCCGTCACGAGGCATCCGTCAGAAGATAGCCACTACGCGTACCAGTGTTTGCGATCAATAAATTTAGTGTTTGCATGAACGATGGACACTGTATTATCGATGGACAATATAATATCGACCTGCATTATCAGCCGTATTGTATTATAAGATGTTTACTAGTACTAGTGCAAAATTTCGAAACCTTGAGATGCTGTATTTTTTTCCAACCCATTTTTCGTGTTTAAATAATTAATTAATCAACTAAAAATACACATCACCGCCTTTGTACATGTCCTGGCTATGTCGGTGCGGTGCGATTATTTTTATTCGAACTATAAATCTCTCAATATTTACGAAAATCTGTCAGTGGCGGCCATCTTGTGATATCATGCTTGCTTCAGATGCCTCGTGACAGGCAGTATCTGTCGAATGTTGCAAATTATTGCTCGATAACGTAAAAATATGCATTTTGGGCACCGGAAGACTTTTAGGAATCACAATTGACCGCTTCTGAACTCCTCATTGCGATAATGAAGCGTCATTTTTGGTTGAAAGAAACCTTGTAATTTCATATACCTATATGCAGATCTAGCGATGTGTGTGTGTGTGTGTGTGTGTGTGTGCCACCACTCTTGCACAGCCGCGCCGGCACCCTTAGCTGTGACTCGGATGATGATTTGTAAGCCTAATTTGACTTAATTTTGCCTACAAATCATCATCTGATTCACTCCAGTGGATATGTATGAACAAATAAAAATTTAAGTATTGTTAATACTATTATTTTTTCTTAAACACTTAAAAGTAACTGTTAAGTCAATTAACCCCATCAGATATGTCAACTAACCCCACAACCGGGGTACAACTAGGTTCAATCAAAGCGATTTTCAAAATTAAATCTGTATTCACAAGTCAATGTACAAACTTTCTGACTTACAAGATATAATTAGGAATTACTATTTGGCTGTACCCAGTGTTGGGCGATAAATAAATTTATTTAAATAAATAATTATTTAAATAAAAATGTAAATAACAAGTTATTTTTGTTATTTTGATATTCAATTAAAACGCAGAAATAATTATTTATTATTTGAGCAAATCTAAATGAATATATTTAAAATAATAAAGTTAATTGTTATTTACAAATACAATTTGCAATTATTATTTGTATATTAACAACTAATAAATTAAAAATTGTATTTTTATTCATTAATCCGCCTTCCAGACGGGCCCGACCACTGGCAGTATACCTGAAAAGGTTGCTATAGCAGAGAAAAAACGCGCACGCATCAACTCCGAATAGGCCGATTATATTTACAACCACCGCGCTCCGACAACTTCAACTCTGATAGATGGACAACACTTGCGACACACCCACCGAATCAGATCTCGATGGGATCAATAGCCGGAAATTGTTAAAAAAAATAAGTAGTTGTATTTACTTAAATATATTATACATACGGGTAATCATGATATTAATTTCGCCACGCGTTCATTGTATACATATAGAAAATACAAGAAATAAGAGAAGACCAAAATCTATTTGATTGATTTCCACATCAATCCAAATAATAAATAAACTTTTATTTGCAAATAAGAAATAATAAATAGATTATTTAAGGAATTATTTAAATAACTTTTATTGAAATAAAAAGTTTAGTTATGATTTGCAATTAAAATCACACGTTTATTTATTATATTTAATTATTTATTATTTAAAATAAAATTTGCCCAGCACTGGCTGTAGCTAAAGGGCTTAACACTAGTATTTAAGAACAACATAGAGATGCAGATTATTTTCAAAAAGATCGATTTTTCTGAATCGATCCACTAAAAAATCGTTTCCAAAATAATCGATGTTTTGAATAATCGACTTTTTTTTAGGAATGTCTAAAAATGATAGAAAAATGAATATCAAAAATTTGTTGGACTCTTTTATTAAAGAAATAAAGTAATAATAATTATTAGACTGTGTGCGGATCTTTATGCATTTATAGCAAAATTGAGTGTATGAAAATCGAAGAAGTTGAAAAATTTATTCCGTACTTGTTTCTCGCATCTCGTTGCACGTCAGCAAATGGTCGCGTGGTTGGCCGAGTACGATTAGGGAATTAGCCAATGAACGAGTTCCGTTAGAATCATTATGCGCAGTTGAATTGTCGCATTTTAGGAACATTTATATAATTACTTTTGATGATATATATAGTTGGGTCTTCGATCTCTTTATACAGTCTCCACAGTAAACACTCCACGGTCTACACGTATCGTCATACAATTTCAATTTGCCATAAAAATCGATTATTTGTAAAAATCGGATATTGAAGAATCGATTCTGAAAATCGATTTATTTTATGAAAATAATCGATATTTTAAATAATCGATTAAAAATCGACATCCCTAGAACAACCTCACTATCTGGCCAATAGATATCGCATTTAAACGTAACATATATCGTGCTTCAGGATAATGTAGGATGTAGGATGTAGGATATTCGGTGTTATCAAAGGGTTGCTCGTTGCTGGAATCTGTACACTTGTAATGGCTGACTGTAATCCTCAATAAAGGCAGTTCCTAGATAAAGGAGTCAAACTATACTTGGTGGTAACGAGAAGAAGGGTTGGGTCTAACGATCAACAAAGAGCAACCTGACAGTGTAATTTAATGTAAGAATGTGATGCTTCATTCCGTACTGTGCAAAACAATCACTTACTAAATTAATTTCTGCTTTCAAAGAACAATGTTAATTATAAAAACTAGACTGCGGATCTTTATGCATTTATAGCAAAATTGAGTAGATGAAATTCAAAATTGTAGGAAAATTTTAAAACTTGGAGATGTATATACTGGGTGGGGCACTATAAACAGGTCACTTGAATAACTCGCTTGTTTTTGAAGATAGAAGAAAATGCGTCAGACCAAACTTACTTGATATCGAGGCGCTCGAAATCTGATGTCAAGGTTTTTATAGGTAGAGACATCAAGGAGATATGAAGGTCAACTTCACTTTTTTAAATGGAATTATAAAAAAGTACTAACCTATGTATGTCGAAAAGTTAGTAGTTCAGGAGATATTTCAATTTAAATAATTCTAAAACACCATCACTATTGTACTAACAATAAGACGTCAGCGTTTACTTACTAGTGTAACGTCTTAGTACGACAGTAATGGTGTTTTAGAGTTATTTAAATTGAAATATCTCTTGAACTACTAACTTTTCGGCATACACAGGTTAGTACTTTTTTATAACGAATGGCCAGCTGCATCGATTGATGTATTAAAAAGTACCTCATTCCATTTAAAAAAAGGAAGTTGACCTTCATATCTCCTTGACGTCTCCATCTATAAAAAAATTAATGACGGCAGATTACGAGCGCCTCGATATCAAGTAAGTTTGATCTGATGCATTCTCTTCTATCTTCAAAAGCAAGCGAGTTATTCAGGTGACCTGTTTACAGCACCCCATCCTGTATATGATTTCTCATCTATTAAAATTATTAAGGGAAGAAATAACATTCAATTCGGTTTCTATTTCTTGCAATCGATTCAGACAATTTTTAGTTTGCATAAAGATCCGCAGTCTAATGATAACTAATCTGAATGACATGTTAATTTTGTATTAGCGTTGCTGAAGTTTATACAGGAAATTTATTGTTAAGTAAGTAGAGTTTGTTGATGCAAGAATCGAAGTATATAGTAATTGTTATATTAGGGGTTTTCTGCATAATGAATCTGATTAAAGGAAGAACGAAATTCTATTTAGCTCTTAATTTTTGCAATTTCTACAAAAAGATTCACATCAAGATTCGCAGTCTGGAAATCTTGCACGGATATGGCCTAGAATCCAATCAGTGTATCCAAGTCCCTGAGATTAAAAGCTAAATAATTAAGTCTTCTAAAACTTGATTGTATAACGTACCAGTCCATATAAAAGTTTAGAAAAATATATTTATGAACAAGTGACATACAAATAAATATCAGTGAAAAAACAAAGTTAAAATATGTATATAACTTTATATATTATATAAAGGGTGTCCACAAAACCACCCGCCCAGGGGTGTTAACTTCTCAGATAAAGATATTCGGTAAAAATGTTTGGAATAAAAGTTGCAGGGATTAATGGAGGACATATGTCTATAACCTTGTATTTGATCTTCGAATCCATGTTCAAGGTTATTTGGAGGTCAGTACGTATTTTTTAAATGGGAACCCCTACTTTTGACTACGGATTCTGAAAGAGCTCGAAATTTTAGGTTCAGATATGTAAATACTTATGTGGTATGTCCTAGATTAAAATGACTGCTGGAGGCCATTCAGACGTCAAATCACACACATAGAGGCCGAGTATAACGTAAATCGACCTTTCAATGACCTTGGAAATGGAGAACAAGCTGAAGAGTCGGATACAAGTTTATGAATCAGAAGCCTCGTCCAATCTTGATGCCAGTATTTACTGTCATCTTTTATTTACCACCAAATAGTGATTTGATCTCTGAATGGCCTCTAGCATTCATTTTAATCTAGGACATAAGTACATATCTGAACGTGAAATTTCGAGCTCGAGTGGTTTTAGACATCCTGTACAATTTTGTGTATTATATATAATCCAAATGAATTGCACTGTAATACACAATACATTGACTGAATCTAAAAAGTATAAATTTTGATTTGTGAACTATATAAAAATAGTTTCTAAAGAATGGATATTCAAAGTTGATTTATGATTACAGGTAACACTCCTATAACACGGTATATAGGTTCGTAGAAAATGCCGTGTTATGTGAAACTGTGTTATATGGCACCCAGAGCCAGTACAAACAGGGGGGTTACGTTCCGAAAATCTATTAAAACAAACATTTTTTTAAAATTCCATATAAGCAACTTAATTTCAATTAAAAATATAAATGTATGTATAACACACACAAAACGAAAAAAAAACAAAAAATATTTTCATTTAATGTAATCTTAATTTAATAAATTTCTTCGTAATCACTATACTCAGTACAATCAAACGAGAAAAAAATACGATTAAAAAATCTGTAATTTTGGTTTGTTCGCTGGTTTTTACAAGGTCATTGTAGATTTCATGGTATGAAGATAGACAATTTTGCAGCTCCCTTTAGAATTTGCGGCTTCTTTCAGCGGAAGGGTCTGCATTCAAGAAAAATGATTCAAGATTTTCAGCTAAGCTTAGGCCTTTTTCTAATTTTTTTTACATATGTTAAATTATTAATTTCACGATCTTCATCAAATCTATTGTTGTCTAGAATTGTCTAGACATTGTGTCTGGGCCTGTGCGGCGACCGAGTGGAGCATTGTCACTTTTGAGTTATTTATGGGCTTGCTTAGCCTTTAGAATTAGTTACGGACTTGGGTACGGTTGAGGGTTCGGTGTTTTCTTTCGTATCGGGAAGGCAAACCAGCCGTGCCCCAGTCAATGACAATTGACGCTTCGCAGGCCCACACTCAGCGGAAAGGCGACACCAGTTTGGAGATAGATATTTGAACAAGAGATCCTTGTGCATAGGCTTGTCTTATTTACGAGGCTTGCGTGATAAACAAAAAAAACTGGTGAATTGGTGATTGGTTCCTTGTCTATCCCTACCGAAGAAACTATCCTTCCCTGAGTCTTGGTAGGGGTTTGCAGGAGAAATAGCGGGCAGAACCTTACGAGCTTTCGAGAGAATCGTACGAACGTTTACCTTGGCATATTAATTCGTGGAACGTTACGAAGCGTCTTCTTAAACAGTATTAATTCGAATTCGAACTTGAATTGTGAGCGCGAGTTGCGAAGTTGAATTGTGAAGTGGATTGTGAACTTTCTTCTGAACTTTCTTTCGTTCTTTCTTATGAACTTTATTACGAACTTTGATCTTCGTGTCTGGATTGTGAACTTTCTTTCGTTCTTTCTTATGAACTTTATTACGAACTTTGGTACGAATCATCACTGTGAATTCTATCATGAACTTTATTACGGAACATTATTACGAACCATATTATGAACTGTCATGAACTTTGATTATGAACTTTATCATGAACGTTTATCGAGAAGTTTTACAATAAACTTTCCTTCAGAACTATCTTGCACATTATCATTGAACTTTTACTCTGAAACTTGAACTTTGTAACTTTGAACAATTGAACTGTAAAACGTTTTCACCGTTCATGAGTGTGTGCTTCGTGTACGCATTCTTGTACAACTCAGAGCGTTTATTGCTTCTGAACCAGCAGCAATTTGGACTTACCAACGCTCTAAACAATTGTCCTCAGAATTGATTTGATTTCCAACTGCGGATGCCATTTCCATCAAATCTGCTTCGTCAACTTCTTCTTCCACTAATAAGTCTTGAACGCTCAATAACCATACCCACAAAGCCCTCGCTCCGATAGATTTAGCAAGTTCGAATATGCCGTCATTATTTTAAGGTAATTTAGTTTTTAAATATGTTAACCATAAATCATGTTATCCAGTGATAAAAAAAAAAAATGTTATCCAGTGCTGTAAAAGTACAGTAGTGTTGTACGAAGGTTTTCGCAATTTTCTTACTCTGTTGGAGTGAAACAGTGTTATAGGTTGTAGTGCTATATACGAGGGTTCCCGCAATTTATCCTATAGTTGTAGGAGGGCACCTCTATTCATATACTACTCTTCCAGAAAAAGAAGAAAAAGCTACGCTAATTAGTACCGATTTAGTGTTATGGTTTTCTTCGTTTATGTCAGCGCTCGGAATTTTTTCCTCGCGAGGAGCTCGAATCGAAGCCCACGCCTCCTCGACCCGGCCGCGCGTCTCGCTCCCCGTACCGGCCCTAGTGCCCGGTGCTGCTCAGGCGCGTACCATTCCATAGGCGCTATTCGTGGCACGATAATTTCGGACAACAGCTGTAGAAAATTAATTAGAAAAATAAATTCATAAGATAAATTTTAAAAATAGTTTTTAATTCTATTGTTCAAATTTTAATATCATTCGAGACAACTTTATGTTCGCGCACGTTTGAACGTGCTTGGCAAATTGGTAAGATCTACGGCGCGGCGGAAAGATCGAACGTAGCTGTTCGCATATCCGACGCTTAGATTGTAACACATTTTAGAACAGGGAATACCACTAACAAAAAAAAACGCATTGGTAATAGTACCTCAATGGTAATGCGGAAACCTATTGGCACGAGTGTCGTCCTAATGCGCCACGAATAGCGCCTATGAAATGGTACGCGCCTGAGCAGCTTCGAGCACTAGGGCCGGTACGGGGAGCGAGACGCGCGGCCGGGTCGAGGAGGCGTGCGTGGGCTTTGATTCGAGCTCCTCGCGAGGAAAAAATTTTTTGTTAATGTTATATTTTTCCCAAGCCTGGTACGTAGTCTGTAGTATGCTAAATCTTACTCAGGTTAGTACTATTTTGTGTCGTAGGGTTTATTTATTTCTTATAATTATTTTGTTATATTCTGCATGGGGAAGTAATCTATTATTTAAAAATTCGAAATGGAAAGATATAATTATTTTATAATTAATACTTATATTAATATATGATAATACAAGATATGTATATTATACAATGTCAGGATCCTCCCATTTCCGGATTCTTCAGGAGTCTTGGGACACTCTGTATATAAACATGCTTATTAGGTACCATGTGTGTTTTGCGCAGTTCCTACATAATATGGTTTACCTGCTCCTTGGTTTATTGCAACACGATATGGCCGTTTGCTATTCTTATAGCATAACTAATTCGTAAAATAAAGGGTCCTTGTTATTACGTTTACTTTACAATAAACCCTTGAACACAATGTCGGTTACATTTTCGGCGTATTAAAGTTGCTACATGTACATTTACAACGTATACAGGTAGTATCGTAGGGATACTATTAACAATCGTTGGAACTTTTACATTAAAGTCGCGATCTAGCTCCCATCGCCTGTTCCGAGCAAGAACAGAGATCGTGTAGGGAAACTATTTCTTATGACTGGGTACACAAACAGACTTAATAATATTAGTAAGACCTGAATATTCCGGATCTTTCAATATGTATGTTGTTCGTATAAACCTTAGATTTCAAAAAACCTCAAAGAAAAAAGTCCAACGGCGTTAAATCGCATGATCTGGGCGGCCAATTCTGATCACCAAAGCGGGAAATTACACGACTATTGAATTGTTTCTCGGACTGCCATTATTTTTAAAATATTGCTCAACAATGATAACGCGTTGTTCTTTCGTGTAGCACTCCATCTTTAACAGCCCTGAATTGTCAGCTGTCACGCTGTGCTTTTTTTTTTTCGTTGGCAACACTTTGCCGCACAAATGGCGCAAAATTCAAATCTTGCATGAATTTTAGGACACCCCCCCCCCTTTAGTATTTATGAAGAATGTAAAATATTATAAAACTACACCAAATATAGTAAAATTAGTTTTGGTGTTTACCACAGACCATATATGTATATGGGAACATTGTGACAGTTACAGTAAACACCTTTGCGACAGTTACGGAGATAATACTGGTTGTAATTTATACAATATGTAGCGCAAATGGCCACCTTATTATGCGGCATGTTAGCTCTGTAAAATGGAACCGCGAACAAGAAATTATGAATTATAAGTAACAATTAAATGTTCACCAAAAAGAGTAACGAATAACTCGAATGATAAATAATTGAATAACGAATGCTTATTTATTCCTTACTTTTATTCGAAAAATGCTCAATACTGTTCATAAGAATAATTTATACATAATGTTAGCATGCTCGAGAAGAGTTAAAAGAGGAACTGTCCATTGAACGAAAATGCTAATCTTTAAAAAGAACGTGTCAAAGAAGAGGAAACAAGTAAAAATAAAATAGAACACCTGGTGAAGGAGACAAAAACAAAACCGCGCTTGGAAACTCGGAAAGTGGAAAAACAGTAACGAGAAAAAGTGCAGGGGCTCGTAAAAACTTGGTTGATAAACGTATACCAAGGGTAGCGAAACCCATACGTACCTTTAGAAAAATGTGAAGAGCAGGAAATATTATACAGAAAGTTGAGGGGAGTCGAGAACACTAGAAAGATGTATAGAAACTACAAAGATAAATTGAATTCTATTAAATTGTATTAAATTGACATATTAATACGATTTGATAGAAGATAGAATTTTCAAGTCAGTCTCATAATTAACGGCACACACATTCAAGCAGAATTAGTTTTTTTTTTTAAATGGACCGAACGACTTCAGTATTTCTGCCAACTCGATGAATTAGTTTATCAGATGGTATGTGTAATGAAAATTTTGGCAAAAGTTTTGGGTTAGGTCTAGATTACCTTCTCCTCATACACACAAACATGATTTTCTCGTTGAAGATCACGCGAATGTCAACATACCTTGCACCGTTGAATCTGTTTCTTTTTTTAAATGAGCTGTAAGATTGTTGTAATGAAAACATGTAGCCCCATTCAAAAATACCTCGATGACTTTGAAATCTCGAAAAAAGTGATCTTGAGAAATTTTCTCTTTTCCTCTGACCTTTTTCTTATCATAACAAATAAGCGACATACTTAAGATGGTCAAGTTAGGTGAAACCTGTACAATCAAGTCACTTGATTATATCAACAATGAGTCCTTCAGCCAAATGATGCGGGACGAAGTTATCTCAAGCAGTAGAACGCATGGTGAAACTTGTGACGGAGGCTTCAAGTCGAGTTATCGGCCATGAAGCAAGAAACGGCTTCATTCGTGCCACTCTTGAGTCTCGTCAAAAAATGCCTCTATTTGAGAACAAATCCGTTTATTAAAAATATGTTTTACCTTTTATAATTTTTTTCCCTGATGTTGTTTTTAAAGTCCACAAGGTAGGGTTAGTTGGGATGGGGGCTTGGGAGGAACTCTTCGTGCAGCCACATTCATGTGGTGAGTTCTCAGTCACCTTGTACTAAAGGGCAAAGGGCAGCACACAAACTGGACGGATTATTCGCACAGCGCGGCGCTTATAGCATTAATGACACAATGTTATCATTTCGTTTCTCGAAAATTTAATCGTAATCACCTACTATTATATGTATATGAATGGATTTAGCATTAAATGCTCCAGAATTTTTGTCTTTACAAAAACTTAAAAATTTTCGAAAGTAACGAGTGGAGGGGGGGGGTGAACAAATTTGACATTAAAAAAAAATGAATACATTGTTGCAGAGTATAAAATACTACATATGAAACATTTTTTCATACATCTCATAGACCAGGGGTAGTTTCAACCCTTAAACTTCGAGATAAGCCGATAATAAAAAATACGGGTCTAATAGTTTTTTATGTTCCATAAAATATCCAAAGCCTACCGAATTCGGTTGAGAATATCCTCGATCATTCACTTATAAGTCCTTTATACCGTTTCATTAAATTTTCGAAAATTCAAGGCTCTTGCCGGAACAGAAGATATCAACTCACAGGGCTCAGCTTTTGCACAGTTCTTATTGACCCCAAGACACAACTTTCCCGCAGTAGGGCCAAACGCCACACTTACTTTAGTGTTTTACGGCCCGACCTACTGTACATGTTTCAATTATCCGGTAACTCGTTCCTTAACCCTTTGCACTTGGAGCTAGTTTAACTCGAAAATTAAACATTTCTTCCGACCAAGAATACTTCCATGCCCTAAGATTTTTGAAATTTTATGGATATGAAATTGGTATAATACCTCATACAATACCTACCATAATTGTTTAGTAATTGATTAGATACCGACATATTTGATAATGTAAACAATATTTTGAAGAATGGTACAGCAATTTTTAGTGAAGCCTCTCTCTCTCTCTCTCTCTCTCTCTCTCTCTCTCTCTCTCTCTCTCAGAGTCACCATTCGAGTGTTAGATATTAATTTGGATCTTGCAATTTGGATCTTGTAAATAAATCTTTGTCAATAAAATGTAATTTATTGATTGGAGAATTGACGTAACACTAGAAGTATGAGTCAATCTCGTAAAAAATAAGATCAGTATACGGGGTGAGTCACGAAGCGTGATCAGCTTACATTACTGTGTTGCTAGTGGTTCAATCGAAAATTTTTTTAGCTAAAATAACATCGATCACGAAGAACTTTAAGATGATTGCAACTTTCTTGTCAACCCGTTTTTTTTCCAGAGTTATCAACGGCACCTTCAGTTTTTATAGGTATACCTACCATTTTTTACACCCTTCTTTTAGGGGTGTTATACGAGCCAGGGCCGCGAACAGCACGAATGACCGGCGAAGGGTTGTTACCCTAGGAATACGGTTGCAATTTGTTAGTTGAGCTACGCGGACGAACCCAATGCGAAATTGGGGACCCGCTAGGGTTATAGACAAGGAGGCCAAGCGCAGGCGTACCCGTTGCGAAATTGGGGAGCTGATAGGAGGTGGTAGAACTCCGCGGACGAACCCAATACGAGATTGGGGAGCCGCTGGGAAGTTGGATGAAAGCACAGACCAACCTGATGCGAAATCAGGGAGCTGTTAGGGTGCGAACGAACCTGATGCGAAATTGGGGAGCCGCTAGGATTATAGAGAGCGAGGACGAACCTGACGCGTAGCCAGGAAACCTC
This sequence comes from Lasioglossum malachurum, assembly GCA_028455605.1. Classification (NCBI taxonomy): domain Eukaryota; kingdom Metazoa; phylum Arthropoda; class Insecta; order Hymenoptera; family Halictidae; genus Lasioglossum; species Lasioglossum malachurum. Next base: position 16,714,459 of record CM052311.1, read on the forward strand.
TAGGAATGGAGTCAAGCGCAGACGATCTTGATGCAAAATCAGGGAGCTGCTAGGAGGGTGAGTCTTCGTGAACCAACTCAATGCGAAATTGGGCAGTCACCAGGAGCGACGCGCAGACGAACCCAATGCAAAATCGGGGAGCTGCTAGGAGGTTGTAGAATAGCGCGGACGAACCCAATACGAGATCGGGAAGCTGCTGGGAGGTAGGATGAAAGCACAGACCAACCTGATGAAGTCTTCGTGGACGAACCCAATGCGAAACTGGGGAGCCACTACGTTAGATAAATCTCTGTTTGGACTATTGGAAAGTCGCGGACGAATCTGATCCGAAATCAGGGAGTCGCTAGGATAGTTAGTAGGCCTCGTAACTATTAGTATAATTTAATTGCTATAATCCGAGCGGTAAGATTGTATCGTGTGGGGACGTTCAGTTACTCGATTAGGATATTGTACAATAATTATGGGTTCAGTGAATTGCACGAATTGACAGTGGATTACATACCAAATACATCATCATTCGTAGGAGAGAGGCACAAAGAGTCTGGTAATATTTCCTAAGATGCACTATGTTGAGGCACTGTCAATGCAGGGTCTCGGAGTAAGTTTATGAATGCCAAATAGATTTATACCGAACTGGCGGAATCTATAAGGCTAACCTTGATAAGAAGGAGAACTTTTGCCTGACCTCAGTAGAACTTGACTCTACAATTGTGACACGACGTAACTCTGGTCGCGACTATACAAGTATTTACTAACCTAAGAGAGTGAAAATGTAAGGGTTTATAATCTGAGATCACGTAGAGCCAGACTCTCGTTTTTTGTCACTTCCAATTAAATCATCGTTAGAAGGGTCAACTATCGTATGAAAGATTATCTAGGGCGCTTCTTACCAGAGACGATCTTGAAGAGATTCCCATGATAAAGTCAAACGGAATCTGTTCTCTATCCGTAACAGAGGATACTGAGACGAATTCGGCAAGCATCAATAAATACTTTTTTCTGAATCTGAAAAGATCAAGGAAGTTATTTCTTAACCGTTTACGCGAGTGTACTGTTGCTAGTAGACACCATTTTGAGCATCGATTCAATAAAGGTGAATGATATTCTTTAAATGTTTCTTTAGTTTAGATGAAGAAGAAATACTTAGTATGTTGCTTGTCGAATTCGTCTCAGTATCCCCTAAAAGATGGGTGTAAAAAAATTGTGGGTTTACGTATAAAAAACTGAAAGGTTACCTTGATAGCTCTGGAAAAAAAGGGTTGACAAGAAATTCGGTGCAATCAGCTTAACCCTTTGCATTCGGAGTGTTAGACACGATTAAGGCCGCGCTCACAGTAGCTCCGATATCGCCCGATTTGGCAGACGTCCGACGCATCTGTCTCTTTTTTCGAGTGTGCGAAAAAGAATCGCCCGATATCGGAGCCACTGTGAACGCGGCCTAACGGTCTTCTACGAATACGTGGCGCCGCGAACACCCCACTTAACGTCCCGCCGGTAACGCGGCAATTAGACACCTCAAAGCGAGCTCCCGTGTATGAATGTGGTGGGGGCATCCACCGATACATGTAAATAGGACCCCCTACCGATTTTAAATCGGTTCTGTTGTAACCACCTCTGCGAGTACACGCGAATATTCTACAGTGTCTTAGCAAATCTTTCAAACCGATCGGTATTGTCTCCCCTGTGAGAAACAAGTGGGGCGAAGTTTCCGTTTATCCCCAACGCCAGAATTGGATGAAATTTTGGAAACAGGTTACTTTTTGACTAAAATGATGATTGCCAGAAGGATTTTTGGCGACTCGAAAAAAAATGTTTACCATTTTAATGACACTCCCTACCTTACCGACTTACTCCCTTTTGTAGGTAAAAATATAGGTATATAATTAAAATAAAATAATAAATAAAATCATAAATAAAATCATAAATAAAATCATAAATAGAATCATAAATAAAATCATAAATAGAATCATAAATAAAATCATAAATAAAATAATAAATAAAATCATAAATAAAAGGCTGTGTGTGTATGTGTTTCCGTTTAAGCTCATCGTCAGAATTGGATGAAATTAGTTATTTTACGGACGTAAGATAAAAAGTCGGTAAGTCGGTAAGGTAGAGAGCGACAATGAAATGATAAAAAAATTTTTTCGGGTCGCCAAAAATCCTTCTGGCAATCATCATTTTAGTCAAAAAAGAACCTATTTCCAAAATTTCATCCAATTCTGGCGTTGAGGATAAACGGAAACAGCAACGAGTGATTTACGAACAATCTCTCCCCTGTGAGAATAATCGTGATTTCGTTTGTATTTACCTGACCACGCGAAAGTACGCGCCATTCAGGACAATTGTGTGATGGAACAATAGAGACAATTAGTGAAACCATCTCGGTTGGAGACTAAATTCCGTGACTTCATGGTGTTTTTAAATCTGATTCCCGAACGTTCCCTTAAACCCTTTTCCGCACTCGCTTTCGCGGACTCTTCATTAAAAATACGGGTCGGTGAAACAGGAGCCATTTTAACTTGAAAATGAAATATTTCTTCGGATCTAAAATAACTTCATTGTATATGATTTTTTTCATTTTATGAATATGAAATTGAAAGATGTAGTACCTCATACAATACTTAATTGTGTAGTAATTGATTAGTTACCGAATATTTAATAATGTAAACAATATTGTGAACAATGGTCCAGCAATTTTTAGTAGTGACTCGGAGTCACCACACGAATGTTAAGGGTTAAAGCTCTCCTTGGACCATGTCATTTTAGCTAAAAAAATTACCGATTGAACCACTAGCAACAGTGTAATCTAACAATAAGCTGATCACGTTTCGTGACTCACTCTGAATCATGGAAGAATAACGGAATCGAAGATTTAACCGTTACTAGTGAAACTATTATATTGTACAATACCCATGGTACTGTAACTCGCTGTTGGGTAAGACCATAATGGATGTTGTTCCTTGGGAGTTGGTTGATAATTAGGTCCTCCAGTTGAGGGAGTTCAACAAACATATTCGAAGAACAGACAGAAAGTTTGTACGACGAAGTTTATCACCCTTGGAATACAAGAAATTTTATCAAACGCAAGAAACAGAATTTCTAGGATGGAATTAATCAAATTGTTCGATTTTACTTTGGATTCCTGTAGTTTCATTTTAATTAAAAGCTTTCTTTCTCTTTTCTGGTTTAAATATGCTTCATGTTAGATACCCTCAGTAGAAGATATTTAATGTAACTCTTCTTATGTAGAATTAAATATTACTTTTATATACACCTTACACCGTACACTGATTTTTCCGTAATTTCTATTTGAATCAAGTAAAGGTTTCAAAAAATTGAACAAGCGAAACACTAGAAATATTTGAAGAATATAGAATTGAAGTACAAATGGTGTATTTATGTATTTGAGTATATTAACAGTCAACCCTATATATAGCTAAATTTATAAAAATAGAAAATCAGAAATAACAGAAGAATTGTAAAATTACGATCGTCAACAGATTACAGAACTATAGAGCAGAGTTGTGCTAATTCAATTACACAATTGAATTACAGTGTATTTCAATTATACAGGGTGGGGCACTATAAACAGGTCATCTGAATAACTCGCTTGCTTTTGAAGATAGAAGAAAATGCATCAGACTAAACTTACTAGATATCGACGTGCTCGTAATCTGATGTCGGGTCATTCCATGCCAAATCGATCACTTTTTGCAGGCACCATCGTCGATTTCGTTCTAAACGAAATATGTTCTAGACTTTTAGGTTTCGAATTTTTTTAGAAATGACAGGCCGTCTAAGTTTTCAGTTTTTGCCCATTTTTTATCTCAGGAAATGTTGTCCGATTGAGCTACATTTTTTTTTTATTTTATTCGGAAAGGAATGGACTATTACAAAATAATTTTTTCAACCTCTGATATAGTTGATTTTACACTGGATCCTTATGAAAAATGTCCTCAACAATTGGTGCAAAAGTAGTGTCTCTCCATCTTTAACGATTGTTTAAATCTGTTTAAATATTCATAATGTAGTAATATTAGATATCACTGTATTCGGGAAAGTCTACAGAATCTTTTGCTGCAAAGAACAATCCAATATCTTTTATAATAACATATCACAATATTTGTTTAAAGTTGAAAAATAATTTTTTTTCTCGATTCTTTTTTTGCAGATTCGCGCGGAATCAGCGCAAAAAACTCTATAAGAATCATCCAACAGGAATTGTTGAACAATTTTCGTGTTGGACAGTGTAAATCGAATCGGAAACTTTCTTCCAGCTGTTCTATTAATCGGAAACTTTTTTCCTTGTAACATTTTGTTTATTTTCTCGTTTCTTTGTTATAATAAATTGAAACTTTTGTGTTATTTTGTTGTTTTTCATTCTTCAACAAGCCCCTTTTCATTTCCCATCAGTTTCAACTCCATAAAGTAATATGTTATACTTCTAAATTGTGAATGTGTTTTCTCTAAAATCCGTATCAATGCTTCCGATCGGAAACATTCTGCCACGGGGTGTACTAGCCCAATCATTTCCGAATAAAACAAAAAAAAATGTAGTTCAATCGGACAAACAGTTCCTGAGATAAAAATTTGCAAGTGAAGCCCGTTATCGCCAAAATGGGCCAAAAACTGAAAACTTAGATGGCCTGCCATTTCTAAAAAAATTCGGTACCGGCTATATGATGACTTAAACCTCCCCTAATTTCACATGGACTACAACATATTTCATTTAGAACAAAATCGACGATGGTGCCTGCAAAAAGTGATCGATTTGGCATGGAATGACCCGTCATTAATTTTTTTATAGGTGGAGACGTCAAGGAGATGTGAAGGTCAACTCTGTTATTTTAAATTAAATAAAAACACTATTACTGTCGTACTAAGACGTTACACTAGTAAATAAACGCTAATGCCTTAGTACGACAGTAATGGTGTTTTAGAGTTATTTAAACCCAAATAGCACAAGGATATTCTATGTGCGTACAGTAAACGTCTGTTTCGGACATTCCGGACATCCATTGACCATCCTGCATTGATCCTGCATATCCAAATAAGGTCCTAGAAAGAGCCTGGCAGGGGACTGGGAAAGTTTGTGTTACGAAGTTGGACATACCTCAGAACGTAATGCGGGGACATTCCTAGAACGTGTTCTCTGGATATCCCTCAGAACGTACTGTGGGGACATTCCTAAAATGTGTTTTCTGGACATTTCTAGAACGCGTTTTCTGGACATCCCTCAGAACGTACTGTGGGGACATTCCTAAAACATGTTCTCTGGACATTCCCAGAATGTTTTTCGAATGTCGAAAATGACGCCCTCTGGACATTTTGTGAAGGTTTAAAGAAGTTACTTTTATTTAAAAATCCATTTACTATATAATTTTATTTCCTTTCTATTAAACAATTTGACAATTTGTACATATTTAAGAATAACGATTTATATATACTTATATATAATCATTTTTAGAAATGATTGCCTCCTTTCAAACTCTCTGGGTCTGTTTAGAGTCGGCGATTCCTAGCTGGTGGCAGCGACTGAAAATAAAATATGTTTTTATGAAAAAAGATATACTAATTACAGTCAGAGGATGAGATGTACAGCTATTAATGTAATAATTTAATGTTCTATATGTAGAGTGATATTTTTTTGTATCTACATACCAGTCTTGCTGCAACTTCTTCGCTCCTTTCTGGCAGGAATTTCTGCAATTCCTGTTCACAATTCAGCGGAAATACTATGTCCAGCTTGAAAATTGAAGGACTTCCTCTTCCTGGCGCAGAATGCTGATTGAGTTTTTCCTCTAATTTGACTACTCTGCTTAAAACCGCCGTCAAAAGACTGCGCAACAGATGTTGCTGTTCTAGTATGTTTTTGCAGTAGTTTTCTAGTCTGGTGCTTTTATTCTCCAGTTGAGACGTCTCTTGGTTTTCTGAAAATTTATATTTGGTAGGTTTCAGCTGATGCACAGTTATAAATGTAACATTTGGTGTTCCATATCGTAAGACGCTTCCTTTTGTATCTACATACCAATCTTGCTGGAACTTCTTGGCTCCTTTCTGGCAGGAACACGATAAAATGATACAGGTGTAATGGAGCTACAGATCTTTCATTGTTACTCTACTGCGCTCCGAAGCTCTCTTGAGCCATGACTGGATTGATATTTCAGTTTCGCTCTTATTTTTAGATAATACCGACTTTGTGTGCTGCATCTAAACAATGGAATTTTAGTGGAATGATATTCAATCGTATACAATTAATATGATAATAAAATAAACGTGATGATTACCTATTATTATTTTGGCTACTTTCAAAGAACTGAAAACTTTCTTGCCTTTCCTTCCCAGCCAACTATATCCTACGCCAACTTCATTTGTCATCAGACAAGCCATTACTCGTTTAACAAAATGGTAATTATTCGTTCCTCCTAGCGCTGCTAATTCGTTCACCTAGAAATTAATAATTTTCTTACAACTGAATTACAATTCTATTCGTGTCGTCAACGTTATTCAAGTCCTAAAAATTCAAGTCCTAGGGGCATTTGTAAAACCTAAGAAATGGACATTCCTAGAACGACCAAAATTCAAACCCTAAGGACATCCATAAAATCTACGAATCGGACATTTCTAGAACGTACAAAATGCAGGTCTTAGGGACATCCATAGAACCTAAGAAACGGACATTACTAGAACGTCCAAAATTCAAACCTAAAGGACATCCATAAGACGTATGAATCAGACATTCCCAGAACGTCCAAAATGCAGGTCTTAGGGACATCCATAGAACCTAAGAAACGGACATTACTATAACGTCCAAAAATTCATGTCCTAGGGACATCCTTAGAATGTTCAGAATGGATGTCGGACGTTTGGACATGAACTGGACCTGAAACGTACTCCCGTAGAACGCCTTGTGCTGATTGGTAATTGAAATATCTCCTGAACTACTAACTTTTCGACATACATAGGTTTGTACTTTTTTATAACGAATGTCCAGCTGCATCGATTGATGTATTAAAAAATACCTCATTCCATTTGAAATAGCAGAGTTGACCTTCACATCTCCTTGACGTCTCCACCTATAAAAAAATTAATGACATCAGATTACGAGCACCTCGATATCTAGTGAGTTTAGTCTGATGCATTTTCTTCTTTCTTCAAAAGCAAGCAAGTTATTCAGGTGACTTGTTTATAGTGCCCCACCCTAAGAACAAATTTTATAATTATAAAATTCATTTGTCGGGATCTAAGAGACACCATCTACTATTTATGTGTTATTAGACCTTACCTTGCGAGGGTTAACCTTCTCTCTGTGTATGAGGTGCAGATGCACTCAGGCTGATAAACACGGAAATAAAAAGTTTGATGAATGGAAAATTTCCAAAAATTTTCAAGGAATGGTATTTGAGACATGTTTAAAATTTTCTAACTTATTCAGACAAATTTTCTCTTTACATTTTGCTCCAAAAATATATTCAGAGTCAATTACACCTCTGTGCACGGTTAACATTAGAATAGCAATACACAGAGGAAAGGTTAAATGAGACTGAGTTAAACGAGTTAATTTATACAAATGAATTTTGATTTCACGTTGGACTGTTCGATTATTTGTGAAATCTAAATCAGATGTTTCAAACCCCCATTTTGTTAACGTTTGAAACGGTCTAGGAGCTCACCAATTGAAACCGTACCATAAACCACCCAGTTTAAAGCCCCCAAAACTCTCGGGCCATCTAAATCCCTCAAGACTTCTGTAACTCTTGATAGCCTAGAACCTCCGGTATCCTAGACTCCCTAAACCTGCCAAAGCTAAAATGATCCAATTTAAACCACCTTTCAGCTTGCTGAGCAAATAGCTTTCACCGGCTATACAAGTTACGCAATTGCTACTAAAGTCTGTGGGTGGGTAATCGTGCCGACATGAAACATGCATTATTATGTACGCGGGCGCATGTACGGCAGGATATTGCATTATTTACTGATATAGTTCACTGCCAATATTTTTACTAGAATATTCAATTTCTTTCAAAAGTTCATATACAAATAAGCTACAGTATTACTGTGACTATAATCACAATCTTACTGTTTCAACAAATTAGTACGATTTATCAACAAATCTTACTGTTTCCAAAAAAAATCAGTACGTTTTACTACAAATCTTACTGAAACAAATTAGTGTGATTTATCAACAAATCTTAGTGTTTCAGAGATTTATTTATCAATAAAACCTACTGAAACAAATCAGTACGATTCATCAGCAAATCTTATTGGAGCAAATCGGTACAATTTAAGATTTTAAATAATTTCAAAGAGCACGATATACATATAACCAGGGACCAAAAATAACAGTTATTCTAAAATTTTCTACGACAAAAATCATTAATAAAAAGTTCATTATTATTGAAATTTAAGATAATCGTCACAAAATATAAAGAAAAAAATTCGAAAATAAAATGATTCACAAATAACGATTTTTATACTTTTTGGTTGCAAGTAAGTAACAGTTATTAGTGTTCAAATAATTGGATCGTCCTTGACAACTGTTATCGATGGAAAAACACTATTTCGATTGCTCAAAGCAGTTATCGATGAGAGAAGTTTATTTTGATCGCTCGTAACAGTTATCAATGAGAGCAATTTATTTAGATCGGTCATAACAGTTACCGTAGAGAACAATTTATTTCGATCGCTCATAACAATTATCAATGAGAGTAATTTATTTAGATCTGTCATAACAGTTACCGTAGAGAACAATTTATTTCGATCACTCATAACAATGATCGATGAGAGAAATTTATTTCTACCGCTCATAACAGTTACCGATGATCGAATTTCTTTTCACTTGTTCATAATAATTATTGAAAAGAAAATTCATTTCGGTTGCTTATTCAATTATTGAGTTTTCTACTCTGTTTCGGATGAAGCAAGCCTGTGAAATTCATTGAGAAAGTTTCGTACAACAAGACGAATTAACAGACCATAAGAACAACACAAAATATGTTTGTTGACTGTCTCTGTTCACCGATGACTCTGTGCCACTCAGCAAAAACTTATCGATACAGATGAAAATATTATAGATGAATGGTAAAATGAGAAATATATAGACTCCCGTATTTATTACAACTAGCGTGCATAATTCACGCTGTGCCCGCAGCTAAGGTTAGCGTTGAACGAGCCTTTTCTGCTCTAAAATTAACGCTAGATGATTTGCGATGTAATTTGTCAGGAGGAAATTTGGAAAAACACATGTTTGTCACATTAAATTTTGATTGTAGCAATTAATTTCATGAATAAAAACTTTCTAAAATAATTGATTGTCTACCATTTGAAAGCTGTACTATTTATAAATAAATATTACAAATTTCCTTCATCAATAACTGTTATAAGCGACCAAATTAATTTCTCTCATCGATAATTGTTATGAGCGATCGAAATAAATTTCTCGTATCGATAATTGTTATGAACGATCGAAATAAATTCCTCCAGTCTACAACTGTTATGAGCGACCGAAATAAACTTCTCCCATTGATAACTGTTACGAGCGACCGAAATAAATTTCTCGTATCGATAACTGTTATGAGCGATCGAAATAAATTTCTCGTATCGATAACTGTTATTAACGATCGAAATAAATCTCACACACACACACACACAACGATAACATTTACCAACAAGAAAAAAAATTTTCCGTTACTTATATTCCTTATTTGTAACCAATACGATTTTAGTCGATGAAATACTTGTTATTCCATGACATTTTTTCTTTTTGTTGGTAACAGTTAAGGTCCCTGTTGTTATTATTGTTATTGTTATGTCTATTATACTTTTTTTTAAACAGGTTATTAAGAATTTTCCGCTGTGTAGTTGCATTATATCTGGCTTGTATAAACATATTTAAAATCCTAGAATGAGTACTTGTAGTTTTAGCAAACGTGTTTATAAGTATTATGCCTCGTACAGACTTGAACATTTCGGCGAACAGCGCGGCGAACATTTCGACGAACATTTCGACAAACATTTCGGCGCGTCGAACGGCGGACGGCGAACAGCAAACGGAACGGATTTGTGCTATTTCCAGAATTTCTTGCGAACAACTATGGGAGCTGCAACGGCGTATACTACACAAAGAAATACAGAAAATGTTGGCAGTTTCTTGAGTGAATTAAAGTTTCAAAGTGAAATATTCAGGTCTGTACAAAGCATTAAAGACATCAGATTCGAGATTAAATGACTTGAATTTTTGGAGATTTTATGACATTTCGACGAATATTTCGACGAACATTTAGAGATGTAAATCCGACCGTGCAACCCTCCACGTGGTACATTTCGGTTAAATCTAATGCCGGCGGTATTGAACCTTTGAAGCCTTATAACTCAAAAAGTAATTCGTGGAAAAACATTTTATTACAGTGTTTTGGAAAGCTCTCGAGATCAGCTACAAAAATATGTAATAAAAAATAGGGGGTGCCATTTAAAAAAATTGAGGTAACCTTCACGTGACCTTCAAATTTCACTTCAAGGTCAAACTAGTGGCACCACCTTATAATCCTTGCGAAACCATAAAACACATGTCTGAAGCATTTTTCTCTAAAATGAATTATTTTTGAAATATTCGACCGTTTGCAGACTTTTCTAACACCCTGTATAGGCTACAAAACATAACAAAATTGTACAATAACTACACAAATATCAAGTAATGAAATTAAAGCCATATGAATAATGAACTCAAACCTGTCGTTAAACACGAAATGTCGGTGAAAACATATGACTACGATTTGACCGTGTCGATGAAAACATAGTGTCGGTGAAACCGTGTCGATGATAACAGTGTCGATGAAATGGGTTGTCCACGAACCAAGGGTAACCCAATTGGCTTCGCGATCGACCGATCGACTTGTTGGCCACCCCTGAGTTATAAGATTGTCTTCGATGAAAAAATTCTTTATCCAGATACGCCCTAATAAAATCACAAGATAAAAGCTCTTATTACACGCCGTATTGAATTTTTTACTCCGAACTCTATCTCGTGGGCGGATTCAATTAGCTACGTATTCCAGTTCCTGTCACTTCTTCGGCATTTTCCTCGAGGAACAGCTTCACAGCCGCATGATAATGTATTTCATAGTACGATCGATCTGGTGAATCGCAATTACGGTTGTAACCGTAGGAAAGTAACGCCAGCCACGGTTTTCTTGCCGTGGAAACTCGTCGCAACCTCTGGGTCCCGTCTTTTTGTTCGTTACGTGTGCCCGACGGGAATTTCGAAGTAGTTATTTTATGTAAAGCAGAAAAATTACGTGACAGACTATAGATTAGCGCTGTTCGTGACGAAAATTAGTTCGAAGCCTATTTAAATTGGGCAGGTTTGATAAACTCTGAAATAAAAATTGAACAGTCGCGCGTCGCGTCGTGTGGAGACCCACCTGAAATATAATAGCTGCCTCGCGGGTTTATCTTGTTCGATTATTATTATTATACCTTCGCGTAGCGTATGATAAGCGCAATTAACTCGTTCACGAGCAATTGTATTTTTCATACTTGGAAGATGATTTAATTTTGTAAACAATCTTAGAGAGATTAACTTGTTTAGATTACGGATATTTATGAAACACGCAAATTTTCTATCTAAGTTATGACAAACTGAAATCAAATAGAACACTATTATTTTTGTAATATACATATTTAATAGGCGACAAATAATACAATAGCATTTTTTAGTTCTTCTAATGTCGTTACTGTTTTAAATTATTCCTACTAATGATTACTTTTGTAATATTTTTAATAATACAATAGCATGTTTTAGTTCTTCCAATGTGGTTACTGTGTTTTAAATTATTCTTACTCATTTTCGTCATAAATGCATAAACTCCGCAGTCTACTTATTACTCTTCCTGTGTTCGTTACTACTTTACTGTTATTATTATTAAAATACTGTACTGTCACTGCTTCGATGAGCAACATAAAACAATAAAGAAATACAACAGAAATAATTAGAATTATTGAATAATCCACGTTCAACAACACAATTGAATTAAAATACTCTAATAAAACACAAAATTGTTAAACCAAGTTTTAGTATCATCATATATATATATATATATATATATATATATATATATATATATGTGCCAATGTTAATTTTACTTTCCACCGCGTTCGCTTTAGAAGTAATCGTTATTGCAATTAATCTTAATAAGTAGTAAAGCGTATAATAAAATATATACTTTACAATAAAATGATGTGCAATAATAAAATAAAAACTTACAATTAGTAAATGGCAAATCACTGCGCAATGCTTTTATTTAAAGGGACATTCGTCGTTAGCTTCGTTTGCCTGGAGGCACGCACACGATCATGTTCTGTCTCATCGACACGGACGTGTGGACTGTAGTAGTAGGCTTTTGTCTATACGTATAATTCCACACAATCAAATTTTGAAAAACTTTAACAGCTTATATCTCAATAAATATTTGTTTGCGACATATGGCTCCTTTCATACTTTTTCTCTTCTCGATAAGTAGAAGGCGTTGATGTAAAAAAAAACTAACAACAATTTTCTTTGTTATAAACAATTTTGCGGCAAGTTTCTCTTACCACCGATGCTGTCCACCGATCCAGAGTTGTAGATTCACCCCTAGGACGGATGACCATTACTTTTTATACACCCTGTACGTAAAAAGAACATCAATTTTCGTACGATACAAAACAAAATTGTCCTCTATTGATATCTTGTTTATGTTGTCTGTCTTTCGATATCAGATTGTACTATTTAGTCAAGTGTGAATCATCGTAACATATCGTAGTAGACTTAATTGTATAAAATGGTGTATTCTTTAGAAGAACGAGTAGAAATCATTTTTATTTATGGAGCTGATGAGTGTGCTGGTCGAACTGCTGCTACGTTTAATAAGGGACATCCTGATACACATGTTTCTCATACGTACGTGTTACAATTAGTTGCAAAGTTTAAGGAAACAGGATCGGTAACGAATTTAAAAAGAAACCAGCCAAAATTCATAAAAGAATCTAATCAGATCGAAATTATTGGAAAGTTTACTGTGAATCCTACTAGTTCAATACAAGTTTCAATGGTAACTGGTGTATCAGTGGGATCTATGCACAAATTACTTAAACATAATAAGTTTCATCCTTATAAAATGCAATTGCATCAAAAGTTATTGGAAGATGACTTTGACAGGCGGATCGAGTTTCGTGAGGAATTAACAGATATGATCAACTTCTAATCTATCATAATTAAAAACATTTGTTTTAGTGACAAATGCACTTTTTCTCTTAAATGATACTGTAAATCGTCATAACTGTCGTTATTGGAGTGACGAAAATCCACATCTTATTAGAGAAAGTAAAACTTAATGGCCGGAAAAAATAAATGTTTGGGCAGGCATTTTATAAAATGCTATTATAGGTCCTCTGTTTTTCCAAGATAATTTGAATGGCAATCTGTATTTAAATTTACTGGACGACATCATTGATCCACTTATAACAGAAAGTCTTGAAAACCAAAGAGATGAAAACGGCAAAGAACTTTTGTACTTCCAACTTTACCTTACTAAAGTCAAACAATCGAGTCCCACTAAGTAAGATGGATCGGTAGAAGAGGTGTTATTGAGTGACCACCGAGATCACCAGATCTAACTCCAATCGACTTCTTTTTGTGGGAACACTTATAGTCTAATTGTTTATAAAACACAACCATAAAGTGTCAACGATCTGTGTCGCAGAATTGTACAGGAATTCCAACGTAGAGCTATTCCAACATATACCTTCAAACATGTTCGTTCAAAAGTTGAATTATAGGAAACTTTCTTATAGGAAATTCAATTTCCTACAAAAAGGGTCTCTTGATATTTTGCCATATTTCGCATAGTTTGCGAGATATTTGCAGGTTTATAAAAAACAGGAAATCTACTTTACCGGCTAAACCAGGCCTTTGACACCATGTTACATATACATTTTTTTCTCGAAATAAACCCAAGAACACAAATATAACCTCAGAACTAGGGGCCACAGAAATCGTACTCGTGCCCTAATATTATTAACAGTGCAAGATGTTATTGAAATAATTGTTGAAAAAATATTCTGCACGAATGGTTACAAAACTTATAGCATTCAATAATAAGTTAATATTTATAGTCATAATTAAGACGTATATTAACGTAAATAATTGACTCATCGGAATAAATAAACGCATAAACTGTTTATTAAATTCTCTAAATAGAGAAGGGATATTGTATATCATTGTTACTTAAAGAGCAACGCGTTATTTATATAATTAATGGAAAAACGTATAGCATTCGGTAATGAGTGCATACCAGCTGCAAAATACCGGAATGATCAGATAACACTGCTGGAAGCTAAAGAGTAATTCAAAAGTTTACGACCCCGCTTTATTTTCTGTTTCCGTGAGGGTAATCGCGTCGCTGAATTTCTTATCTCAGGGCGAAATGCATTTGCGGGTAGTTAAAATGATTTCGTAGATAAGATCAACCTTTCATGGAACGTAATGTCTGGGCGCGCGATTCAGCTACTTCACATGCATGAAATCAGAAGTTTATTTTCCTCGCGGCTTTAAAAGTTTCGAAGATCTACGACGTGCGTAGGCATCGCTAACTGACGGATCTGTCGACGCAGCTATACGAAAGAAAATATCCTGATAAAGAGGTCAAGTTTAACAAATTGTAGAGAACGTAGTTGTTTGCAAGAAGATTCACTTGATGTGTAAATTAGTAGATACACGCAATGTAAGAGTCGTCACATATCATAATAACATCATTAACTTGGATTAACCCCTTAAGTGACTAGCCGGTGACAGTCACGTGCTCCGTGTGTATCGCATGCAGGCCGCTTAGCCTGTGTGCCGATTGAAATGTTTATATCGATGGTAAACGCGTCTATGTGGAGACAGAAAGATATCTGTTACTTTGATACGCAGAAAATACGGCACGCATCGAAAGATGTACGATTCTGTGGATTTTAAGCAGAAACTGATCAAAAGTCGTGTAAAACTACGATTTTCACCATTTTTAACCGCTTGTGGCTCGTGTGTATGTTAATCGATTTCAATGAAATTTTCAGCATGTGCAACTAACATAGATCTACAAAACATATATTTTAAATTTTCATTTTAATGACCCAAATCAAAAAGTTCTAAAAAATGCCTTGTTTATTTTTGCATGTAACCTTGTAAATTATAATTTTTGGAAAATCTTTTTTGCGTATCATTTCGTAAACCAATGCTTCTAATTGATTAAAAAAAACAATTATTGATGACAATTATTGAAACAAAAGTTATTGATTTTTAAAAGGTGTACGAATACTTCGTACCCACTGTACATCATTGCAGTAAATAATATTTTGAATTTTTCAACAATTAATTTACATTTGATTTGACTTTTATAACGAAAACTTACTTAAAAATACTTTATTTGAGAAAGGTTGCAAAAGGACTTGCAAAAGGGTGAAATTGATTTGCGAAAGGGCGAAATTCACTTGCAAAAGGATGAATTTGGATTGCAAAACCTGTAAGAAGGTCAGTCTTGAGCCAGCCATTGAAAGGGCAAGGGATAAGATATAAGGGTTTAAAGAGTTATCCGTAGACCGCGGATGTTTATGCATTTATGACTTCTAAAAATTTTCAAAAAATGCTAAAGTATTAAATTCAACAGAATTGAGTACTATTTTTATCTATTTTGGATCTGCAAGTGCTATTAGCCCAGAGAGTGAAAATAGAATTTTATTTGGTACTACTTTCTTAAAATTTATCTACCAAAATTGAAAATTGCATATCCATCCGCAGTCTATTTACATATTAGGAATCAGAACGCTTATATGTATAATTCGTTCTCTACCCATTCTCTCTAATCCACATTAAACTAAAATATCATTTTAATATTACCCTTCCTAAAAATTACCACACTAAATTCAATTATCATAGAAATTAACTGTTTTATTAATATTCAGTAATTATGTAGAAATTAACAAAACATTATCTAACCCATTTAATTCAAATATCAATCTAATATTATCCTTCCTAAAATGTAAGAGTTCGTTATAGTTCCTATAGGAGTTGTAAAAATCGTGTTAGATTTTCGTGTCGATTGTCGAATATACCAATCTGTTGTTGAAATTTAAACTCGCAATTTAATTCAGAAGTTCAATGCATTTTTTCAATCACGTGCCATTGATAGATTACTTGTTTCTTTAATCCGTATAAGTTGAATCCGGTACTCTAGATTCTTTGAAACGAGTAAATAATTTTGTGAGAAAAACAATATACTTTTGTAATTTTTCATACAAAATATTTATGAATTTTAAAGAGACTTTTCGGAAAAGAACCCTCTTGATTTTTTGTATACCACTTCCATTCGAACACATTAAAATCAGAATTGTTTGTTCGAAATTTCTCGAAATTAAAATATGAACCAAAATTCTCATTAAGACGCTCAAATAAGCTAAAGGGGATCAAAAATTTATATTTAAATAAGTCCCGAAAATATATTGTAAAATGAAGTATTCAAAAACTTTCTCTATGTGAACATTTAGTTATGCTGACGTACATGTATTAAATGATGCATAGAAGTTTAAAGAAACTTTATAGTTGTGGTCGCACAATTTTATATTATTACGAATCAGACTTTTTAAGCATTATATGGTTACTAAATGAATTATTTTGAATATCATGAACCCCAGTAAACACATGGCGAAAGAAGAATAAATGAAAGGTATAATTATTTTCCGACATGACTTTTTTCCATCAAGAATGCCCATTTTCTTCACTGCCCAGGAACCCAATTTTCGTGGAAAAAATTAAATTTTTCGACTTTAGTGTATGGAACAATTTGTTTCCCTTTAAACTGTCAACCAACCCTTCAAAGCTCCCAAATCGAAAATATTAATTTTCGATGATTCTGACGTGAGATACAGCGTTCTAAAGACGAAATCAGACAATTCAAAGTAAAATTGAACGTATTCCATACCAATATAGAATATCAGAAAACGAATTTTAATGGTGGCTTTATATGTGTTAGAAGATGCACTTTAACTATGTAATCCAGTTTTTAGCATTTTTAATCCATATACAAATAGTGCAAACATTTAAAAATGTAAACATTGAGGAAGGTTTTAAAAAAATGTTTAAGAGGGCCCCCAACTGTCTGATTTCTTTTATAAGAAAGCTTAAACATTTGTTGAAAGAATTAGACAAGTTCCAGCTGCAATCTTGAGCAGCCTTTTAAGTTATAGTCCAGTCAATGAATGCTCATAAGGGCCCTTTTTTCGGTTCACCGAAAACCTATGCGTCCGAGCGATAAGACCATTCTATACATAATTAAAGCTGACAAAATGTGGCATAAGATTGACTCCATTCAGCTTTTCGCTATCTCGCATAGTTTCCGAGAAATCAGCGCTCAAAGATCACTAATTGTTAAAAAAGAAAGGATATAGCCGGATAAGATAGTCAAAAATGCCCTTGAACCGAATTGTATCGACGATGTGTCATTTGGTAGGGCACCAAGAAAAAACAGACTGTGAAAAATTTCAACCCTGTATCTCGATCGGGAGGATAGTTATGGGGTTATTTATTGATTAAATTATAATTGTAGTAACTAATTTCAGTTTTTCTTTCCAACAAACCTTATACATATTGTGTAAATTTTGGCAGAGCCATGGCGCTATCTGATCCTTTAATCTCTGACATACAGTCCCGCTCATAAGTCTTAGCACAGTGATCATATATTTGTATTCATCTTTGTAGAAATGAAATAATCGTTGAAGCATGCGCACAAATTTATCCTTATTTAAAGGTTTACATGTCAAGGAAAGGATGCTGAACTCATATATCAAAAATCTTACCAAAAGAAGTGAAAAAATATTTATATAATATTTTTGTTTTATCAAAGAATCCGCCATGTTTCTTTACTACAGTTTCCACCATTCTTGGCCTCCGCGTGATCAATTTTTTGATACTATCTGTTGTTATATTATTCCATTCTCGTTTCAAAATATTCCATAAATGTGTTTTCGAAGTAGGACAAAAGATTGAGTACCTGTCTATCCAGTTCATCCCATAATTTTTCTATGGGGTTCAAATCTGGTGATTGGGGTGGCCATTTCATAATTTTTAATGAATTATTAAGTTGAAGTTGATCCAAATAGTTTTTGCATATTTTTGACGTGTGTTTTGGATCATTATCATTATATTTATATTATGTAGTTAATACCAGGGACCAAAAATAACAGTTGCTATAAAATTTTCTATGATAAAAATCATTAATAAGAAATAGATTATTATTGAAATTTAAGATAATGTACGCACAATATAAGGAAAAAAATTCTAAGAACAAAAATATTAAAATTATCGATTTTTATACTTTTTGGTTAAAAATAACAGCTATTAGTGCTCAAAAGATTGGATCCTCCTCGATAACTTTAGTCGATGAAGAAAAACTATTTCGATTGCTCAAAGCAGTTATCGATGAGAGAAGTCCATTTCGATCACTCATAATAGTTATCGATCGTAAAATAAGTAGAAAAAAAACAGTTATCAATGACAGAAGTTCATTTCGATCGCTCATACAGTTATCGGTGAGAGAAGTTCATTTCGATCACTTATAACAGTTATCAATGAGAGACATTTATTTCCATCGCTCATAACAGTTATCGATGAGAGTTTATTTCTATCGCTCATAACAGTTATCGATGATCGAATTTCTTTTCACTTGTTCATAATAATTATTAATGAGTAAATTCATTTCGGTTGCTTATTTAATTTTTGAAATTTGTGAAATTCATTCAGAAGGTTTCGTACAACAAGACGAATCAACAGATCATAAGAACAACACAAAATCTGTTTGATTGTCACATTTTTCGATCGTAGCAATTAATTTTACGAATAAAAAATATGTGAATTAATTCATTTTCTACCATTTAAAAGTTGTACTATTTAATAATAACTATTATAAATTTCCATCATCAATGATTGTTATGAGCGATCGCAATAAATTTATTTCATTGAATAACTGTTATGTGCGATCGAAATAAATTTCTCTTGTTGAAAAGTTATAAGTGATCGAAATGAATTTCTCTCACACAACGATAACATTTACCAACAGGTGACAAAATTTTCGGTTACTTATAATACTTATTTGTAACCGATACGATTTTAGTCGATGAAATACTTGTTATTCATAATCTATACGAAATACTAGGGTTTTACTAAAAACCAGAGGTGTCCCAAGACTTATGAGCAGGAGTGTAAGTCTTAGATACAGACGTATAAACAAAAGGAACATAAACTGCTGCCGAGGTTTTATATCTATTACATCCTCCAGACATTGAATCATCGGCATGTATCTGTGGCTGCAAGGAAAAACGTCGCATGTCACAACCTCAAAAAATTGGAGTTTAGGCAATAATTGAGCTTTATAGTATAGGATTTACGTATTTACCAGAAAAAAGTCATAAAAACAAATTCTAAAGACTAAAAAAAATAATGCAATTTAACCGATGTCCCATGTCAAAGGATTAGTGATCAAAACTTTAAACGGTAATATGTATCTCGAAAATGAAAGTACATACAGTGACTCCCACAAATATTCGGACACTCTTAAAAAGCCGATAACTTTTTTACAATTGGACTATACGATTCGAACTTTTTTGGGAAGCTAGAGCAATTAGTTTACTACAGGATGTGAAAAGAAATATTTTTGAAATTGCAATTGGTCGGGATTGTATACAAAGTACTAAAAGTTGCGTTTTACAACTTTTTAGTGTGGGCCTATACTGAAAATTTAAAAAATACGTTTTGTTTTTTTATTATCGAAATCGGTTGATGCGGAAAAAAGCATTGAAAGATGTAAGAATCTGCAGTTATAGGCCGAAAATCGTGAAAATCTGCAATTTTTACCATCTTTAAACGTTTGTAGCCCATTGCAACGTCGACCGATTTTGACAAAATTTTCACAGAATATGTTTAATTCAAAAAGATCTAGAAAATGTATTTTTTAAATTTTCAATATATGCCCGCCTAAAAAAAGTTGTAAAATGCAACTTTTAGTATTTTTTCTACAATTCCGATCAATTGCAATTTTTGGATTAATTTTTTTTTCACATCCTGTAGTAAACTAATTTCTCTAGCTTCTCAAAAAAGCTCAAATCGTATAGTACAATAGTAAAAATGTAGTCGCCTTTTTAAGAGTGTCCGAATATTTGTGGGAATCACTGTATGTGACATGTGGTGTTCTTCTTACATCTAATCTGACAGAAGAAACATCGAGCGAAGAGGATTCAAATCAAGAAATACACGAATCAATATTGCCCATATTTATATATTTAGATAATACTGAATTAGAATCAGAAAATTAAAAACAATTACATTTTTCTATTTTTTTAGTTGTATTTTAGTTCTATTTACTATATTTATTGCATTTACATGAATCATATTTCTGGGCCTCTTTCGTACTGTTATCACGATTTTCAGGCATTTCTGATGATTTGAAAAGAAAATATTTCAGATTTCTACGAATTTCATTATAAAAAATTTTTTGGAAAATTGAAAGTCACCTCGATTTTTACATGTAATTATATACTTTTTATTTCGAAATGTCATGGCTGACATGAAGACGAATTCAACGACCTATTTTACTATGGCCGTAAGTCTTGAGATAACGCTAAAATAATTTTGGCCACGAAAAGTGGTTTCCTGGACCACAGCGGACTGTGTGGTGCTAAAAATTTCATAGTTGCAAAACACGGGCCAGCTTAGTGTTGAAACGCTTGACGTGATAAAGTTCACCTAAATACTTGAACGACATTGTTCGGTGCAAGAAATAATAGACGTCCTACCGCAGTTATCTCTCAAGTGCCTCGCCCTGTCTACGTCTATTATCATTCAGTTGCATTCCTTACACCCGGGACGACCGACGCAGGCACAAAGCATCAAAGAAATTGCTGCGGTAGCTGTCGTTCCTTGACCGAGCGAGCACAAATTGAAAGAGGAGCACCAATAAACGTTGGTGTGTACTCTCGGCTCCACACTCCCAGAGGATCGTAAGGTCTCCGATGACGTCGTCCACCACGTTGCCGCAGCCGTCGTCGTGTATCCCATGATCCCCTTGACGGAAGCTGCCCATTAGCCGGGCAATGATGATGCCAACGGACACCCAGGTCACCAGCGTAGCGGTACCGAGCAGAGACCGGCACTAACGATAGCTTCCTGGACTACCGGAGCGCCTCGACGCTCATCGGCTTCTCATTCGCGATCTTTCGGTACACCTACCTCGAGTCCTCTTCCGAGGTCAAGGTAATCGGACTATTCTCTTCCTTCGGACTCCACCGAATCTACTCGTCCTCCATCGTAAACGACGAACCGAAGGTGCCTGGTAGACAGTCGAGTCTGCTCCTCGGCGATTTCTCTGGATCAGCTAACGGATATTCTCAGCTATTCAAATCCCTGGATCACCGACTTAATTGACTTCTCCGGCACCAAGTGTAACCGTTTGGTCCGTTTCGTTCTGGCTGTTTTCGATCCGTTTCGATTGTCGCCCCCGCTGTTTGACCAGCCCGAAGTCAATCGAGGCGAGCTCCGCAAATTGCCGATGCAGCCCGTGCCGCGGCCGATTAACAAGTACGTGCCGGAGTTACCGATGCTTACGGAAAGGTAGAGGCTTCGTCGGCTCGAACCGGCGATCAGTTATTCACCTGTCGACTCGGTCGTTGAACATCTTCCGGTAATAAATGTCGAGTGCGGTTCTCGTTCGGTGGTGCATAAAAACAAAGAAGATATTTCGTCGATTGCAGTGAAGTGAACCGAAACACGGGCCGGATTTGGAGAAGTGACGAAACAAGTTGCACACCCGTTGATCGGTGTTCAGCCTCGCGGACCCGAAGGGAAACGTTCGATCGATCTACGAGTCAAGTGCGACGTTATGCTTACCTGTGCTACTTACAACCGCCGATACCTTCGATCAGTTAATACGATCGAACGACTAAGTTCTCCTAATACGCAGTGACATCGCAAGCGATGACTAGCGATTACGCTAGATCTCGCCGTAGTTTCGCTTCACGCATTTACAGAAAGTATTTCATGAGAGATAGAGGAAGCAACCACGTGCCCCACATGGACGGGTATGATCTTTTCTTCATTCTTCCGTTGACAGATCAAAGCGGGACAAGTTGCTTTATCCTTTTCAGTCAGTGGTAGTACTGCTTCGAAATTCTATAAGGTATTGTTTCAATAGTGCCTTTTGTTTAGGATTATACGGGACAAAAAGCAGGGGAAAAAATAACAATTATTCTAAAATTTTTTCTACGATAAAAATCATTAATAAAAAGTTGGTTATTATTGAAATTTAAGATAATCTACACAAAATATGAAGAATAAAATTCGAAGAACAAAATGATTATACAATATCGATTTTTATAATGTGTGGTTACAAATAACAGCTATTAGCGTTCCAAATATTGGATCCTCCTCGGTAACTGTTATCGATGAAGAAAAACTACTTCGATTGCTCAAAGCAGTTATATAAGAAATTTATTTCGATCGCTCATAACAGTTATAAACGAGAAAAATGGATTTCGATCGCTCATAACAGTTATCAATGGGAGAAGTTAATTTCGATCGTTCATAACAGTTATCAATAAGAGAAGTTCATTTCGATCACTCATAACGGTTATCAAGGAGAAAAATTTATTTGGATCGCTCATGACAGTTATCAATGAGGGGAATTTATTTCGATCGCTCATAACAGTTACCAATTAGAAAAATTTATTTAGATCGCTCATAACAGTTATCAATGAGAAAAATTTATTTCGATCGCTCATGGCAGTTATTAACGAGATAAATTTATTTCGATCGCTCGTAACAGTTACCAATGAGTAAGATTTATTTCGATAGCTCGTAATAGTTATCATTGAGAGAAATTTATTTCGATCGCTCATAACAGTTATCGATGATCTAATTTGTTTTCACTTGTTCATGATTGATGAGAAAATTAATTTTGATTATTGGTTGCTTATTTAATTATTGAGTAGTCTACCTTTTTCAGATGGAGCAAGCCTGTGAAATTCATTGAGAATGTTTTCTTACAAGACGAATCAACAGACCATAAGAACAACATAAAATCTGTTTTTGTTTGTCAAATTAAATTTTGATTGTAGCAATTAATTTTATGAATAAAAAATTTATGAAATAGTTGATTGTCTACCATTTGAAAGTTGTACTATTTAATAATAACTATTTCATATTTTCATCACCTCAATAACTGTTATGAGCGATCGAAATGAACTTCTTCTATTGATAACTGCTATGAGTAGACGGCGGATATATTTTAAAGGACGTATATTTTAAAGGAGTGGACATGTTAAAAATATTTAAGGACATCAATGTATATATTAATTTCAGCTTAATAGGATAAATAAAAGAAGGATACAATGTTTATTTGTCTCGTGTATCAATGTATATATTAATTTCAGCTTAATAGGATAAATAAAAGAAGGATACAATGTTTATTTGTCTCGTGTGTCCTGCAATCGATACGAACGTTTTTTATTTTGCATGAAGATCCGCAGTCTAGTTATGAGCGATCGAAATAAATTTTTCTTATCGATAACTGTTATGAGCGATCGAAATAAATTTCTCCCATTGATAACTGTTATGAGCGATCGAAATAAATTTCTCTCATTGATAACTGTTGTAAGTGATCGAAATGAATTTCTCACACCCACACACACACACACACACACACACACACACACACACACACACACACACCGATAACATTTACCAACACGAGAAAAAATTTTCGGTTACTTATAATCCTTATTTGTAACCAATACGATTTTAGTCGATGAAATACTTGTTATTCTATGACTTTCTTTCTTTTTAGTTATGACAGTTATGGTCCCTGACAAAAAAGTGGAAAACTTATTTGAGAAAGACTATAGCAACACATCAATAATACAGTGATGGACGCAAGAAAGTTTAGATAGTTAATGTATGCAATAACTAGTAGAGCTCTTACTTATGAGTAGATTGCTGATCTTTATGCATTTATAGCTTATGAAAATTTTCAAATATTATAGTAATATAAAATTCGATGGAATTTAATAAGATTTTTATTTGTTTTGGATCTACAAAAGTTGTTCCCATTAAAAATAGGATTTCATTTCGTGCCACTTTCGTAAAATTTGTCTATAAATATTCAAAATTGTATAAACATTCGCAGTCTACTAAATAATCAAATAAATAATTGTAAACTGATAATACGACTAAAATTCGAATCTGATGGTATACAAATTGAACGGCGGCAATATGAAAACATTATTTTTATTCTAACAAACAGGGTGTATCAGATAAACTGTTACAAGCTCGTTTCTCGGAATCTAATGGAGATATCGATTTAATTTTTTTTTCATTAAATGGTTAAGGGCTAAAATTCATAAGAAACAATCTAATATAAAATAATGGAAATAATAGGAAATTGATAGTTCATTTAAAACAATGAATCCTGTACAGAAACTGGGTGAACAAAAGTAAGTTACATTTTTGTAATTAGAATTTGATATTCAAACATTTTGTTAGTTTTATCACTTTGTAGGATCTCAATGTCTGTCTATTATACAGAATAGAGTTTGTGTGATATACTTACAATTAACCGATTATCTTCACGATTACAATAATTAAAACTTTTCCATTTATAACAAATTCGGAGAAGAGTCTTAAGGTCGTCGCACACTAGAACGCCCCGCCGCCTCTCCGGCACCGCGCGCCTCCATCTGTTTTGGGTTTCTTCTATTTAGTTCATAGTTCTATGTTTTACATCACGCATGGGCTAATTTTTGCTGGATTAGAGGCATTTTCAATGGATATCCCCACTTCTTCCGGCCGCTCGTCGCGCTCCCCGTGGCGGCCGTAGTGCCGTATGTCTTGAAAATGCCTCCGATTGAGCAAAAATTTGTCCATGCGTGATGTAAAACATACAACTATGAACTACATAGAAGAAACCGAAAACAGGGAAGGCGCGCGGTGCCGGAGAGGCGGCGCGGCGGGGCGTTCTAGTATGCGAAGACCTTTAGTCTTACTGCTTCTCTTCCATTCTTCGTTCGCCGTGCTCTTTCACACCCGAAACTATAATCGCTTATTACACAATTTATTATGGTCGTACAGGGTAGGCCATTTAAGATTTGGAATTTTAATCGGCTATAAAAAAAAACTAATGAATATTTTTTCAAAATTATGAGTTTATTAGAAAGATTTAACCTTTCCATTTAGGAATGGAAGGCAACATCATTCAAATGACTGCCATGGGTAGCCTTACAATATCCCATTCGATCAGTCCAATTTTTCAGTACATTTTCGATTGTTTGGGCCTCTATTTCGTCAATGGCAACTTCGATTTCATGTTTCAAGTCGTCAATCGTCGCTGGATGGTTAGCGTAACACTTGTTCTTAACGGCTTCACGAACTCGCTTCACAAATTGATCCACAAACTTCGTTTTTGGCACATCCTTTTTGTCAAATATTGGGACGCGATTGCAGTAGCTGTCCAACTATAAACTTATACATATGTATTCTATATGCATACGCCTTAAGTCGGACAAGTGTTTGCGACTAAAATCAACCAGTAGTTTGCAAATTATTATTAGCTTCAAAAAATTACTATTGGCTTGTATAACGTATATAGAAAATGTGTTCCGGCTGTGACGTTAATAATACTTAATTTTGATGCCATAAATCGATCAGTATTAATATCTCTAACCTCAAAAATTAATTATTCATGTGCCGATATAATTCTTAAAAAAATGTTTTCCATTATCAGAAATAAAACTTTTGTTTCCAGTCTCGAAAATGTAATTAATAAGTATCATAAAAAAACAAATTAAAAGTAAGAGCAAGCCAAAAGTGTACATAAAATCTAAGGATATTATTAAAAATGACAGATTGTGAAGGAAAATAGAAGATTGAATAAAAATAAAAAATTGAACAGAAATCAAGAATCTCATTCTGTTGAATCCATCGTACAAGTACAAGCTCTCAATACAGTGTGTGTGTGTATGTGGGCCAATTTAAGATTCCAAAAAGCATGCATTCCAGAATGAAAAATTTAAGTTCGGTGGATGCTAACAAAGGACCATCAACTGTACTGTCGAAGACAGAAGAAAGATCTTGAAAGAAGGAGCAAGAAAAAAAATGATAAAAGAATAACATTTGTCAAAAAAGCAGGAAAAAGAGACAAACACAATTAAAAAAGAACAAGAAATCAATAATAATTTACACGAAAGAAAAAATATAATTACACAACAAATTAAAGATATAAAGTTAAAAAACAATGATAAATCTAAAAAAATAAGGTCTGAAGCAACTAATGATAATAAAGATGAAATTATAGAAGAAAAAGCAAAATTATGCACTCGATTAGAGAATATGGAGAAAGAAGTATTGTCCCTTGAAATGTTTGCTTTGCAACAGAAAATAAGCATTACACAGGGCAGAAAATAAAGATTTAACTAGAGGGATATTGTTGCTCGCTCGCTCGTGAGTAGAGTTGTTGTTGCTCACTCGCTTCGCGGATACGACTGCTGTTGCGAGAGGGTTATTGATACGCATGGCTAGTAGGGTCTATAGCTATTAATGTTTTTTTATATTTGGTGTGTGACTCTTGGAGAGTCACACAAAGAACTTCCCGATTCGTTAGTTGCAGTATATTATTTATTATCATTATTTAGTGTACATTTTAAGAAGATTATACGTTTTCAGGGAAGTTCAATAGTTTTCTACTTATCAAAATGTTTGCTATATGACGTCGGATTAAACCAACATCGTATGTTCGTTGCTCGCTTGGTTCCCTGTTATAGCATAGTAATGTTGCAAAATAAATCGCAAATGCTCCATAATCAAACGCATTGTTTTGATATTGTACTCTGTGAAATATATACTTCTTATATTTATAAAGGGCATTCAAATAATCTATTACATCATGGTTCAAATGATTAGCTTCTAAGAGTTAATCTAAGCTAGCTAGTCTAGCTAAGCAAGCTAATCTAGAGTTAGCAAAAAGAAGTTAGAATTATAATATATATGTATATATACAGGGTGGGGAGCTTTTGAAGATGCTAAAACACCATTACTATCGTACTAAGACGTTACAATATTAAGTAAACGTTAATGTCTGTCAACGGTGCGTCCTACCTACTTGCAGGTAACAATTCGTTTTGAATAGATTGTATTATCAAAGATTGTAATATAAATTAGTTTGCACATTCATTGATATTCTTTGAAAAGGTATTGTCGGCAGTAGCGATGATTAACCCACTCTTGCATTGGAATAACTTTCGATTATTCCAAGCGGTAACATTAGCATCAGTTTAAAAAAAAAAAATTTTTTTTAATTTAAAAAAAAAATTTAAGAAAAAATTTTTTTATGTATTTGCGTTTGTTTCTTTGGTGGAAAATTTCCGTCCTCCAAAAAAAAACTAAAAATCTAAAAAACTACTTGACCAATATGGACCAAAATCTAATCAGCTCTAAGTTACGACGGGGCACATCGATTGCATCATTCATCATTCTGATCGCGTTGTTACTTTTTCAGAAAACGTTAACGAAAAATTTGATACCGTAGAAACAGACATACGCATACACACACATATACAAACATTTTGATAAAAATATTCTAAAACGACTCCAATGACCATGAAACGTGAAGATATGCTAAAAACTCGATTTTCGATTTTCGAGGTAATTACAATAACTTCCCTATAAAATCGGGAAGTTAATAAAGTTCCATGTAATACATCAGGCATGGGCTTTTTTGCTCGATCGGAGGCATTCTCAAGGAATACCCCCACTTCTCCCGGCCGCGCGTCTCACTCACCATGGCGGCCGTAGTGCCTGGAGCACTATAGTGCCTGTTGCAGATTATATGTAAATGCAATTTGTCCCGGTGTAGGCTTTCCGTCTGTCCAGGTGCTAGTTTAGATTGGATTTAATATGCCCAATTATAGGTTTGAATTGTTCTTGCTAATACAATTAAAATATTAATCCAAACAATGATTTTTTGATTTCAAATTACTTTACAAAATCTGAATTTTATGTTAAAACACTTAAAAAATTATTTTTGTTTATCTAAACTGATAAAATTAAAGGTAGCAAAAAATGCTATTCAGGCTTAGGGCATTTCACCTTCATTATTTAAAAAGAGGCACTCCACTCCGATGTTGATGTAAAAATATGTTATAGATTTCGACATTTTGAACAACTTTTTCCTTTATAAATACATATAGGGGGGTCGCTTTTAGTTTTCGAGATATTCGCAAAAAACTATTGCTAATACTCTATTGAATTTTCCGTTTTCTTGCACGCTCCGTGGCAACGTAATAAAGGTGGGATATCCTTTGCGCGTCTCGACGCAGCGTTTTGTTATTCGAGCGCCATTTATACTCCATTCGTCATACTTCATCAGAACTGCGCCTAAATAGGTGTGAGCCACTGCGTCTAGACGCGTGCGTCTACGCCAAGAAACAATATCGCATAATCCTTCCGAGGAATATTCTAGATTCTAGAATGTTTCACGATAATGTTTTGTCAATCGTGGCCTTCCAAATGTTACAATTTACCGACACATGCGTATCCGCGTTCAAGCAAGCGTGTACCGGGTGACGCAAATCCCTTATATGTAATAGGGTCATTCCACGCGAAAACGGACACTTTTTGAAGTAAAATTTCGGATTTTGTTCAAATTTAAATATGTTGTAGTCTTTAGTGACCTATGAACGTATCTCAAATGATTTTTCAAAATCTTAAAAATTGTTGGTTTCACATACGTGTAATAAAATAAAGCGTCAACATTTTTTTCATTAAATGATAATAGCTGAACTAGTAAACCGAGGAAAATAAGTTTTCAGGAGCTTATAATGAAAACATCCACTCAAAATGTTGTTATTTGTATAAAAAATGTTTTTTCACCATTTATTTTGCAATTATTTTAAACAAATGCCGTGTTTTCACAGCGAGCTACTTTTTAAAAAATTTTTAAATATGGGGATATAGCCCCAAGTGTACATTACGAACCTGTGTTTAAAAAAATTGACGAAATTAAAATTATTTTAAGTGAACGCTGCACCGCGATATACAGTCTCGGATGGCCGAAGAAAACAGTGGGCTGGATTGTGACATTTTACTATAACTCTTGAAATCAGGATGAAATTTCCACTAAAATTAATTAAAAAATTATTCTTATCCACTGATAATTATCGTAATAAATATATATTTCTTGCAATCGTTTTTTAATCATTTGTTTCAATTTTGTTGTCTTAAAATAAAATTTTAAATTGTTCATTTGTTACTTATTCAGTAGTTTTCCTGATAATTTAAATCACCGAAGTCTTTGGTTATAAATTTCTCTGTATTGCAAGAAATATTCATAATATGAAGAATTAAGGTCAAGACATACAGAGAATAGCTACAGACATTGGTGATTCAAATTATCTGGAAAACTACTAAATAAGTAACAAATGAACAAGTAAAAATTTTATTGTAAGACAACAAAATTGAAACAATTAATTGAAAAACGATTACAAATAATACAGTAATCGCGCAAAACCTGTCGATCGAAACTTGTCGAGCGCCTACCCACTCCACTCCCAGCCAACGTCGCGTCGAGACGCACGGCGGCGATGATTGATCTCGGCTCGGGTATATCGGTGTGAACACCACATATTGACTCGAGTGAATCGAATTTTCATTATTTTTCTATGGGACTTTCACTAACTTATTTCTGCCATTTCTCTGATTAAAATGACACCAAACACGATATAATTTCAACTGTATTTAGTGGTTTAATCGACGATCGAAGTTTCGAAGGCAACGAATAACAGCAACAATGTGGGCCTTTAAACTGTGCCGGCAACGGCGACACGCTTCGGTCACCCGATCCGTATCTCATTCTGTCCTTCTGTATGTTCGGCTCTCTATTGAAGTCTCGCTCGGCGCGATCGACGTAGAAAAGCAGTCAAAAAATATACCACCATTCAAAACCTGTCGCTCCAGCCCCCTGCTGTTCGACAGGTTTTGCGCGATTACTGTATATATTTACATAATTATCAGGACATAAAAATCTGATTTTAATTAATTTTAGTGGAAATTTCATCCCGATTTCAAGAGTTATATTAGTAAAATGTCACGAACCAGCCCTCTGTGTTCTTCGGCCGTCCGAGATTGTAGTATGTATATCGCAGTGCAGCGTTCACTTCAAATAATTTTCATTTCGTCAATTTTCAAATGTCCAGTTTTTTAGAAACAGGTCCGCAAAGGGCACACTTTGGGCTATATTCCCATTTTTTCAATTTTTTAAAAAGTGACCCACTGTGAAAACACGGCATTTGTTTAAACAATTGCAAAATAAATAGTAAAAAAATATTTTTTTCACATAACAACATTTAGAGTGGATACTCTTATATTTTCACTACAAGCTCCTAAAAACTAATTCCTAACCGTAACCGGATTACAGAGGGCGTCGTTGTTCGGTTAACCTTTTTTTTTTCCGTGTGAAATGCATTACGCATACCCCGGCTTCCCTGGGGGGGGGGGAGCCGGGGTTATGTGGGGCTCCCTCAGGGAGGGGATAGCCAGGCTTCAAAGCAAGATTCCCCATCCCGTCCCTCAGACTACACACTAAAACACACGCCCACCTGAGCTAATCAGGAGGTGCCCGGATCTCGCGAGAACTCAACGGGTCACCTCCTAGCTTTGTAAAGCATCCCAAGGGGAGGGGTTAGCTCCCCTCATACCTACTCTAACTGGACCCCGAGCGGAGGGACCCGCTCAGTGTCCCCGTCCCTGGAGCCTTCGAATCGGGCTTCCCGAGCCCCAGCACGGTCCACCCGCAGCTCCCGGTGCCCCCTTGCCCCGCTCGGTGCAGGTAACCCGTAGGTCCCGCATCCAGCCAGGGCACGAAGGCGCCGACACCGGTAAGAGGGGGTCGTCGAAAGCGTCTCCGTGCGCCCCGACTCCCTCCACCCCACCCCCCGCGCCACCCAGAATAACCTCTTATGCAGGTGGCCGGCACCTCACCGCGAAGACTAATGCCTTGGGGTGCCGGTACACCTCGGGGGGACAATTAACTCCCCCCCGGAGGCCGGGGTCAGCTGACTCCCCCGGCCCCCCATCCTCCGCCCCCCGGGACGGGAGCACATGTTGGCGGAGCGACCTTCGCACCGCCAACGGGATATCAGCCCCCCCAGAAGGGGGAGGCGAGGAGAGGGGAACACTCCCTGCGCCCTCCCACCAGCCACCCCCCCCCACAACGGGGGGGGCCCGTGGCGCCACGGGGAGATATCCCCCGCGTCACTGCTGGTCTTCCCGCCACCGCCGACCCCCTTCTCCTACCAGCATTTGGGGGCGGCACACGACGGCGCGAGAGACGTCCCCGCGCCATTCTTCTTCGCGCCGAGCTCGGGTCCCTCTCCCGGACCCGCTCGGCCTCTGTTCGGTTAACCTGGTTATCCCGCTCTTACAAAGCGGGTTACTGATACTGATTCTTAGATGTAGCATGTAGCGGATATTTACGATAAATTTACTGTCTACTAATTATGATAATATTAATATGAAATAATATGCAATAATAATATAATACTTTACCAATCCCATATATGTATTGAGTTGTAAAGTACAATCAATTTATTACCGTGATAAATCACTTAAATATATTATTGTAAATATACAGATACCACTTCAGGACCTCCGCGAGCGTGCCAAATGACACGTCAATCATACATTGTTGCACTCCCACTTCAGCGTCCGGATTGTTTCCCGACCGTATTTTGTTAAGTTCGGAATATGTATACATACAAGGTGTTAACAATCCCAAAAAAAGTGAATTCAGTATACGTATTGACGGTATATCGCGACATATATCAAATTGAAAGTTTGATTTTATAAATATTTAATTGTACAATACATAATGCAACATCCTGTGTGTGAGTACTTCATATTTAACGTAGACGACAACAAGTCCGCGTGCCTTATTAACGGATGCAATATAAAATTGACAGTAAGTCGACGCTTTCTCTCAAACGACAAGAATCAACAAAAAGGAAAATATTATACAATATTGGCAAAAACATGGACTTCCGGAATTGAGAGAACTTGCAAATATTGTACAGGGTGTATAAAAAGTAATGGTCATCCGTCCTAGGGGTGAATCTACAACTCTGGATCGGTGGACAGCATCGGTGGTAAGAAAAACTTGCCGCAAAATTGTTTATAACAAAGAATATTGTTGTTAAAGTTTTTTTTTACATCAATGCCTTCTACTTGTCGAGAAGAGAAAAAGTATGAAAGGAGCCATATGTGGCAAACAAATATTTATTGAGATATAAGCTGTTAAAGTTTTTCAAAATTTGATTGTGTGGAACTATACGTATAGACAAAAGCCTACAACTACTAACATGATCGTGTGCGTGCCTCCAGGCAAACGAAGGCAGCGACGAATGTCCCTTTGTTTGTATCTGTTTGTATATGTTTATTGTAAAGTATTTATATATTTTCGTTTTCATTAATGTTGTATTATACAATATTATTTTTTTTATATGATTTTGTAAACTACTTATATATTCTTGTGTGCTTTAATATTATATTATATTATTTTCTTGCATCTTATTATGTGTTCAATTCATACACGCAAAGTATTATGTTTTCATTTTTACAATTACATACTATTTTCCTGCATTTCAAGCCCTGGATACGTATCCAGTGGATACGTAGTAACCCAATTCTTGTAAGCGGGTACGGTTTAAAATGTGTAACCCGCTCTGAGCGGGTTAACCCTCTCTGGTTGCTACTTTGGAACCGTTCCTGTTGGGTTACTGCGGGTTACAGTAACCGCGCTTCGTAACCCGGGTTACGGTTCGCGTTAAGGATTGGTTAGAATCCCTGTCGAACACGTGCGTCCATCGCTTTACGATATGTGTTCGGAGCACACGTTTGCATTTGTTTTTTCGCTTCGAGACCTCTGAATGTTGCGCCAGAACCAAACGCACGCGTTTTTTGACCCACTAATTCCGAAGCAGTCCAGACGCTCAGCCATGCGTTTTGTCGACCCACTGCTTCAGAATATGTACTATTGTAATAGCAGAACTGTGGGATCCTAACCAACGCCTAACCCGAATCGTAACCCGGGTTACCAAGCGCGGTTACTGTAATCCGCAATAACCCAACGGGAACGGTTCCCAAGTACATAGCAACCAGAGCGGGTTACAGATTTTAATCCGTACCCGGTTACAAGATGTGGATTACTACGTATCCAGAGCTTGAAATGCAGGGAAATACATAGTATGTTATTGTAAAAATGAAAACATAATATTTAGCATTTATGAACTGAACACATAGTAGATGCAAAAAAATAATATAATATAATATTAAAGCACACAAAAATATATAAATAGTTTACAAAAACATATAAAAAAAATAATATTGTATAATACAACATTAATGCAAACAAAAATATATGCATACTTCACAAAAAACATATACAAACAAATAAAAAAAAATGATATAGTACAATATTAAAGCAAACAAAAATATGTAAATACTAATTTTATAAAGTAGTATAATAATATTTTATAATACCTACAATAGTAATAAAGAACGACGTAAAGAAGAATCATTAATTACTAAATGTGTTTGTTCTTAAAATCACACATAATATGATCTAAAATATCATGGTTCCATCTAGCTCTATTGTCGTTTAAGATAAATTTCAAGCCAGAAAATAGTCGTTCAACCGATACTTGAGTTGGTGGCACAGCATGTACAATATTTGCAAGTTCTCTCAATTCCGGAAGTCCATGTTTCTGCCAATATTATATAATATTTTCTTTTTTGTCGATTCTTGATGTTTGAGAGAAAGCGTTTAATGCGGCAGCGACATTGAAAGTTGAAATAACTTTAAGTTGATTTTGATGCAAATCTGTATCTTTTTCAACTAAAAGTTTCTCGATATCATCCGTTGATGTAGATGGGGATTCTTTTGGCGGTAAAATTTCGTGTTCCCGATTGTGGATTGCTTCAAACAATATCTTAGCAAAATGATTCTCCTCCATAAAAATCGCCCATAGTTAGGTTAGGTTCATATTGCACCTTTTTTGTGGCAATTTTTTCCGGATCTAGTGCTACTAATAGTTGCTTGATATTGCCCCAATAATCTTCCGATAAAATAACATCGTGCAATTCTGTACAAACATATTTTAAACCTACTAATCTTTCCAGCATATTAAAAGTGGAATTCCATCTAGTTGTACAGTCTAATATTGGTTTCTGCAATTTCATAGCCTTTATAAGAATTCCTATCGAAGGAGTCCGCAGTTTTTTAACTACTTCCCGCTTTTTTTGCAGTAATCCTTGTACATTACACATTTTCAACGCATCCTGTACAGCTAGTTGTACCGTGTGTGCAACACATCGCACACCTACTAACTGAACATTATTTCTCTCTGTGGAAAATATGTTTCGCCCTCTAAATAAAATTTGTCATGATATTTATCTAGAAAAGTGTGATCTGTATCTGTCTCGCTAACACTAATTACATCGTAAAGATGGTCACACTCTTCTTCAAGGAGTTTAATTAACTTAATCATATTTGATCCATTATCTGTTGTTACACTATAGATATTATTAACAGTAAGGTCATATTCTTTTAAAACATCAATTATGTAACTTGTATGTCTTCCAAACATTTCTTTCAAGGCGAGAGTTCGAATAACAATTTTACAATTTAAAATATGCTGGATATTAATGCCCATAAAAGATCTCAAATGACGAGTTATAGCATTATTAAATATAGCGTCTCTAATGTTGCTTTCATTAATTGTCAAGGGTGATGGTAGTATTTCTAACACTGGATCTGATATTTTTCGAAAACCTGAATCATGCAGGATTCTCAACGCTCGACCATTTTTTGTCACAAGCTCTATACACGCATTTACAATATATTCTCCTGTAATTTCTGTTCCTAATTTCGCATTTTTATTTGATGCGGTTGCGGACGTGGACGTGGAAGCGGAAGGATATTCTTCTCCTGACCTTATTTTTCGTCTTTCCTTCGACATTGTGACTAGTGTATATTCGTTGGGGTGGTTATATTGAAGGTGCCGCGTCAAATTTGCAGCATAATTTCCCTTATAATTCAAAATGAAAATTTCTGAGTATGTACACCTATGTAATACATATATCGTGAGAGTCAAAAGTGAGTATACACTTTAAAAGAAGTCGCTAAGCATTGTGTTTTGCGATTAAAATTTGCAAAGCAATACCAAACTGAACCAGTGCAATTCGTAAGAGTAAGTTCGAAATTTTTTGGAAATATAATTTAGAGCATACGTGTAAGATATATTGAATAAAATCTATGATTTCAGAGTGTATATGTTACGGTAAATGTGTAATAAATTGATGATTATGTATAATAACCGGTTATTATGCATAATCACCGGATTAATCACATTTACCGTAACATATACACTATATTCACTGTTAGCTCTCATTGTAAGTACATACATGCATATCTGACTAAATTAAATAAAAAACTAAAAAGAAAATAAAAAACTTACTCTCAATTTTATATTGCATCCGGTAATAAGGCACGCGGACTTGTTGTCGTCTACGTTAAATGAAAAGTACTCACGCACAGGATGTTGCATTATGTAAAATTAAATATAAAATCAAATTTTCAATATATATATATATATGTGGGACCAGGTGAAATGATTTGAGACGGTTTCGCTTTTGTATCGCCTTTATTGCGCGGAGGACCTGCGTCTGTCCTATACACAAGTAAGTAAACGCTAACGTCTTATTGTTAGTACGACCGCAATGGTATTTTAGAGTTATTTAAATTGAAATATCTCCTGAACTACTAACTTTTCGACATACATAGGTTAGTACTTTTTTATAACGAATGTCCAGCTGCATCGATTGATGTATTAAAAAATACCTCATTCCTTTTAAAAAAATAAAGGCGACCTTCATATCTCTAGAAAAAATTACATAAGAATAAAAATTTTTTTGGTATCGTATGAGCCCCAACTTTGTATTTCAGACATTTGTCGTATCTTTAAAAACAACAAAGATATTCAAGGTGGTCAAGTTAGCTGGGACACCCTGTATATATATATAATATACATATAATTGTCAATCTGCTATGTATGTCGCGACTTTGGTACCGTTAATTCACATACTGAATTTCATAGGATTTTCAACGCCCTATATACATATTCCAAACTTAACAAAATACGATCGGGAAACAATCGGGACCAGTGTCGCCAGACAGGCACTGAAACGAGTGCCTCTCTGGCGACTCTTTTCCTTTTCCCCTTCCACTAACCCATTTTACCACCATGCGCATACTCCAACGTCCCACACTAAAACCGTAGACTGGTCGCGCGATGACGCGACGGGAATAGGAGCGGGTCGAAAGGGATGGCCACGCCATGCAGGCCACGTTGCGCGTGCCGCGACGCGACCAGTCTACGGTTTTAGTGGGGGACATTGGAGTATGCTCATGATGGTGGAATGGATTAGTGGAAGGAGAAAAGGAAAAGAGTCGCCAGATAGGCACCGAAACGGGGCTTGTCTGGCGACACTGATCGGGACGCTGAAGTGAGATAGGTCTCAGGTGCAACAATGAGCAGTCACGCTCGCGGAGGTCCTGAAGTGGTGTATCTATATAATATAATACTTTAACTATGTATTGTATATATTGAGTTGTAAAGTACAATCAATTTATTACCGTGATACATCACTTAAATATATTATTGTAAATATATACTATATATATATACTATATACTATATATAATATATATTTACAATAATATATTTAAGTGATGTATCACGGTAATAAATTGATTATACTTTACAACTCAATGTATACAATACATAGTTAAAGTATTATATTATCATTGCATATTATTCCATATTAATATTATCATAATTAGTAGACAGTAAATTTATCGTAAATATCCGCTACATGCTACATCTAAGAATCAGTATCAATAAGGTTAACCGAACAACAATGTCTCCAGTAACCCGGTTACGCGGGTTACTCCCGGGTTACAAGAACCGAACCCGGTTACAGTTACGTTTAGGATCCCTGGAATAGAGTGAGTTGTGGTTAGGTCGTGGAGGGAGCCTCGCATTTTAAAATCCAGGAGCAGCCCTTCAATATTGAATGTAAAAGAGTGAGACCCTGTTTTCTCTTTCATCTCCTCAGCGTGTTTACAACAGAGAAGTAATCAAACGTCGCGCCACAGCAAGCTTACGTTGCCACGGAGCGTGCAAGAGAGAGAATACGGAAAATTCAATACAGTATTAGCAATACTTTTTTGCAAATATCTCGGAAACTAAAAGCGACTCCCCTATATTGGAAAAGGAAAAAGTTGTTCAAAATGTGTAGCTGCATAACATATTAAAATTTCATCAAAATCGGAGAGGAGGCCTCTTTGTAAATAATTGTAAAATATTTCTCCCGTTAATGATTTTAATAGAGGAGAAATCATATATTGACATCTTCAATTTAAAAAATTTTTACACAAGTGTCACAATATTACTGTGACAGACTCCATACATATAATTGCCCCCGTATTGCTGTATTTTCAAACTGAAATTTCTCGGAAACGAAGCTTCGAATTGAGAAATGTTCTACCTAATTTCTTTTCCTACTTTTTTTTATGTAGAATCTAAGCTTTTCTTCAGAGCGGTGGGGAAATACCGTTACGTACACTCCCAAGATGAAGTTGGGGGTAGTGTGGGACTCGGCTCTCCCTAAGATGATAGTTGGAAGCTAATTATTATATTTTCATTTACACAGGAAGAGAGTAAGGTAAGTATTTAATCTTTTTTACTTACTTCTCATCAACGAATTCTTTAACTTTTGGTGATAAAAATAAGAATAAGGTATTAAAGAATTCGTTAACGAATTCTTTAACTTTTGGTGATAAAAATAAGAATAAGGTATTAAAGAATTCGTTGATGAGAAGTAAGTTAAAAAGATTAAATACTTACCTTATATCCTGTCTAAATGAAAATATAATTATGAGAAATAGATATCTAATTTAAATTACATTACAGTCAC
The DNA here is from genome assembly GCA_028455605.1 of Lasioglossum malachurum. NCBI lineage: Eukaryota > Metazoa > Arthropoda > Insecta > Hymenoptera > Halictidae > Lasioglossum > Lasioglossum malachurum. The sequence continues at coordinate 16,752,599 of CM052311.1, forward strand.
GCATAGCCTACAAGGAGTGCCAGCGACAATCGCAGCGATACGTCGAGTGATCGTTCGTCAAGTGATATACGTCAAGTAAACGTTCAAACACTTCATTATGTTTAATTTTATTGTGTTTTATATATGAGAATACAATATACCTTCAAGCTAGTGAGTTATCAAATCATTTCAACGAAAAAATGATTACATTAGTTTTGTTCACAAAAAGCGATTTCTTGCAAAATCCTGAGGTCGTAGACAAATTTTGAGACCACATTTGAAATTAGCGTGAAAAAATCTACGGGAAATGATATATAGCATGTTAAAAAAAATTTTTTCCGCGCGTAGTAACGAAGAAACCACTTTTTATTGAAATTCTACTAGTTTAACGAATTTTCTGAACGTTAAAAAACGTTCGTACCATAATCTCCCTATTTTTCCCATATTCTGCAAAGTTTCAGCTTTAATTTAAAAAATATTTCATCGCTCTACTTCATTTCTATCGAAAGTTCTTTGATTTTGAATCAAGTATGGTCCAATGTTCCCACTGTGCGCCGCACCGCGCCGTGACATCGCAATGAACAAGAGTTTCTCGATGATGTGAATCCTCTCCGATTTCGATGAAATTTGGATATGTTGTCAAGACCATTATTCTGAACAACATTTCCGTTTAGACTTTTTGGCGGTCGGCTTTAGTTTACGAGATAATCGTGAAAAACTTTACATGTAAATTCATATGGGTATTCATGACAGCGGACACCGCTTGCTAATAATATCTCCGAAACTAAAGCCGTTCGCCAACTCTATTCCGAAGGAAAAAGATATTTAAAACGTCGAGTTTTATAACATATTTCAAGGTCATCGAAATCGGTGAAGACCCACGTCGTCGGCAACTTTTCCCGAACGAGAGAAGAAGCAGAAACTGATTGAATTAAAATCTCACTTGTTCAGCCGTTAATCCATCTGCTGCTTTGAAATGTGTGTCACTGGGTCACTCGGTGACGAACTGCACAGATGTCTTCAGATATACGAGAGTACCGAAAGCTAAGGGACGTTCGGTCAGGTCAACGAATTGTACAGCTGGTGGTAGATAAATAGCAGATATACGACAGCCTGAGGGGTGTGCGGTCAAATCAACGATCCGGACTTCTCACTTTCACTTTCAAATCAATAAACAAATCACATGTTTATTTCGCACAGTTGCAATAATAACATTTGGAATATCACTTACAAGTCTCACTTACAAGGTAATGCGATCACTAGACTGCGGATTTCATACATTTGTACCAAAAATGAGTAGGTGCATTTTAAGACAGTACAGAGATCAAAATAATTTAAAAACACCAATGTATTATTTTCAAATTGTTAAAATGATTACAATAAGAATCAAATACCTGTCTGGCTCCTGTCCCTTGTCATAACAGCAGCCAACTTTCATTTTGCATAAAGATCCGCAGTCTAGTGATTAGTTTAAATATCACTGTCAAAAACACAGCTAATAGCAACCGTTAGCTTTGAATTGACAAGTCTTTGGAGATGTTGTCTCTACCGCGGCTCGAACGACACTGATTTTCCGCAAGATTTTTCTGAAAAATTTAGGAAGTCAAAATTCGAAATGCCCGCTGTAGCACGTTTACGATCAACGACCATGGTCCCGTTGCAAGAACCTATTTTCGTCCGATCACCGAAGTGAAACAACGTGGGGCGCGGGTCAGCTGTAAGATGGGTGACCGCTCGGTGGAAAAGCCGAGGGATGGCCCAGGGTGCTTTTTCGCGTGTTGTTAACACATAGGTGGTCCGAAACCCACTTTAATAAACAGTAGGTCCAAAAAAGAATAAAAGATTGAAGGAATTAGGCCCGATCAACAAGGCCGGCGTTGCTGATATGGACGGAAGTCCGAGGTGCAGCATTCCTCCCTTGAGGAGGATCGCCAAAACTAAATGTAGCACGTTTACGAAAAGGACGGGACGGTTAGACGAACAACAGGATACGAGAAGGATTGCTGCTGTAACTTTCCAAGCTGCAAAATTTCCAGCCGAATATCTCGAAAAGTATGAGAGATATTAAAAAAGTGTAAAACACGTGTCCAAGGATTTCGAGGGAACAGAGGGGGACAGTATCAGTTTTATAATTGGGTGGCATTTACAAGATCATTCGAAGGATAACTTTGTTTTTTCAAATGAAAACCTATATTTTTTACTATGGAATCTCATTGTACGTAAAAAGTCCAGCAATTTTCGTACCATACTGTTTTTATCCGCGCACTAGTTTCGGAGATATTTAAAGAAAAGTAGATAACCATTTCTTGTTAAATGAATACTTTTGTACTCCAACATAATGGTGCTCCCACGTATTACACGTTAACAGTTCGTCAGTGGTTAAACAAATGATTCCCATTAAGATGGATCAGTAGAAGAGTTGTTATTGAATGGGTTACCCTTGGTTCGTCGACAACCCATTTCACCGACACTGTTTTCATCGACATGGTCAAATCGTCGACAAATGTCTTCATCGTCACTATGTTTGACCGACACTATGTTTTCTTCGACACGGTCAAATCGTAGTCATATGTTTTCATCGACAGTCGGCCTTTATCGACAAGTTTGAGTTCATTCATTTCTACTGACGCCAAATTCGCGTATTCGCTAATGTAGATTAATCGTTATTATCATGGTTATGTTCTCGACGCATTAAGTTGCTTGTATAATAAATAATAAAGAGAATTACAAAGCATTGTTATTCAGATCAAAGTTTTTATTGCTACTTTATTAATTAGAATTTCTTCAAATAAACAAACTTTATTGGTAATTATTTACTTTTGGGGGCTTTCTCACCGATTTTGATGACGTTGAAATATGTTGTCAAGGTCATCATTCTGAACAACTTTTTCCTATACATGTTACCGCCGCTCGATTTTAGTTTTCGAGATATTCGCAAAAAACTATCGCTAATACTGTGTTGAATTTTTCGTATTTCTGCACGCTCTGCGGCAACGTAAGGCTGTCCCGGCGCAGCGTTTGTTTACATTTTGCTTCTACACACGCTGTGGAGATGAGAGAAAACAGGGTCTCACTCTCATTGTGTACATTATATATTATATTATATATCATATATTATACATTGTGTACATTATATATTATATTATATATCATATATTATACATTGTGTACATTATATATTATATTATATATTGTATATTATATATTATATGATGTATATTATATATTTATATTATGTATTATATGTATATTGTATATATTATATATATTATATAATGTTATTGATTTCAATTTCAAATCTAACCCAAACCTACTCCGATCACTTTTCGAGATGTTGAAATTTTTATTTACCTATAATATTATATATCATATATTATTATATATTATTATTCTATATTTTATATTATATTTATATATATATCACACTTTGCCACACGGACTGTCCAGGAATGCACAAAATTCAATACAGTATTAGCAATGGTTTTTTGCAAATATCTCGAAAACTAAAATCGAGCGGCGGTAACATATATAGGAAAAAGTTGTTCAGAATGATGACCTTGACAACATATGTGAAGATCATAAAAATCGGTGAGGAAGCCCTTAAAGTAAATAATTACCACTTTATTAATAGGTACACACAAATGAACAAAAAATCATAATATTCCATTTAATTTCAAACATAATTGTGTGAACACATATAAAAAATGTGAATCAACAGAACGAATGCTACGAATGTACATATATAAACTACAAAACATAACAAAATTGTACAATAATTACACAAATATCAAGTAATGAAATTAAAGCAACATGAATAACGAACTCAAACCTGTCGATGAAAACATATGACTACGATTTGACCGTGTCGATGAAAACATAATGTCGGTCAAACCGTGTCGATGAAGACATTTGTCGACGATTTGACTGTGTCGATGGAAACATAGTGTCGACGAAAGTTACTGTCGGTTAAATCGTGTTGATGAAAACAGTGTCGGTGAAATGGGTTGTCGACGAACCAAGGGTAACCCTTACTGAGTGGCCACCAAGATCACCAGATCTTACTCCAGTCGACTTCTTTCTGTGGGGACACTTAAAGTCTGTTGTTTATAAAACACAATCAGAAAGCGTCAACGATCTATGTCGCAGAATTTTACAGGAATGTAGAGCTATTCCAACAGATACCTTCAAAAATGTTCGTTCAGAAATTGAGAATCGTCTGCATTATTGTTTAGAAAACAACGGAGAACATTTCGAAAATTTGTTATAACTATAACAAATACAATCTTTATAACTATAAAGAAATTAGAAACTTTCTATAAAAAAAATTATCGTACGAAAGTTGCTGGTCTTTTTACGTACAATAAGATCCCATAATAAAAAATATAGGTTTCCATTTGAAAAAAACAAAGTTGACCATCAAATGACCTTGAAAATGCCACCCAAATAAAAAATTGATACTGCCCCACTCTTTCCCCCTCGAAATCCTTGGAACTTTTCGAGATATTCGGCTGGAAAGTTTTCAAATGAACATCCTGTACGTGGTGTCCCAGGTTTTAATGTTCAAACTTTGTCAGCATATTCTATGGCACAAAATAAGAAAAAAATGTGTAAACATAGGTCACATAGAGCTATATGTATATACAGGGTGTCCAAAACCACCCGTCCAGGGGTGTTAACTTCTCAGATAAAAGTTGCAAAATATGTACGCGTCGAACAGTACTAGTAAGTCGACCGCGACGAATATGTTTGAGTTTGGGTGATGATGTGTCCTCTTTCTTCTCAAGTGAAAAAGAAGGAAAGGATTTTGGTCTTTTTTAAACTAGGGATATCTATCGATTAAAGTTTTGTACACGTGGAACTAAAAATGAAGAAATTATGGTGTGTGAAACTAGCAGCACATTGTTAAGTGATCGGTTCTTTAAAGAGCTCACAATGCGAGACCTGGAAGCGAATTCGGGTCTTTCGACGTTTCAACATCTCACTATGGAAGGCCTAGAAGCTAATTCGAGTCTTCAAACAGCTCACTATCCCTGTCCTGGAAGCGAATTTTGTTTAGTGGGTACACCCAGTAATACCACCACATTTACTGGGGACTCCCACACTTTCTGGAGGTTGGGATGGCCCCAGAAGTCAGTGTATAAAACATTTGACCTTCCTGCACTTTAAACAATAAAAAGAAGCCACATTATACCGTGTTTAAACTCATTTTAATCAAAAAATCTTACAAATTAGTTAGTAAAAGTTGCAGAAATAATGAATAAATAATAAAAAATTTCTATATTCGCGTTACCATTGCAATCGATACGTAAGCCTTTGATCCTTTCCGGCTGTTATGACTCTGCGCATCTCTTTCTTTCCACATGCTGTTCTTCTTGGCGTTCGAAACATTCAGCGCATATTAAGCAAGTAAATATAATCGCAATTCTATCGTGTTTGGTCTCGTTTTAATCAGAAAAAAATCACCAATCCGTTGGTAAAGGTTTCGTAAAGAAATAACAAGAAGTAAGAAAGTTTCATCATTGCTCATATTAGTATTGCATCATCGATATTCGACCTCGGAAGACCCTAGTAGTGGTGATAAAATTTTTACACAATCCATACAGACGAAAGTCACCATGCGAAGACACACTGTAGTTGATAGCAGGGTGACCGGTACACTGGTAGTGAAGAAACCAGTACAGTGGTAGTGAGAGTTGTGAGGCGATAGTGGGGAAGAAGTTGCCCGGGCTAATCCCATATGTAGAGTTATGTTGTAACAGATTCCATACGAAAAGCTGTCTTCTTTTCATTTGACCCATTTCTTTATCAAATAAAATACTGTTTTTGTTAAACAAAAACATTTCGAAAAAGAGAGCCGGTTTTAATTCACGTTCATCATTTTATCGTTTCAGACTCGGTGTACTGGTGCACCACGGAAGAGCGAACAATGGATATGAGAAGAGGAGAGGCTAAGTAGCAGACTGCAGGTACAGGAACAGAAAGGGTGAAGCAGTAGGTAAAACGACCAAAAGAAACTCGAACAGAGAGACAGGTAGAGAAGAAGACACGAATTAGGCGGAACCGAGATTAAGAAGATCCATTCGTGAAGAGAAGTTAAACGAAAGTTAATAGAAAGATGAAGGAGAACGGTTTATGGGTCGTGCTTTGGACGCTGTGTCTTTTGGTGGGGTTGAGCTTTGCGCAGACGTCGCAGCTCTGCCCTACCGCTGGTGAGATCTCACCCTGTACCTGCACCCCGAAAACATCCGGCTTGGACATAGTATGCGAGTCCACGGACCTGACGCACATCGTCAATACTATGACGGCGCTCAAAAAGAGACCCAATCCGGTCATCTTTTACTTGCGTCTCAGGCACAACAGCTTGCCGAAACTGCAGCGCTATATATTCCTTGGCCTCGTTATCCACCACCTCACCATTCACAATAGCAGCCTCGCAGTACTCGAGGAATCTTCCTTGAGCTCCATCGGTAAGTTCTCTCCATTATACGAAGCTCACAGTCAAAAACACGATATCGTAGTCGTTAGTATAATCGTCTTCTGGAAGATCTCTGACAAGCTTCTGTAAAGCCCTTTCTAGGTTCGACGGAGGAGACCGTTTTAAAGGGGCCCCTAGACGATCAATAATATTGTCAATGTAAGTTAACAATAATATTGAAGCTCCCGTCAATATTCTATCAATACGGCGACTACGCACTGTTGTTTCGAAAAACGTGTGTATACTCATTATACATTTTATGACGAGGTGGCGATTTTCTTCTTGAATTTTTCAACGGTGAAATCCGGTTTGAACTGTCTGCTGATATTTTCTCAAGACCAGCGGTATAGACAACGGGCCTTAATAGCGGTGTGCTCGACTCGCCTCTACCTGAAACGGGGGTACACGGCGTCCTTTACCAGCTCATTGTGACGCCAATTTTGATGGCTCAATCTTTTTTGGGGGCTCATTTTAAAGAGGAAACTTCAAGGAATATAACCATATTTTTTTCAAAATTTAAAGCACTCTGGCCCCTCATCGAAAAAAACGTAAAAAAAGAATTTATTTATATTTTTCGACATTATAAAGTTGATTTGCGAGGTTGAAAAAATTATTTTTTAATAGCCCAATCCTTTTTGAATAAAACAAAAAAAATGTAGCTCAATCGGACAAACAGTTCCTGAGATAAAAATTCGAAAGTGTGGCCCGTTTTCGCCAAAATAGGCAAGAACTAAAAACTTTGACGGCCTGCCATGTCTAAAAAAATTCGAAACCGGCTAAATGATGACTTAAACTCCCCCCAATTTCGCATGGACTACAACATATTTAATTTAGAACAAAATCGACCATGGTGCCTGCAAAAAGTGATCGATTTGGCATGGAATAACCCCATGGAATGGCCCTTTGAATGCGCCTCGTCAATATTATTGATAGGCGTATTGACAATAATATTGATCATCTAGGGGCCCCTTAAGTCAGTTCGCCTACTCCTTCCACTGGGGGGCATACCCGCGAGGGGCCAAGAAGCTCAAGCTGCCTCGGTCGCCGAGCAGTGTAAATATGCCGCGTAATCCGATACCGGGTCTTGTATATCGGTGTGAACCATTACTAATCCAATTACAAAATTTCTTTATTTTTCATTATTTTTTTTATATGGAACCTTGATCAACACTACTCTAATGAAAATGATACCAAATATGATATAATTCCGATGATATTTAATTTTGTAATGAACGATGAATGTTTCGGACGTAAGGAAGAACAGCGTATGGGAAATGCCTTGAATTGTGCCGGCGCGCTGCGACTCTTTCTTTTCCAAACAACGTCCTTTTTTGCGTCGAAAACTTTGATCGTTCATTACACAGGTAAATATAATTGGAATTATATCATATTTGGTATAATTTTCATTAGAAAAATGCTACGAATATGTTGGTCAAAGTCCCATAAAAAGATAATGAAAAATAAAGAAGTTTTGTTATTGGAATAGGTGTATTTACACTTCTCGACGACCGAGGCCTCTCGAACTTCGCTGTTCTTTAGTACGTTCGGCGCGGTCGACGAGGCCACAAACAAATAGTATCCGATCCCGATCTCGATGTCACAACACACAACTGAGAATTGACTTACAATTAGATTGGGACTTTACTGTATTAGGGAGGAATGGGCTTTTCTCATCATAACTGTCGCAAGGTCTCTACCGTAGCTGTCCAAATTTGATCTCCGCTCCCCTACTGGGGGGATCTCCCTTGGAACCAGTCATGCGGTAAACACGCTCGACAACCTAGTCATCGAGGAGTCGAGCATCGGTGACACTTACGCTAATGCAAGCGATTGTATTAGACTGCAACTTTTCTAATTTTTATATAATTACAATGATAATTAAATCAAATAAGACAAAGTATTTATTCCATTTCTGACCTTGTGCGCTCTTGAAGGTCATTATGTCGTATTGGGATGAATTCGTTTTGGCATACGTTTTCGTATGTCATAAAAATACATTGCATGCCATTTACAGAACTGAAATTCCATTTCTAAAAAATAAAGTAGATAAAAAATTAGAGACATCATTGCATTGCTTGCAAACAACAGTATAACTTTCTTCTCTTTCATTTTATTTTCAAATCGCAACAGATTAAAAAAAAACGCTGGCTAGTAATGAAGCGAACATCCTGTATATGTATACTTATACGATGCATAGTAATTATAAATATTGTAACGCGACGAAAAACACGATATGACGCCAGAGCGCTGTTAAATGGTATAAACCAATTTATAATGCGTAACGTAATTTAAATTATTCATTCAAAACTATTAATTATTATATTATTTGCTGTATTATTTGCAATAACGTTTACCATTTCGAAAACTAATTTTACGCTTGCTTCCTGCATACTAAGCTTACCCAAAGAATATTTTTCCGCTGTTGCCTGTGGCCTGGAAAAATCTACAGAAGTTACACTTCCTCAATATGGATTGTTAGAATTTATTTAATAACTTGCGTTATTACAGGGAAATGTAAAAACACTTTTTAAAATATTTCTTTAATAATAAAGAAATACCATTGGGACTTTCTCACGGCTTTGTACATCTAGCATGCACCGTTCGCAACACTATGCCCCGTCTGTTCTATTTATTGTTGGTTTTTCGTTCTCTTCTTAAATACTTGAAAAATATTCTAGCTTTTATACGCGTCTGTATTTTTGTACCTTACGTTCTGCTTGGATTATTCTATTTTTGTAAACTGAACCTACCCTATTCTATATTCTTGTATAAACATCGATGCCTTCTCAGTGCCACAGTTACCTCTTTTCTTTTTTCCTTTTTAGCTATTCCACTCCCGCTGGGTTCATTCCATTTCATTTTAAATATTTCTCTCTCTAGCTTTCGTTCGTTCGTCTGATCTTTTCCTTTTATCTTTGTTCTTAAACATTTCTTAAGTTTTCGTCTGATCTTCATCCTCCTCCCTGCAGAACCAAATAATTAGAGGTACGCGTACCCAAACTGTAGCTTGACTTCATCCATACATGTATGTGTATCGTGGCTGAAACTTTTCCACTTCTTTTCCATCTTCAAATCTCAACAATTGTACGCTACACGTTGCTCCCATACCATCATACGGGATATACACTCTACGAAATTTTCTACGAAGTAAAATGACTAACTACAGTAAAGTCTATCTAAAGCAGTGTTTCCCAACCTTTTTATGCCATGTCCCACCTAAGGCTTCCTAAAACTATACATAAATTTTAAACATATACATATACATAAATTTTAACATTAAAAAATTTTTTTTTAATAATTGATCGCCGAAGAAACTTAAATGATAGGTTTTAGGAAGAAATCACTAGCAAATTGTTGAGGGAACACAGTACGTAAATTTTCAAGACATATAATGGAGAGAACTGAAACTCAAGTACGAAATAATTTTAATGAAAGAGATTTGTCTATATTATTTTAATTATTAGTAATTATTTACACACACACACATTTAGTGAGACCCGTGCGCTTGATGCTTGCTGCAAAGAGATTTTATGTTAGGTTCCAATTTAGTTACCAACAGTCTCAAGTCTCCCCGTTGTTTTATATCCAGCCGATTTATTTCTTTTTTAACAGCAAATCATTTATGGCACTAAATCCACCTTCAGCTAAACTTCTTGCAGATTTGGTTGAATTTGGATATTTGATTTCGGTTTCCTCACAAAGCCATGTCATCGTTCTTTTTATATTAACCCCTCGCTGTATTTTAACGAGTCAGACTCGTCATGAAGGTTTTAACAAAGCCTACGAATGTTATGCGTTTCTTTTTAGATGAAATAATATTTTTGATTCGTTTGTAATCAATATTTAAGCATTCAAACAAATGTAATCATACAAAAAATGTAAATAAAATGGTACGGCAAGGGGTTAAATCAGGGGTGTCCAACCTGTGGTGCATCGCCATAACTGAATCCATCTTCATGTTTTTGTTGAAATAAAACAGTCCTGAAATGAAAACTCAGGATCCAAGAACGTTGTTACAATGTTGTGAGTTGTGTGTGGTGGTGTGCGTCACCTCGAAGTGACGATCGGCGGTCAAAAAAGATGATCGGTGGTCGAAATGACGATCGGCAGCCGAAGCGACGATCGAGTCGCTAGACGCGAATTCAGTTCGACGAAAGACTCGGAATAGGCAGGACATATGTACCTAGTGTAGTTTGCAGAAGTAGACTTTTATAATAAATTACATAGTTTCCTATTTCACTACATTGTGTTTCCACTTATTTAAATCTTGACAGTTTTCAACACCTGAGTGCTCTCAGTTGAAGCCTTCTTACAGCCTTACAGCCTTCTTACTCATCAGTTCGTCGCAATTTTTTGACAGTTCACAATTTTGTGATGTGAATTGCAGGGTTCACGACAGCGATCACCCTATCATCCAAGAGATCGGTGCTCCAATAAACGTGCGTCTTTTGAACGGGCGTAAATTAATTAATTTAGTTTCGTGATTGAGTTATCCTTTTCCCTCCTCTAAGTAAAGCAGATCCTACCTTTATTACTATATTCCAACCTCAACAATGAACATAAGAAGGCAGAAAAAGTGCTGGAGTTGTATAGCGCATCTGATCTCCTATTCGAAAAAATTGTCGCATGGTTTCTAAATGGTTGGCCAGCGCTGGGTTAAGTGAAGTCCATTTTCAAATTGCTCCCCTTAACAATCAAATTGCCCCCCTGTGAGGCATTGGCCTCACGTTGGTAAACACTGATCTAAAAGATCTAAGCCGGATCCTTGGATCCGTGGGCCAACATAGATCTATAAGCCCGGTGGTTTATATTCAGTTCAGTGTCAGATCCGGGGCTTTTGTTTTGTTTCAGGGCGGTGGGGAAATGCTGTTACGCACACCCCCATTTTTTACGGGTGAGGGGGAAAATGCCATTACGCACACCCCAGAAAGGAGTAGTGTGGGGCTCGGGCCGCAAGTGTTCAGCGTACCCATACCCACTAAAAACCTCAACCTCACCCGGGACGGTCAATGGACCGCCTCTCTACTCAACATATTTGCTGAAGAAACTTGAAGTTGAGGCCCCGTTGACCACATTTCTCTCATCCATCTTCCATTCTTCAGTCTCTGCCACACCTATTCTTGGCACATCTGTTACGCACACCCTCTAAGATGAAGTTCGGAGGGTGGTGTGGGGCTAGGCTTCCCCTTAAATGGAAATTGGGGGAACAGGACTTACATCCCTACCCATACCCACTAAAACCCCACCACCCGCGCCCGGGGCCTATCTCTTCTCCACTATGCCCGATATACCACTGTGGGTCCTACTTTTCGCATTTACTCCCGTGGTGGTGGGCGACTCATCTTATCAGGTCTCCTGCGTTCTCATTGGGCTTATCCTTTTCCGTAAGTGTCAGATCCGAGGCTGGACAGAGTTTGGTTACTCTGGTTTTTAATCTAACATTTATACACGACTTTTCTTGCCGTCCGTGCCAGGGTTCGTTCCAATATTTCTTCTCGTCACGATCGCGGTCAGATCACTTAGCTTGAACGTCTGACCATTTCCACATGACCTTACGAGAGCGCATTGACAGTTCCCTGCTGTGCATGGCACAAACAAAATGTTTTTGGGGGCTCTACAGCTCCTTAGGTTAACTATCGGTATCTCTCCTCTACAACATCATAGAGATAGGAAACATTCCAACCACTTGGTGAAACAGCATCACACATCCTTATACATATTTATGGTATAAGTAAATTATACGCAGTGTGGCAATTAAATAACGAGACTGGTGTGAGAAATGTGATTTAGTAATAATAAAGTTACATTTAACTTTTATCCCCTCCAACACTGCTCAAACAATGCTGTAGGTCACCAGCTGTCAGCCTCTTCAATTTCGAAAATTTCGACTTGCTTGGCAGTGCATCGATTGACGCTTTGTTTCTGGGTCGTACTGGAAAATTCAGGTTTCGTCACATGTGATAATTTTTTGTCAGCATGTCTGGTTGTTCTGTGAGTCGTTCCATGATGTCAGAGCAAATGTTCATCCGATTGTCTTTTTGTTTCTGAGTGAGGTTTTTTGGGACCATTTTTGCACAAACTTTTGTCATGTTTAATTCATTATGCAAAATGTGTCTTACTGTCTCTTTGTTAGTGTTTACTCAAACGTCGGTCTTTCTGCACAATTTCATTAATTTTCTTAACGATTCCTTCAATTTTTGCAATCACAGGTCGACCGGGACGTTCATCATCTTCGACGACTTCCCGCCATCAGAAAATAGTTTGTGTCATTCGAAAACTCGTGCACGTGACGTTACATTATCACCATACACCTCCTTTAACAATTGCAAACGCTCCGTTGGTTTAATTTCCCAAAGAATTTGAGGTTAATTCGCTGCTCGACTTTAACGTCAACCATGATCGAAGCACTGCAACACAACCTCTACAATTAACGCTAGACAAGAAACAAAACCAGACAGACAAAACTACGAATTGTTGCTCCGGAAGCATCAAAATCAACAACCTACTAATGACAACCTCGCCGGATGCTATTGCGTAGTGGAAAGTGCCCAGTCTCGTTATTTAATTGCCACACCTCATACATATAATCTTCTTAAATAATTTATCACTTTATACGCAACATTCTTTAAATTTTGTCTGCAATTGTGAACAATAGGGATTTTTTGCAAGAAATTGTTTACACATTAGCTAGCGAACTAATTCTTCTAACAACACAAAAAAGCTCAAGTCGGTTGATCCACAATTTAAAAAATTATACATTTCTAAAAAGAGCACAAATTCTTTTTGCTCTGACTGTATGTATAATTATTGTATACCACAATTAATGTATGAAAAGGTGCATTTGCATTAAAATTTATTATCTAAAAATGACTACACTTTGGCCTGTATGAACAAGCTTTGTAATAAGTTCACTTCCATTTCTGTCTCGTATTAATTTCTATTTCAGATAATACAGTCATGCGTTGCACTCATATTAGAAGAGATGGCGGTGGAAGCTTATGCTTCGTCACGTGCCAACGTTAAACGGGATCCATTTTAATTTAATCGCGCTTTTGATGTGACTGAGCGCTTTGATCCCCGCTCATTTCCCTTATCCTGGACAGTAGCCTTTCAAGAATTCCGGCACGATTGAAATCTTTCGTTGACTAAGTCAGTATCAACTGACATCTTAAAATCTTAGGACGAAGTTCCGGTCGAAGAAACTCTTCAGTTTGTTGAGATCTTTTTTCTTACATCCAATCCCTATTATTAACACATACATGATACATATCTAAGTATACACTCGCGTAGTATTCGACGACACGTGGCATTTTTGTTTCTAGGATGTGTTTCCAACCTTTTCTGTGCCATGCCCCACCTAAGCCTTTCTAAAATTCTTATGCCCCCTATGTAACATACACATAATCTTTAATATTCAAAAATTGAATAAAATGCTGACGCCCCCTATACACATAATTTTTAATATTCAAGAATTGAATTATTCGCTGAAGAAACTTGTCCCTTTGCACTCGAAGCTATTTTAACTCGAAAATGAAACATTTCTTCAGACCTACAATATTTCCATTTCCCATAATTTTACCACGTTTTTATTAGCTCGCTTTCTTGTTTGTCTGTTTGTCTGTCTGTTCGGTACAAATCTTGCAATTGATTTTAAACTAACTTCCGGATGAGCTGGAGACTTGAAATTTTAAACATAGCTCAGAACTGGATGACAATGCAATATCCCAAAAAAATTAAAAAAAAAAACTGTGCGTTTACGAGATAGTAATTAGAAAATCGTAGTAACTGGACCGGGATTCGAACCCGAGCCTCAGTAAATATGCTCGGTAAAGGTAGTATTTACGTCATCGATTCAGCGATAGCCAATCCGCGCGACAGAGCGTTTCCCATTCCCTTACGCGTTCCCACTCCACGGACCCAGTTCGCACCGTTGGAGCTCAGTGTGCGTTCAAGTTCTGTGCGTGGTGTATACATAGTTACTATTTACGTATTATTATACTTCAATAATGTTTGTTTACCAAGCGAAAATTCAGGTACACCGAGATTCTCCGTCGAAGCATTTTCTTTGACATTTTACCACGGCGTTTCGATATGACGCGGTCACAATTCCGCCAGAAATGTACTACATGTCTCTGTTGTAATCTCATCACGATGTTTAAAATCGATTGAAAAATTTCACACACACAAGACTAAAAAGCAGAAAATAATTATTTAAATAAAAATAAATTTTTAAAAAATACCACGTTTTTAAAACGGACTAAAAAGTATAAAATAATTTTTCCTAGCCCCATACAGGTTCCTAACCCCATACAGATTGTGAATTTTTAATAGCTATGAAAATACTTGTAAGATTTAAAACGAAAAACGTGGGACGCAAGATAATATTGTAGTAAGGAGTGTAGAGAGTAGCTGCCGTTCTGAAAACACACACAACAGTTCATATCATTTGCAGTGGAATAAAATTGTTAGTGACTTAGGTGAACTATTCATGCATGAATTATTAATTAAGGCAAGCGCCTCACGTTTTTCGTTTTAAATCTTACAAGTATTTTCATAGCTATTAAAAATTCACAATCTGTATGGGGTTAGGAACCTGTATGGGGCTAGGAAACATTATTTTATACTTTTTAGTCCGTTTTAAAAACGTGGTATTTTTTAAAAATTTATTTTTATTTAGATAATTATTTGAAATTTTATGAATACCAAATTGGTGTAATACCTCGTACAATACCTAAATCTTAAATAATTGATTAGATACCGATATACATATATGTATTTAATAATGTAAACAATATTTTGGGTAATGGTACAGCAATTTTTAGTGACGCCATATTATTTTTATTTATTATAACGAAATTAGAAAATCTGTATGCTTTACTTACATCGGTACGACTAAAGTAACCGGTTTCCTAAGTCGTACCACCTATAGCCTAAGTCGTACCTAAGAATTCAATTAAGCAACAATAATATTTAAAACGTATTTTTTATTAATCTGTTTACATGACACACAGGTATTCAGTTAGTACAGACATCAGATACAAATTTTTTTGTTCTTTTGTCAACTCCAGCGCATACATCGTGCACCCATGATTTGCACTTCAAGCATTGAATCATGTTTTCCTCCCGATCTTCTCCACAAATAAAACAAAACCAATCGCTTTTCTTCGTTTTAATTTTTAATGCCAATTCCTTTTTATTAATTACTTTACTCTTTACTACTTTAATACTTTACGAATTGCATTTTTTATGTTTTCTTTATTCTGCGTTGACGTTATTTCGACTGACGAGGTAGAATCTCATATGGGTACCACTTAAGACACGGCACAAGTTAAATTTAAAAAGTAAACATAACCTAACATTGAATCAAATTAATACGATTTCGTTTCGACAAAACGATTACGTAAATTCTACTGAATTTACATTTAATAAGGAACATAATTTTATCAATAATTTACTTGCAAGATTAACTACCAAACATATGCAGAAAATTATAAGAAAATTGAAATAAACTTACTTGATGACGGGATTTATGAGGCTGGTTTATGGCAGACAATAATACGTAAAGCAACTTGGTAAAGCAATAGATGTATATTTGGTTGCCGTTGTGTGTGCTGTTGTCGCCGAAGTTCGTTCAAAATTCAAGTGGTGCGGCTTAGGGAACGCGCACAGTGGACCCGTTTTCGTCCGATTTGGCCGACGTTCGACGATTCTGTCTCTTTTTTCAAGCGTGCGAAAAAGAGGCATAACGTCGGACGTCGGTCGAACCGGGTCCACTGTATGCGTTCCCTTAAGCACTGGTACGACTTGAGCAACTTTACCCTACGATGGTCAAGTTAGGTGAAATACCCTGTATATTACGTTCATGCTTGAAAAATCTGTAGTCCACTGTGTAAACTTAACAAGATTGAAAAGTATGAACAGCGAGAGGATAATGAGGAGAAGACAAGTATAAAGATGAAATAGAGAGTTAAATACAGGGTTTCCCAAAACTCCTTCAAGTCCCGGAAATGGGAGGTTCCTTAGGTCACTTGAAGCGACATTTCCCTTTGCAAAAATGCCCGCAGCGGCTTTGTTTAGGAGTTATTAGCAAAAAACACAGACCAATCTCACCAATCAGAGCGCGACATAGACGCGAGCTGGCACTGTCGGCCCCGCGCCAACTGTCTATTGGCCGACTGTGCCAAGTCGCGCTCTCATTGGTCCGGGTTTTTCGTTAATAACTCCTAAAGAAAGCCGCGGCGGTAATTTTTGCAAAGGAAAATGTCGCTTCAAATGATCTAAGGAACCTCCAGTGCCAGAAGAATGTACAAAGAATTGAGATGATCGGTCGATCGAGTGTCTAGCAAGCAAAGATTTGATGCTAGATCAAAGACGCGTGAACAATGCCAAGATAAGAGCGTGATTGCGAAGCTGAATGGTAACGAACGATAACGAACGATAATAAACGACAATCGGTGCGAGCGATTATCGCAGCTCTCTTTATAGTCTGGTGAGCCATCGGTGTCGGCAGGAGCGGGGAATGGGGACTTTGAAATTGAACATCTAGGATCGCATCAACGTTTGTTAGGGCAACGACCTAACGAACGGTGCTGCGAAGGAGACAAAGGAATTGTGTAACCAATTTGACATAAAGAGAAAAGGATATGATAGCCCAAGCGACAATAACAGCGGGTTCGATGGACTATCGACACGGCGAGGTTTACAAACTCGGTTGATTACCTCGCCGGTTGTCATCGAACTCGAACAGCTGATATCGTCGGTGAGGCAAAAATACATCCCGCGGCAGAATGTTTCCGATCGGAGGCATTGATACGGATTTTAGAGAAAACATTCACAATTTATAAGTATAAAATATTACTTTATGGAGTTAAAACTGATGGGAAATGAAAAGGGTCTCGTTGAAGAATGAAGAACAACAAAATAACACAAGCTTCCATTTATTATAACTAATACAAAAGTTTCCGATTAATAGAACAGCTGGAAGAAAGTTTCCGATTCGATTTACACTGTCCAACACCAAAATTGTTTAACAATTACTGTTGAATGATTCTTATAGAGTTTTCTGCGCTGATTCCGAATCTGCCCTTAATTTTTCCTCTAGACACACAGTTTTTGAGAAACTTGATTTTGAAAAAAAAAATTATTTTTCAGCTTTAAACAAATATTGTGATGTTATTATAAAAGATATTGGATTGTTCTTTGCAGCAAAAGATTCTGTAGACCTTCCCAAATACAGTGATATCTAATATTAATACATTATGAATGTTTGAACATGTTTAAACCATCGTTAAAGATGGACACCTCTTTTGCACCAATTGTTGAGGACATTTTTCAGTTTATCTTAAAAAATATGGGTCCAGTGTAAAATCGAACTATATCACGCGATAGAGCAGCCCGTTGTCTTGAGAAACCACCCTTTGCAAGGACGAAGTTTGCAATGTTGACATTTTTTCGAACCAAAAAACAAACTATCTTCGCCCGACATAAGTTGCCGCCAGTGGCGCTCACCACTAGAACTGCCGGTCGGTCGCCGCGCCGCGCCGCGGTGTCACTGGCGGCAACTCATGTCGGGCGAAGATATTTTGCTTTTTGGTTCGAAAAAACGTTGACGTTGCAAACTTCGTCTCGCAAAGGGTGGTTTCTCAAGATATAAGTCTGCCCTATTGCGTGATATAGTTCGATTTTACACTGGACTCTTATTTTTTAAGATAAACTGAAAAATGTCCTCAACAATTGGTGCAAAAGAGGTGTCTCTCCATCTTTAACGATGGTTTAAACATGTTCAAACATTCATAATGTATTAATATTAGATATCACTGTATTTGGGAAGGTCTACAGAATCTTTTGCCGCAAAGAACAATCCAATATCTTTTATAATAACATCACAATATTTGTTTAAAGCTGAAAAATAATTTTTTTTTTCAAAATCAAGTTTCTCAAAAACTGTGTGTCTAGAGGAAAAATTAAGGGCAGATTCGGAATCAGCGCAAAAAACTGTATAAGAATCATCCAACAGTAAGTAATTGTTGAACAATTTTGGTGTTGCACAGTGTAGATCGAATCGGAAACTTTCTTCCAGCTGTTCTATTAATCGGAAATTTTTTTCCGTATAACATTTTGTTTATTTTCCTGTTTCTTTGTTATAATAAATGGAAGCTTATGTTATTTTGTTGTTTTTCATTCCTCAATAAGCTCGTTTTCATTTCACATCAGTTTTAACTCCATAAAGTAATATTTCGTATCAATGCCTACGATCGCGGAAACATTCTGCCAGGGGGTGTATAAGAAATGTTAATACCGCGGGTTAACGCCCGGAATCGAATCGCATCTTGGTAGGGAACGGACTGTTGGATTTTAAACATCCACTGATTAAAACATTTAAGTTGAAAATGATGAATAATTTCACGTGACCATATTTTTCCACAGGAACTCAATTGACGCAGTTGGACCTATCTCAGAATGCTTTGATTTCGGTGCCAACGGTCGCGTTAAAAGGTCTTCACCAGCTGCTTATTCTGAATCTGAACCATAATAAGATGAACGTCATTCACGGAAAAGCCTTCGAAGGTCTCGATACTCTTGAAATCCTTTCCCTGTACGAAAACAAGATTAGCACCATAGAGGCCGACGCTTTTAAAGGACTGCACAAGTATGTTCGTCACCATTAGCACGACTAAAGTTTTACTCATCCTACTTTCAATCTTTACATTGTCGATGGTGAAGTTGAAATCTGATTGTACACTAGATATTTGTGTCAGATACGTACTTTAGTACCAGAAGTATCCAAACTCTCGATGTGAATTGTGAGAACTAAAAGAGTGCGTATCAAAAGTTTAGACGCACCCTATTAGTTTATCAAAAACATACCCTCCGATGAATCTTTGATTGATTTTTTTTATCGTAAGTTTGGAATACTTTAAAACATTATAATTCCTACTAAAACTATTCATATATGGCACTGCAGGGAAGAGTTGTTAGCCAAAATACGAGGGTGATTCAAATATAAACGGTAATTTTGGTAGTGTACTCAGCAAACAGTTCCGAGCTGGATGGTGGAGTGAGGGGTTGATGTACCAGCTTGGTTGGCTTCTCCGCATTGTTTTGTCCTCAGTACAGCCATGAGTGAACAAGATGTTCCTTCGTCTGTTGCACAGCGCATTATCATAAAGCAGCGGTTTCCAACTTTTGTGCTACTACGCCTCCCTAAAAAAAATTTTGTTTTCTGCGCCTCCCTATCTTTTAATAGATATAATAATATAGACACGTTTTAAATAATAATGACTTTATTACAAAAAGTACTGGCGAAAAAAAATGTTGGCGCCTCCCCTGGTAATAGTCTGTGCCTCCCCTAGGGGGCGCGCCTCCCTGGTTGGAAACCGCTGTCATAAAGTCAAGTCTTGCAGTTGACAAGATCAATGTCTTTCGAGAGCTTATTAAAGGTGATAGTCGGTTCACTGTTAAACGAGATGTTCAAACGAGACAAAATCTCCGAAGGTTTAACCTCTTCATTGGTTGGTTACTTTATGATAATGTGCTGTGCAACAGACGAAGGAGCCTATTGTTCACTCATGGCTGTACTGAATACTAAGGACAAAACAAAGCGGAGGAGCTAACCAAGCTGATACTCCCTCCCTAATATACTGACTATCAACCACACACTCCACCATCCAGCTCGGAACTGTTTGCTGAGTACACTACCAAAATTACCGTTTATATTTTAATCACTTTCACATTATATTTGGATCGTATCAGAAGTATATACGCACTTGCTTTTTTTGTTGTTTGTAACTTCATATCGCACACCAGTGACTATATTCATTTTAAGAGTCAAGTTAGTAACATATTAAGGGGGCTCGCGAGGGCACATTCCATTGTTAGCAAAAACAGTGGACCGAAGACACCCGGGGGTGTTGGACAGTTAGGCTGATTCCTAGCCTTGCTCCATGGATTAATCGATCTCATGGCAAGGTCGATTACTACCTGACCCAATTCCTGAGTGGACATGGCTACTTTAGAGCCTACCTGCTCAGGATCGAACAGGCTAGGACGCCAATATGCGGCTACGGTTGCCACGATGAGAGTACTCGCGCTGGTTCGAGATGCGACACGCCCTCCAGCAGGAAATTGGCCCGGTCACTCCCGACAATATCGTGGGGACAATGCTGAAAAGCGTGGGGAACTGGGCAACTATAGCAAAATTATGCACGACGGCTGCTACAAGCAGAAGAAATAGCAGGAGGATCGTTGGAACCCTCCTACTCAAAACTAGATGTTAGGACAAGATTCCGTACCAAAAAGGGGCACGCAACGGCGACACCCTCCTGAAGTCATGTGAGAAACCGGTCCGGGAAGGGGGAAGTCGCGTTAAGGGTTAGCAGTTTTTTTTAGTGGGTAGGAATCCCACATATCCCGGGAATCTTGAACACATCCGTAGATTTTTCTGCTGTCTCCATCACAATAAGCAAAAAAAAAATTATTCACGAGTGTTATTATTGTTACTGCGTACTATTATTTGGCACCGCGACAATAGGAAAGTTAACCCTTTGCACTCGGAGCTATTTTAACTCGAAAATTCAAGATTTCTTCCGACCTAGAATATTTCCATTCCCTATGATTTTTAAAATTTTATGGATATGAAATTGGTACAATAACTAATACAATACCTAAATGCTTAGTAATTGATTAGGTACCGACACATCTAATAATGCAAACAATATTCGAGTCACAACTCGAATGCTTAGGATTAAGTAAGTTGGCGGATTTTGAAGAAGGCCAAATAATGGCACTTTCCTCCGTAAGAACTAGTAACAGAGAAATATTCCGGACCTTAAAGGTCGTCGCACACTAGAACGCCCCGCCGCCTCTCCGGCACCGCGCGCCTCCAGCTGTTTTGGGTTTCTTCTATGTAGTTCATAGTTCTATGTTTTACATGACGCATGGGCAAATTTTTGCTCGATCAGAGGCATTTTCAAG
>CM052311.1:16774125-16817105 GCA_028455605.1 Lasioglossum malachurum
TATATATTATATTTATAATATATATTATATATATTATAAATATTATACAATATTATATACTATGAGAGTGAGACCCTGTTTTCTATCTCATCTCCACAGCGCGTTTAGAAACAAAATGTAAACATGCCGCGCCGGGGCAGGCTTACGTTGCTACGTAGCGTCCAACAATACGAAAAATTTAATACAGTTTTAGCGATAGTTTTTTGTGCAAATATCTCGAAAACTAAAAGCGACCCCCCTATATTGGAAAAGGAAAAAGTTGTTCAAAATGTGTTGCTGCATAACATATTAAAATTTCATCAAAATCGGAGAGGAGGCCTCTTTGTAAATAATTACTGAAACTAAATTGAATGTTATTTCTCCCGTTAATGATTTTAATAGAGGAGAAATCATACATTGATATCAAATTTAATATCTTACAACATATAATTTTTTGTTGATTGTTGCATAAATACAGAATAAATATCTATTTCTTCGATAACAGAACTCTTACGTGATCAGTAGAGAGCGGATTTTATGCCTTTATAACAAAAAAAAAAATGAGAAAGTCTAATTTAGAATTGCAATCAAATTAGAAAAATTTCAATATACTTTTATATTATTTTGAACCTGTTAAACATATTAAGAGAAACAATAAATTTCTACTTCACTTCAGGTTATTGCAATTCAGGTAGAACATTTTTATTTCGCATAAAGATCCGCTAAGGATCTCAAAGAGAAGGCGTAGGATATACGGACTACGCTTGCAAATCTACATTATCGACATCACTGTGTGCTTGTGCTGCCATCCAGTGGCTCCGCTGGTTAGACGACACATGACGCTCACTGCATATCAACATGGCAGCGCCCTTACCTATCAGAAACGCTTAAAATCGTTCAAGTTTAAACACGCATAACTTTTGAATCACTGAATTCCTAACTTTAGAACTTGGATTTTCGGCATTTTCTATCCAAAATCTACAGGGTTTCATAAAACAAGTTAAAACTTTGTAGTTTCTGGAGATGAAGCTCAATCGTATTTCATTAATATATACTTCTAAAGAAAACTTGAAGAAATATACGTAAAAAAACGACATAATTCAATTATTATGGAATAATAATTTTTATGGTGTGCTATAATTTTGTCCGAGAGTGTAGCTGTGTAAAATATTCTTGGTAATCTCCTATGTCCTATACTATTGTTTCTACTAAAAAGATTAGAAAATTTCACTTAAATAGCAAATAACTGTAATAATAAATTCACGACAGGATTCTAATAATTTCACAGTGAGAACAGTTGTTTTCATCCGTGACACGTTTTCCTCGATGATAAACGTTACGAATGCAATTTCATCGAACGAATTGAAATCACGTAACCTGGATGTGAAGATAGCGTAAACAATCTCCTTTGCAGGACTGAAAAGCTTGGATTCGTTAGTATTGTCACACAATCGTCTCCGTGAAGTTCCAGCCCGTGTATTCTCCCACTTGACGCAATTAAACTCTTTGGAGCTAGATGGAAATCAAATTACCCATGTGGATCCGGATGCGTTCATCGGTCTTGAAGGTAAGTGCATCCGTTCGCTTGTTACACACAGCTTTTATTACACTGGTGACATGCTGCTTCACCTTTATTCGTAAATAAAATACCAACGTAACTAGAATAATCGCACCCTCGTAATAATCTCCAAGTTAAGGGGGTATTCTGGTTTCTCTTCTTCAATAAATCGATTTGCCGCATTTTCTTTAAGCATAATTGTTGTAGAATATGTCTACAAAGGATTTGTTTGAATCCGAAAAATTAACGTAGTTACAGTGATCGGTTTGCTGTGACTTTTTTCTCTGTAATATAGAGACTAACACCTTGCCCTACGATTGATTTTACGGTTTCAGTGACTAGAAATCTTTTGTTGATCGTAATTTCCTAGAAAAAAAGACAGTTTATATCTATAGTATGCCTTCCTGTTCTGCAATAGCTGTACACTGTAGTTTTAACAAAACCAAAAAAAAATTTAAGTCCGGTTTAAATGAAATTAGTAACATACTGAAAGTAATAACTATTTAGAACGGGACCCTAACTGTTATAACCAAAAAGAAATAAGGTCATGGAATAACAAGTATTTCATCGATTAAAATTGTATTGGTTACAAATAAGGATTATAAGTAACTGAACATTTTTTTTCTTGTTGATAAATATTATCGTTGAGAGAAATTAATTTCGATCACTTATAACAGTTATCAATGAGAGAAATTTATTTCGATCGCTCATAACAGTTATCGATGGGAGAAGTTTATTTCGGTCGCTCATAACTGTTATTTTTGGTCCCTGTTTTAGTCCCGATATTGTAAGGAAGGGATTAAATAATAGATATTTTACGTGACTTTACCATATTTTTACCACGTTTTTATTAACTCGTTTTCTTTTCTGTCTGTTTGCCTGTTCTGTACAAATTTTGCAATTGATTTAAAACTAACTTCCCGATGAGCAAGATACTTGGAACGGTAAACCTTTCGTTTAGGGGAAGCAGCTCCGATGACCTTCACCTTGACATATGTTGTCGAGGACAACATTCTGAACAACTTTTGTCATTACAACTTCCCGGTGCTCGCTCTTAGTTTTCGAGATATTTGCGAAAAACTATTGCAAATACTGTATTGAATTTTACGCATTCTTGCATGCTCCGTGGCAACGTAAGCCTGTTCTGGGGCGGCATCTGTTTATTTTCTGTTTGTAAACACGTTGTGGGGGTCAGAGAGAAAACAGAAGAGTGTCACTCTATATAGGGTGAGCTTTCAATTTTGTCGGCCCCCCACCACCTAACCCTAACTAATGCTGATCGCATAATTTTTGCATTCTATATAGCCTTCATACAGAATTTGAACTAGTAATGGAAAATTCATGCAATCAGAATTAGTTTTCGAGATACCCCCACCTAACCTAACGAACACACAATACCACACACACTCACCCAGTGTTTCACACCCACCCAAGTTTCTAAAAAGGTTCCCACATTATACAATATAAAATCAACTGAGACCAATACAGCACACATGTATTATCCAACACACGATACCACAAGTGACAATACCACACACACCCACCCAGTGTTTCACACGCACCCAGTGTTTCTGAGACGAAGGTTCTCATATTAAACAATATAAAATCAACTAAAACCAATACCAATTTGTTTTACAATCAAATGCGATAATATAATACATGTATGCTGTATTGGTCTCATTTGATTTTATGCTGTATAATGTGAGAACCTTCTTTTTAGAAACACTGGGTGCGTGTGAAACACTGGGTGGGTGGGTGTGGTATGGTTACTTCTCATCTCCACAACATGTTTACAAGCAAAAAATAAACAGATGCGGCCCCGGAACAGGTTTACGTTGCCACTAAAACGGAAAATGCAACACAGTATTAGCAATAGTTTTTTGCAATTATCTCGGAAACTAAAGCCGAGCACCGGGTATATGTAATGACAAAAATTGTTCAGAATGTTGTTGTTAATAACATATGTCAAGGTGAAGGTCAACATAAACATAGATCTTTAAACATAGAACTGGATGACAATGCAGTATTAACTCGGTTTCTTGTCTGTCTGCCAATACGTGGAAAAAGCCTCTCTGAAAAATTTGTTTTTATTATTTTTTTGCGTTGATTTTTCAGTGGGCTTTAATTATGAAAAGAATAAAAAATAAAAAAATCGATTGAAAAATTTCACACACACAAGAATAAAAAGCAAGAAATAAATAAAAAAAATTTTTGATATACCACGTTTTTAAGACGGACTAAAACAGATAAAAACATTTTTCCTAGCCCCATACAGATTCCTAACCCAATACCGATAGTCCTGAAAATTTGTGATTGTGAATTTGTAATAGCAATGAAAATACTTGTAAGATTTAAAACGAAAAGTCACTAACAATTATATTGTACTGCAGATGATGTGAACTGTTGTGTGAGTTTTCTCAACGGCCGCTACTCTGTACACTCTTTACTATTATCTTGCGCCCCACATTTTTCGTTTTAAATCTTACAAGTACTTTCATAGCTGTTAAAAATTCACTATTACAAATTTTCAAGGTTGCCTGTATGGGGTTAGGAATCTGTATGGGGCTAAGAAAAAATATTAAAAATTTTTTTTTATTTAAATGATTTATAATTACTATTTGCAAGAGACATCAACCAACTCAAAGCCCCCGGTAGTAACCAAATTTACTGAACAGAATTTAATGGTGTACAATTGATTTTTTATGTGCAGAATACCAAAAGAGATTCGACCTGTACTTTTTGTATAACCACCCGTTTTCATGTGTACCGGATGAAAATACTAGATAACTCATGCAATTTTAACAAGCCATAACTCTTTTTTGTTGGAAGCTGGAAATGTTAGAAGCTAGAGATGAATGGTTCAATTTGGATTGTATGTTCACGATCATATTTTGTCTTCCTTCCTTTTTTGCGTTCATCAATCAAATTCTCTCGTTACGTGGCGTTAAAAAATATTGAGGGAACGTGGTCCGAAAATGTTTAATATTAATACCACAGATATTAGTATGCATAATATAAATATAATTACAAATTATAAATATTGAGATGCTACAGACCGAAGCAACGAACATGTATATCTATCACCGTGTTTGAAATTATGATAAAGTTTACAAATAAGAGAAGGTATTAACCCATACGACCTGAATTTTTTTACAGTGATTTTTTTTTCAATGCAATACCTAATTAGAATCAAAGGTGAGGCAATAACTTTGTCCATCTTGAATAGTTTCTTGAATAGTAACTTGTAATAATATGAAAAAATGCTATATACAAAATTTGCATGGTATGAAGGTGGAAATATTATGATGTAAACATTTATATTATTTTAACTTAATATATTTTCACACAGAACTATCAAGATACTCTATCGACTCGTGATACAAAAAGCAGGTCTTTCCATGTAAAGAAATAAAGGTGACCTTCAAATGTCCGACACGCCTTCGCGCACATGTAAAGGTGCTTTTATACCGACGTCCTCGGCGGATTTTAGTCCGCGGATTTGGCCATAAATTTCGAGCGAGTTGACGGGGCCCGCTGTGCCCCGCTGTGCGTGGCACAAAAAAAAAAGGTCTCTATGGGCTCCACGACTTCACGGTTCGTTTAGTTTAGGGAAACGATAGCTTCCCTCTAAGGCGGTAGCATACCTTCAGATTGTAATTAGCAAATAACTAGAATTTGTTACTATAAAAATTGGGTTTGCTAATTTTCGCTTTTTGTCCCTATACGAGCAAACACACCATGTGAAAATTTCATAGGGAGAAAGTTCTTTCATTTTGACACAGATTTCGTCCAAATTTCTCACTGTGTAACGTATGAAATTTTTACATGGTGTGTTTGCTCGTATAAGGACAAAAAGCGAAAATTAGCAAACCCAATTTTTATAGTAACATTCTACTTAATTGCTACTTACAATCTGAAGCTATCCTACCTCCTTAGAGGGAAGCTATCGTTTCCCTAAACTAAACGAACCGTGATGCCGTGGAGCCCATAGAGACCTTTTTTTTGTGCCACGCACAGCGGGGCACCGCGGGCCCCGTCAACACGCTCGAAATTTATGGCCTAGTCCGCGGACTAAAATCCGCCGAGGACGTCGGTATAAAAGCACCTTTAAGTGTTTACATCACACTATTTCCCCCTCTATACCATGCAACTTTTGCATATATCATTTTTTCGTATTATTACAAGTAACGGAAATATTTAAGGTGGACAATGTTATTGGCCCGCTCCGTATATCAAACCTGGAACATTGGTGTTGACTTTTAAAACTGGGACCTTGTGATCCTGCACTTATTTCGGTGGGACATGTGTGATCTAGTAAAATGAAGTAAGATTAAACACTCTTCACCTTTTTTCAGTATGTCATATCAGAGAGGAAATGAAAGTGTTCAGGGTTACCCTTGGTTCGTCGACAATCCATTTCACCGATACGATTTGACCGATAGTAACTTTCGTTGACACTATGTTTTCATCGACACGGTCAAATCGTCGACAAATGTCTTCATCGACACGGTCAAATCGTCGACAAATGTCTTCATCGACACGGTTTGGCCGACACTATGTTTTCATCGACACGGTCAAATCGTAGTCATATGTTTTCATCGACAGTTCGTCTTTAGCAACAAGTTTGTCGCGTATTGAGATTAATCGTTATTATCATTGTTATGTTCTCGACGTATTTAGTTGCTATTTAGATCAAAGTATTTATTGCTACTTTATTAATCAGAATTTCTTCAAATAAACAAACTTTATTAATGGGTACACACAAATAAATAAAAAATCATAATATTTAATTTAATTTCAAACATATCGTAATTGTGTAAATACTGTAACGTTGTCCTTTTTTCGCACGGTTTTCCGGCCGACGAAAATGGTCAACTCTCGGGAATTTATCACGGTCCTCCCGAGACAAAGGCGATCGGCGAGAAGGTTCGCGCGGACACGAAAGTATATTCGGGCGCTAGGTACTCGGAAGTACCACACTAAATACGACTAACAGCTCGTGTTCGGACTCTGACTCGTCAATCAGCGTGACAGTGATCCTTCAATCCGCATCGACGGAACGCATCGATTCTCGGTCTCCCCACTCCTTTCGTCCTATCGAAATTCCCTATGGGCGCACCCGCACCGCAACTACTTCTAGTCGCAGGACCGAACCGTCGGAAAAGGTCTTCGGGCCCCCGACCTTCCTAACACCAATTCACGATCGCCACAGACGACCGAGTAGAAAAAAGGTCGTGGCACACTAGACCGCGCCGCGCCGCGCCGACTCAGCATTTCCAGTGGCGCTCACCACTAGAGCGGTCTGGGTTAGGTCGTTCGACGGGTTACGGCTCGGCGAACGGCCGCGCCAGTGGTGAGCGCCAGTGAAAATGCTGGGTCGGTACGGGGCGGCGCGGCGCAGCGCGGTCTAGCGTGCCACGACCTTGAATCCTCCCTTCTCCGCACCACCCTTGCCGGGGTCAATTGTAGGCGGGATGAGACGACGGCGGGACCACCAAAATGCCCGATGTTCTGCAAATGTGACCCCATCGTCCCACGTCGTCGCCTCCGGCCCGTGTGCGGTGGTGCCATTTTGTACTTCTCCGGATCCGGAATGGTTTTTGCTTTTGGCCAGTTGTCTATCGTCTGGTCGATCCTTTGATGCGGGCGCCGTTACAGTGATCGTCGCTCTCTAGGCGCGTTTCTGAAATTGGCCACTCTCGGCGCGTGCAATCGATGGCATTAGGATCCATTTTTCAATTGGAGTCTCTTCCTCAAGGAGTGTTCAAATCCGTGGGTGGTTCTCGCAATCGCTAACGGTGGGTCCGGTTCATTCACACACGGGTGTTTGACCATTTTTCAAACGGAGAAGTGACGTCACAGGCTTGCAACGTCACAGGCTATACGGCTGACGATGATGCTACGTTGGTGTGCTCGAGTGAGAGTGTGTGGCACAGATCACCGCTCGGGCAGCGTGTACGTGTGCCTAGGCGGATTGTGCAGGGGTTCGGTATCTGACAAACCATTTCTCTATAATTCACATTTGGGACCTTTACGCAGTCACAATCGCTAGATAAAATATCAATCTAGCGCGCAAGCTTGCCAAAGTGGCCCACTTCTGCGTTTTCGAGGCGTAATTTACATTATTCGGCTCGGAGGCTCTGTCTGTCTGGCCTCCCGGGCAGACATCATGCTGCCGAATAATGTAAATTACGCCTCGAAAACGCAAAAGTGGGCCACTTTGGCAAGCTTGCGCGCTAGATTGATCTGTTATCTAGCGATTGTGACTACGTAGGGGTCCTAAATGTGCATTACAGAGAAATGGTCAGATGCCGAACCCTTGCAATCCGCTGCAACATTTATCGATACAGTGACTGCTGTCACCGCCGAGATGGTATTTCGTTGGCGCTGCTGTGCTTCTCGACGATTCAACTGTAGAAAATGTACCCAGCTCCCCTACTGGACGGAGCTCAAACTAATTTCGAGGTCAAACCCAGATTTACACCCTTAAGATCCGTACCCTAGACTTATAGACTACGAAGCACTGAAGCCGGGACAGGTCACGGAGTGAGAAAGCGGGAGGGAGATAGTGAGAGAGGGAGAGACGGAGAGAGAGCAATAGCAACAGGAGTGCTCTCTCTTTCTAATTGACGAGTTGGTGGGGAGAGATTCTGCAGAATCTTCGCCATCGTGCTGCCATCTCGCGGGGAGGCAGAATCCATGACCTAGGTGTTTTCTGCTTGACAGCTTCTGCTGCCAGGGTGTGCCCGACAGACTCCGAGCAGATTCCGAGTAGTCTTGAGCGGCGTTTTTTTTCCATCTCAGTTCCATTACTATCATATATATTTATACAAACATTTATTCAGTAATGTTAACAGAATTAGGAATGCGTAAAAAGTAACATTAATGTTTGTAACTAAATGGTGCGTTATCGATGCATATACAAGAATAAGTAATCTTTTCGATACGTAAAAAGAGGCTTTATAAATGTCATATTCAATATTTAAACCGAAGCATCATATATGTTCCCGCCAAAGCATATTAAATACACGTAATGTGAATGGAATATAAAATTTTTTCTTTGTGCTAATCATGCACAGAAATCGTGTTTCATCGATAACGTTGGTTGTTGACACTGGATGGTAATGGGTAGACTGCGGATCTTTATGCAGAATAAAAATGTTCTTCATTGATTACAGGAAGCAGGAGTAAAATAAAAATTGATTTCATCACGATTTTGTTGCATTAAAAACAATATTACAATATTCTTAAATTTTTCTCATCTCTCTTTTCCTGTTTTATATTTCACTTAGCTAATTTCTTCATAAATGCATAAAAATCCGCAATCTGGTAATGGGGCTTTTGTGGAGCGCTAACGCCCAAAAACTGACGGACACAAAAATACATTGGGTGCCAGGTCTATTCCTATATTTTGTCTGTGGTGTTATTATGAATTATGTTTATTTACTGGGCACTTAACCTTGTGTGTTAAGAAATATTTTAATTGATCGATTGAGATGATTTCGTCGACAATCTCGATG
This sequence comes from Lasioglossum malachurum, assembly GCA_028455605.1. NCBI lineage: Eukaryota > Metazoa > Arthropoda > Insecta > Hymenoptera > Halictidae > Lasioglossum > Lasioglossum malachurum. Next base: position 16,783,183 of record CM052311.1, read on the forward strand.
ATACCGTGAATTGAAAAAAATCTGGGAAATCTTATTCCGTTTATTTATTATTCTGTTTCAGAAAATCTACAATATTTGCGGTTAGGTGATAATAATTTACATGCGGTCCCGAGTGATGCATTGCGCCGTCTACACCGACTACGCCACCTCGATTTAAGGGCTAATAATATCACCACTCTTCCGGACGATGCCTTCACCGGATATGGAGATTCCATTATTTACTTGAACCTTCAGAAGAACCTGTAAATTTTTGACGTCATTCGATGAATACACTCATGGGCAAAAATAAAGATGCATATCGATCGTTTAAAAATTATTGTATATTTGTTCTGTTTTAAAAATATGTAGATTGGTTGAAATAACAAAAAGACTTAAAGACGAAACATTCTATGCATAAACATACAATAAGATTTTCTCGTCACGTTACGTGACTCACCCTATATTTTTCCGTAATTCAGACTAAACACAATTTGTCCAAAATGTTCTTTGCATATCATCTAGTAAACTAATCCGAAAAACTAAAGTTATTTGCTCCATGTACATCAAAGTTATTCTGATTTAAATTGAGGATCACCAATTATGAGACTGACTGTACATAAGAAAATAAGTAGATAGTATACTGTAATTTTCATACGATCTTCACGTTTCTCTTAACCCTTGGCACTCGAGTTGTGACTCAGAGAGTCATCACTAAAAATTGCTGTACCTTTATTCAAAATATAGTTTACATTATTAAATATGTTGATATCTAATCAATTACTAAATATTTAGGTATTGTATGAAGTATTATATCAATTTCGAATGCAAAGGGTTAACTTTTATCCGTAAGTGTGTGTCGCGCATACATATATGCAGAATGTTTTTCATCACTATCCCTGTTCTCTCTATGGCCACTTCAGGATCAAGGTGCTGCCGCCGCTGGTTCTTGAAACTCTGAATTCCCTGGAATTTTTGAATCTTCAGAACAACAAGTTAACTCAAATATCGGAAGAAGTAACCGAGAGTATCGTTGACACCCTTAAAGTTATTGATATCACAGGTACATATCAAACTTACTTTTAGAAACTCTGTAGTTGGAGCACATCTTTCACTTGTTGATAATACCAATCCCAAAATGAAATTGTAAAATTAATACTTCCCCTACTGAAAACTAAAATATTATTCTTAAGACGGTGTTAACAAACAAGAACTTAATAATTTTCTTTTTTCTAATAATCCCATAAGAAATCATTAAACTTCGTTATTACGAGTGACTTAATGGTTAACTATTGAAGTTGTTATTGTTATTGAGAAGGTTACTAAACAATTCTGAACAGTAAATCACAAATTTTCTAAAATTATTAAGGGTAATTATTCGGAAAGTACCACTATGCTCCGATTTTGATGAAATTTAAATATGTTATGCAGCAACACATTTTGAACAACTTTTTCCTTTTCCAATATATGGGGGTCGCTTTTAGTTTCCGAGATATTCGAAGAAAACTATTGCTAATACTGTATTGAATTTTCTGTATTCTTGCACGCTCAGTGGCGTACGTAAGTACGAACACCTAAATATCTCTTCAGGTTATTGCAAAATATATTTGTTACGTAATGTGCATGGTGTCAATGGACCAAATATCTGGCACGGGTATTTTTTTCCGAGGGTCATTTTTTTCGGAGTTGTCAAGGTCATCGATGTTTTTTGGTACATAACTACATTTTTTTTTATTGCATCGTGTAACTAATCGAAAAATACATTCAGATATGTATAATAACATGACCTTGAAATGACCTTAATCTTCGAAAATTAAAATTCCACCATTGATCAAGGTCAATGTCATGTTATTATACATAACTGAATGTATTTTTTGATCAGTTACACGATGCAACAAAAAAAAGATGTAGTTATATGTATCAAAAAACATCGATGACCTTGATAACTCCGAAAAAAATGATCTTTGGAAAAAAATATTCGTGCCACATATTTGGTCCATTGACGCCATGCACAACATTTCCCTTTACAGTTTCTGTCGATTGACTTTAGTTTACGATATTATTGTAAAAGCTTGTAATTGTAAATCGATCGATGTACTATTTCCTATTCGATTTCGATGAGCTTTATTTCAAAGGAAAAAGATATTTAAAACATTGAATTTATAACATATTTCAAGGTCGTCGAAATCAGTGAGGGCCCACATCATTGGCAACTTAACCCGAACGAGAGAATAAGCACAAACTGATTGAATTGAAAACTCACTTATGCAGCCATAAATCCATTTGCTTGTTAATCCAGTGAAACACGAAACACCAACCTCCACACAATTACTGAACACTGCACGTAGCATACTTTTTGAATTCGTAATCGTAGCGAACGAGAATAAATTAGATACTTCGACGCGGTAAGAGTTCCGTCCTCTTCGCGATTCCGCGCGAAACTATGCTCTTCCAACGTACAATGTATTGGATGAAGGCGTCGTGTAAAACAAATAAAATCGTTGCCAAGAAGATATTGATTTTTCGAGAATCATATGGTAATATTGATTTTTCGAGAATCATATGATTCCCGAAACCATTTACAATTACAAGTTTTTACATTTATCTCGAAAACTAAAGCCGACCGACAAAAATTGTAAAGGGAAATGTTGTTCAGAATCATGGTCTTGACAACATATCCAAAGCTTGTCGAAATTGGAGAGGATTCACAATCATCGAGAAACTTTTGTTCGTTGCGGCATCGCGGCGTTACACCACGCTCGCCTGCCGGCGCGCCGAGCAATACGCGTCTAGTTCGCGCTCTGATTGGTCCGTGTTTTTCGTTAATAATTCCTTAACGAAGCCGCGTACGCTATTTTCGAAAAGGAAAATGTCGTTTGAAATGATCTCGGGAACTAATTTAAGACACCCTGTAGAATGCAAAATCATGCGATCAGCTGGCCCGACCACGCATATAGAAATCCAGGAGTAGACTTTTCAAATTGAAAGCTTACTCTATACAGAGTGAGTCGCTACGAACAGGCCATCTGAATAACTCGGCTGCTATTGGTGTTACGTAGAAATGCATCAGATGAAACTTGCATGGTTTCGAGGGGGTTTGTAGGTGGACGCGTAAAGGACATATGAAGGTCAACTTCATTTTTTTAAATGGAATGAGGTATTTTTTAATACATCAATCGATGCAGCTGGACAATCGTTATAAAAAAGTACTAACCTATGTATGTCGAAAAGTTAGTAGTTCAGGAGATATTTCAATTTAAATAACTCTAAAATACCATTGCGGCCGTACTAAGTAAGACGTTACAAAAGTAAGTAAACGCTAACGTCTCAGTATTTACGACAGTAATAGTGTTATAGAGTTATTTAAATTGAAATATCTCCTGAACTACTAACTTTTCGACATACATAGGTTAGTACTTTTTTATAACAAATGTCCAGCTGCGTCGACTGATGTGTTAAAAAATACCTCATTCCATTTAAGAAAATAAAGTTGACCTTCATATGTCCTTTACACGTCCACCTACAAAAAAGCTACTAACATCAGATTAATACCTCCTCGAAACCATGCAAGTTCTATCCGATGCATTTCTTCCTAACACCGATAACAGCCGAGTTATTCAGGTGGCCTGGTTGTAGCGTCTCACCCTGTATATGTATCACCCTATATAGAGTGAGACCCTGTTTTCTCTCCCATCCCCATAACGTGTTTAAAAAAACAAAAGTAAACAGACGACGCGCCGAAACAGCCTTACGTTGCCACGAAGCGTGCAAGAATGCCGAAAATTCAATACAGTATTAGCAATAGTTTTTTGCGAATATTTTCAAAACTAAGAGCGACCCCCCTATATTGGAAAAGGAAGAAGTGGTTCAAAATGTGTTGCTGTATAACATATTTAAATTTCATCAAAATCGGAGCATAGTGGTACTTTCCGAATAATTACCTTATTAAGTTATAGCCGTTACGAAATGTGTTAATACTTAATACATTCGGTACTTTATAATTTCTCGGGCTGCTCTTTTCCTTGCGTAAACAGAAATTTTGGCCTTTCTACTATACATTTTCGCCTTTTTCCTATAATATCCAGTAGATTTGAACGAGAAGATGTCAGATCGAAAGAATTCGATCATAGAGAATCAATGGTTGAAAAGTTGTAAGTGTTTAAAGTTGAGTTATGTCGATAATTAATTAGTTGGTGGTGGTTAAGTCGGGGGGGGGGCAGAAAGGGCCGGCTAGGAATCTACGTGATCAACATAAACGCGTGCTTGTGGTGCCTAGCAGGCCTGCTCGGTAAGTGACGCGCGAACACTTGAAATCACTCAACTTTAAACACTTATAACTTTTGAACAATGTGTCTTCCAGTATCGAAACTTGGATTACTTACATCTTCTCGTCCAAATCTACAGAATAACTCGCAAGGAGAGGGCGCGGTCGATGTGTCACGGATTTTCCTGAAACTTGCAGTATTTGAAGATGTCTTCCGAGAAAATTGCATTTGAAAATCTCTTTAAATCGCAGCGTGAAGGTACTGATAATCAGTAGGTTATTCTTATCTACCTCAATTTTAATAAACCTAAAATCTATTATTTAAAAGTTATTTTTATTTTTTAAGTAGAAAATACATGTTTTTTATTTGTGGGAAATAAAATAAATCGAACATAAAAATAATACGAAATGTTACTTTAATAGAACTTACTGTATTATTGCACATGCTCTTTGTTAATTACATGCTAGTATGAGTGTGTGACACGAGCCAGGGTGATATTAATCGTAAAAACATGGAAAACAATAATTTTGGCGGCATCTAGAACACACTATAAACGCGTTTTGTATTTTCATACATGCATGCATATTTTCTATTTAAAAAATAAAAATAACTTTTAAATAATTGATTTTTTATAGGGTTTTAAATTAAAATTGAGGTAGGTATCAATTCAAGAAAAAAAAATTATCGAAAACAGGACCCGAACCAGCAACCTACAGATTACAGTAATCGCTCCTTCGTTGTCCTGAGTCGTGGGCATGATCGTTGTACAGTGTCTACCCACTCCACTGCCTGTCAAAGCCGAGTCGCTCCGCAGGGTGGCGACGATTGATGTCGGCTCGGCTATATCGGTGTGAACACCACAACATTGACTCGAGTGAACCGAATTTTCAAACTTCTTAATTTTCATTATTTTTTTATGGGACTTTCACTAACTTATTTCTGGTATTTCTCTGATTAAAATGACACCAAACACGACATAATTTCGACTTTATTTAGTGGTTTCATTGACGGTATAGAGTACTGTAGGACACGGAAGAGGATAGCAAGTGAAAAAAAAGAAAAACTGGAATGTTTAAAATACCAATGCGATGCTAACACTTTCATTATGTGAGGAGTTTTCTAAAGCCAGATAGTTGACTGCTTTTGACTGCGAATGCTTTTCTTTGTCATTTAATTAGCCGTTTCACTAAAGTCTAATTGAATCGAAAATGAATTAATAAAAATGCAAAACTAGCCGTCGTCTTGCTTTAAGGGAGGCATCTTGTACGGAGGCCAAATTCATGTGAAAACATAGGCGCTGGACAACGATCGTGTCCACAGCCAAGGTCGCGCTGTGCTCCTACGGGCTGTAACTCCGTTAATTTTAAAAATTCAAGTCTAATTCTTTGAGAACATATTTTCGAGATGTTAAGTTGTTTATTTAAACATATACTATATATAGCATGTGTTAAATGTAGGATAAATTATAAATTATGCTTCATATGTAGAGTCTTCATATGTCTTGTTCTAATCAGAAAAATGACAGGAACATTCCAGTGAAAGTCCCATCAAAAAATAATTAAAAATAAAGCATTTTTGCAGTATGCATTATGTACAGTGAGAACACGTGGACCTTTAAACTGCGCCGGCGACGGCGACACGCTTCGGTCACGCGATCCGTATTTCATTCTGTCCTTGTCTATGTTCGGCTCTCTATTGAAGTCTCGCTCGGCGCGGTCGGCGTGATATCTAGACGCAATCAGAAATCAAAAATAGTGTCCGGGCACGCTCGTTGTCCGCTCAAACCCCCGGCCTTTGGACAACGAAGGAACTTTTACTGTACTTGTATTTCTCGCTACGCCCTCGGCTACTCACATTCTTGTCGACCTCTTAACACGAACTCCTTAAAACGGGCGCGTTGAAAACCGATTTTCAAATGCAATTTTCTCGGAAAATCTCGAGAAGTGCGCGCTATAGCTTTGCGAAATTACATATGGAGACGACATCTTCAAATACAGCAAGTTTCAGGAAAATCCGTAACACGTCGACCGCGTCCTCTCCTTGTCAATAAAAAGGCAAAAAGTCTGGTTACGCAAGGGAAAGTTTACCCTTACAAAACATTCAAAAACGCAAAATTTGCAACCTTTTGGTCCCGTAGTACATCAAACACCAACACGTTCATATTTTGCTTCTGTTTTCTGCCGCAGACAACCCTTTGATCTGCGATTGCGAGCTACGATGGTACGCCGAATGGCTGCGTAACCTGCGCACCAATCCCGGCGAGAGGATGGCCACGAAGCGCACCGTGTGCACGATGATGAACGAACATCGGGAGTACGCCCTGGAAAACATACCTCTGGAGAGAATGGGTTGCGTTGGTAAAAACGCCGGACAGACATCGTCGTTGGCCAGCAACTATCACGTCTACGTCGGCACGATGATCCAGCTGCTGGCGGTGGTCATCGCGGTGGTTTAATTGCGACTGGTCATGCGATCACCGACAATCATTGCGGCCACCAAATCTGCATTTCCTCTCGTTTAAAAACGCGAATTTTCCTTTTGCCCTTTCGACCTGTCTCTCTATTTCCACCGTGAGTTTTATTCTCCTGCAGCCGTGCAATCGTGCCGCGAACGCGGAGACGCGACACGATTTCGTCGGCGCGTATCGCTTTCTCGTGTCGTGACATTATTACTCAGATCATTCGAGATCATCGAATCTGCCGAATTCCTTTAGCAAACGCTACATTCGGTCGGGTGTACCGCGACTAACCAAAAACATGGTGCGAGTTATCGCGCGATCGAGATTGTCAAACGGAAATACGAGTCTTGGCTAATTTTCTAGATTGGTGCATCGATGTACCGACAGATATAGTTATCTGAGTATAGCTTGAAAAGTGGATGCAGCGACTGGCGTCGTCTGTCGATGCACCAATCGACACACGGATGTCTCCGTTACGACGAGAACATCACTGCAAAATTGCTGGATTAGATCTCCCCTGCGAGATTAATGTCTCTCGACTTTATTTGACGGCCAGACTATCTCTAATTTTTTCGTGGAAGGGGGGGGGGATTCGTTAACACGATCAATGCGATTAAACACAAGTTCTCTTGTGTGTCTAATACGGAACGGAATAGCAAGTAAATTTTAGATTGGCGAATAAAATGTGTTTGTACGTTTAATACCGAATAGATGTCAAGAAACAAGTATTAACGGCGATGGTTTGTCAAATACATATCAACAGTGCTTTTATAAACGTCGAAACGTAATGGTAACTGAAAGTATAATCAATTGTTGTCGTATAATTCGAGCAACACGATAAAAGGGAAACGGGAGGTACAGTGTCCGTTCGATAAACAAGAGACACGGGGACTTTCGACGCTGGGTTTATCAAGCGGCCAATCACACACGCGCTCTCTTCGCTGCTCACCTAGTTAGGTGACAGAGAGGAGATTAAAGCAATCCCGCCGAGCGGCCACTGTACCAAACCTATTTCCATTATCTATTTTGTTCATCTTCTGACCACATTAATAATTTCATAGTACCGTATTTTTAATTTTACAAAATGTTAGTGTTGACCGATTTCGAATGATTAACCCTTAGCACTCGAGTGTTGACTCAGAGGCACCACTAAAGATTGCTACATCATTATTTCATATATTTTTTACATTATTAAATCAGTTTGTATTTAATGAATTACGAAACATTTGAGTATTGTGTCAGTGAAAAAGCACATAGAATGGAAATATTCTAGGTCAGAAAAAGTGTTTAGTTTTCGTGTTAAAATAGCTCCGAGTGCAGAGGGTTAACAATCAATGATCAGAATTGATTTACGAAAAACAAAACGTATATACTCGGTGCGAAAACGATTGAATTTATCAGTACGGTGATATACGAAAGTATCTGATTCGTCACGTCTGGAAAGAAAAAAAATCTCGATCGTGACGTACGATATAATAACAGGGTGAAACGAAGGCTCCTCGATCGGTCGATAATCGAACGGACCTCCTTCACCGAACGTTACATATCAAGATTGTTGCCAAGTGTTTTCTGGATATCTGTTAAAAGCGAGAATCGTAGTATACTTGATAGAGAATTCGAGTGTCCGATGTATTTAGCTGTCACTCTGTGGATCCACGGTAATTCGTCTCATACATATCAACGCATTCCCGAAATTTTCGGGACCAGTTGATCGACATTCTTCGTACGTCACAATCTTCGATATTCGAAAGTTTTGTTCCAATTATCGCGTCACCGTTGGTAATGTAAATTTCTTTTTAAGCGTCGCCTGTTTGTCTACAGTCTTCCCTCGCATAGTGTTACTACCTCGGGGGTATAGAGGGTCAGAAAGCGTAGAGGAACTACGTTCTTTGAAGTTTGCCGAACATTAAGAAGGACAGCGCGGAAACGACAAAGAAGGACCGAGGGCCGTGGCAGCCGGCACAATTCAAAAGGCTGCGCATCGATTACAATGTCAATGCAAATAGAAAAGTTTTTTATTTTTCATTCTCTTTTTACAGAACTTTTACCAACGTATTTGTGAGATTTTTCTAATTAAAACGAGTCTACATACGGTATAATTTGGACCATATTTACTGATGCACTCCGAATTATTTTTCAATTTTCTTGCCAACAATTCCCTACTATTTTAAGTGTTTTATTTGAAATTTACTTCAAAGGACAGTTCGTTGTCTGCTACTTATTTTAAACAATTTTGTTTACTAATTGCATTGAATGTAACTCTCAAACTTTGTTGTAATTTATATTTGTGGATCTTATACTTGTTTTTAATTAAAAAATAAGACAATTAAATAAATAAAGGAAGATCCAAATAGATATAAAAACCCGTTTCATTTACATTTTTCTTTCCCTGATGTCGAGTCACATTCGACAAAGGAGCGCAAAGGTTTAAAGTGTGATCATAGCTCGCTATGATGTAGGTAAATATGATTGAAACTCTCTCGAGTTCGATCTTATTTTTATCCAGGAATATCTTACAAATATGTTAATAAAATTTCTGGAAATAAAGAATAAATAATAAAAAAGAATTGTATTTGCGTTACCATTGCAATCGCGACGTACATCTTTGATCTAAGCCGGCTGCTACGACTCTGCGTGTCTCTTTTTTTCCACATGTCCTTCTTTGCGTTCGAAACTTTCACCGCTTATTAATGGACAGCGGATTTTATGCATTTATGACAAAACTGAGTAGATGTAATTTGAAATAGTAAAATCATTCGAAGAATTTAATAATACTGTGTTATATTATTTTCAACTTATTAAACACAGTAAGAAGGAAAATTTTTCAATTCACTCCAATTTGTTACAATTCTGGTAAAAAAATTTTATTTTGCATGAAGATCCGCTGTCTACTTATTAAGCAAGTAAATACAATTGCAATTCTATCGTGTTTGGTCTTGTTTTAACCAGAAAAATTTCACCAATCCGTTGGTATAGGTTTCGTAACGAAATAAGTAAAATTAAGAAAGTTTCATCATTGCATTAGTATTGCTTCACTGATATCCGACCTCGGAACGTGTTACATTGAACCCCTAGCAGGGGGGATAAAAAGGTAACACTATCCGTAGCGACGGAGATCACGCTATGCGAGGGAAGACTGTAATCAAATAAATCGATAGCCGGACGAGTTCTTAAGTCGGCTAACTTCACCGGCGATATCTAAAGATCATTCGGTTACTTAACTCGATTCACAAAGGACTGGCCTGTCGAAATGAAATAACGACGACTGATGGACCGTAATATATTCAACAGGAAACCGGCACTTGTCAATTCCAGCAGAGCACAAACATGATCATTGAAACAGCTCGTTGCATCTGTTTCGCGATAGAGATCACCAGCGCTTCGCACCACGCCGATTAGGCGCTTCGTAAAATCATGCCGTCTTTCAGCAATACTTCGGGATGTATCCGCCAGAGGTACATAGACGACATGCGACGCAGTAACACTTCCACGCAACCATACGTGACTACATTCGCATAGCAACATGGTCAGGAATAGCGTGAACTGCTACTTTTGGATCACTCGTGATTCGATCACGTTTGTTCTCAATCACGGTGGTTTTTCACAGTGATTCGTGATTTTCGTGATCGCCTCTGATTGGCGGAGAGCATAACTATTCTTCGCGCAAGTCACAAAGGCATAACCTGTATGTTTTATATTAATGACATCAAAACTAAATTGAGAGTTATATCGCTTTTTTATTAAATTTATTAGGTTTCTAAGACGTTTCTCAAGCTATCATTTGCGTTTCCTATAATTATTAAGTAACACATTGATATTTTGTAAAACTTTATACATAGCATGTACATACTACATACATGCATAAACATAAAAGAAATTGTCTTCACTTTTACACTATTCAAAGAATTAACTTGTTTCTTTTTTAAATATTGGTTTTGCACTCCATATTCACCCTTTTGCAAGTCAAATTCAACCTTTCGGAAATCAATTTCACCCATTAAGAATATTTAAAATGAATTGTTTCTTTGTTTAGATTAAATTATATATTTATTTAGACACACGTGAACGGTGTAATTACTGCGAGGGAAACATAAAACTCTATACTTAATACGCTTCAATAAATATGTATATGTATGTACTTTCATTTTTTTAATTTATTAATCAGAAAATGGCTACAATGAATATACATACATATGTATGTATGCCTACACACAGTTTTCATACATGACAAAGTTAATGAATTGGTAATTACTTTTAAATAAGTATTTGATATATATCTTCACAATAAATAAAATTTTGAATTTCTTAACAAATAATTTACGTTCTCGACTTGATTTTTCTTGCAAAAATTGACTTAAAAATATTTTATTTGTAAAAGATTGTGACTCTGGAGTGCAAAACCTGAACTGAAATAAGGTACGGAAAAGAAAATTGAATATTTTTGATGTTTATCATTAATCAAAGCTTACGTTATATGCAGAAAACGGAACGTAATTTTAAACTTACGTTATATGCAGATATTTTTGTGCAAGCTAATTGATGTATTTGAAGAAAGAACTAATTTAATCGAGATGAAAAATAGGATGACAGTGAGCAAATCAATTTTAGATTGAAAAATCACGATCACATCGTGAAAGAAGTTAAACTCACGACCTTCATCATGATTCTGCGATCACTGTGATAAATCACGATTAGTGATTTTGTACGCCATCGCTAAACATGGCACAGATTGTGACGTACGAGAACACCTCTCTTTGCTTCTACATATGTATTTTAAGCTGCGAAATGTGTTCGAAGTACAGTTAAGAACGCACGACGTTGAGAACCCGCAATATTTTTCGATCTCTGTGGAAAATTCTAGGTTATGCGAAACGAGGAAAGTAAACAGCCGAATTCCGGTACGATATCGACGGACACAGTTACACAAAAAACTATAGAGGAATAATACATATCGTAAAAATGATTAATTGCCCTCCCGTGTATGTTCGTTTAAATGAATGGTAAACATCATCGAACACCTTTCGTACATTGTAGCCATCGAGCGGTGCAATTAGACTGCGGACTTTATGCATATTTCATTATTATGTATAGCCAATTCCGAAATACGAAACACGATAGACGAGTACCTGTAGCAATATTTGACTACGCTTCCGGGTTATGCTGATTTCATCGAAACGAGGAGCAATCATGCGTCTGTAACTCTTACTGTCTACGACCTGGGCTGCTCTTTCCCTTGCGTAACCAGGAATTTTTGTTATTGTCCCATATGATCCAGTAGATTTGGGCGAGAAGATGCGAGAAATCCAAGTTTCGATCCCGGAGGATCAATGGTTCAAAAGTGCTAAGTGCTTAAAGTTGAGCTATTTCCACTGGTTTTGAGAGGTTTGCGTCGCCATGTTGTGTGTAGTGACGATCGGAGCTGCTAGGTGGCAGCACAAGCATGCGATAAAGCCGATAATTAGTTATTCACATACGTAAACAAAGAGGATAAGTGCAACATACGAGTATGTTCTGTGCAATATCATAAGTAGATTAAGGCTAATGTTAACGATGTCACCTGATGTTAACAAAGCGGTTTATGAAATCTGATATAACATGTATATTCCTATGTACTCTGTCCCATGGGCTTGATTTAAACCTAGGGATTTCATTTTCTTAATAAATACAAATAGTTGATTGGTGGTTAAAAATCTACACGATCAACATCACCTCATGCTTGTGGTGTCACCTAGCGGCATCGCTCGGTAAACGGCGCGCGACCCTCGGTACACACAACATGGCGGCGCTAATCTGTCAAAAACACTGGAGATCCCTCAACTTTCAATACTTACAACTTCTGAATCAGTGATCAACCAGGGTCGAAACTTGGATTTCTCGCATCTTCTCGTCCAAATCTACTGGATAACATAGGAAAAAGGCAAAATATTCTTGTTACGCAAGGAAAAGTTTACCGACGATCTGTCCACGAGAACGTAAATCTGCATAAAGATTCGCAGTCTAAATATTATCGAGGACACGTTCACGGAACGGTGAGAAACTGTAAGAACATTCACGTGGAAAGTAAACTACACAAGTATTTTACACTCGGATAGACAATTTAACATTCCGATAGGATTAAGCTATTGATATTACGAATAATCTGCATATCGAAATTACAGTAGGTTAACTTGCTAATGGTTACAACGTGACGGGATCTCGATTTCTGCGAACGTCGAAGGAGAGCTTCGGAGACTGTTTGAAAGAACCGTTCTCTAAAACTCTAAGCACATGCATATACATATTACATGCGCAGGTATATGTCTGTGACGACACGACGTTTCATACATACATGTAAATTTTCTTTAATTACAAACGCAATATCTGAAATTTCGTCGAGGTGTGACGCACGAGTGAAAGGGAAAATAATGGTTCTCTCCTTCGGTCGGGGGTCGGAGGTCTGCGTCAATATAACACAACATACACATATCATTTATACGCCCAACTTCTACTTGTAAGATAATGGTTAATTATTTCGATGTAAGGCTTCACTGATATACTCTCTAAAGATCGTATACATATCCTGAACGTATGAGATTTAAGAGAATTTATTTGTTAATATATACATATAATATATATATATATATACGTTGCATATAATATATACACACATTATTAAGATCGTCAAAGATATATTACATATCTATCTATACGCATTAGATGTTTTTTCTAAGAAGTTTCATCGATAAGAAAAATGCAAAGTTGTTATATGCGCGCTGTTGCCCGAAGCGAACGATTCAATCATCTCCACGTATGTAGTAGGTTTCTTGATTATTTTATAAACGGACTTTTTTATTAGAACACTTTCTTTGAAACTACACTTTCTCGTCAGAAGATGTCTTCTAGTCTACTGTTTATTTTCAATGTGCTGTAGAAGTCGAACAGAAACGGAGTTTCTTTAAAGTTAAACGATACGCCAAGTGTGATTCTTTGCGGGCCCTACATTGTGCTTAGAATCCACGGGAAGCATATCAAGAGTACATCTTTCCAAGATATTATTTTCAACGGCAGCGTTCGCTTGAACAGCAGAGCGCAAATAATTGCCAGTTGGAAAAAATATTAGTAGATAGACAAGTAAAGAATAGCAACGTTAGAATAGTTACACTTACGCAGTGAGTCCGGAGTTCGGATTCCAAGATTAAAGACTGACTGAATCGAAAGGAAAGCAATAGTAAAGGTTTGTTAATAGGATTCTAGAGACGTCACTATTGACCTCCATCGTGTCTTGTTCCGTTCGGAAAAACTGAATCATTTACGTAGATACGAAGGAGTGCATATTTTTACACATTTTCGAATAATACAGCCTCCACCAAGCTGATCAATAAACAGCGGATTCTATGCATTTATCACAAAAATGAGTAGGTGTATTGTAAAATAGCATTCACATTAGATGAATTTAAGAATACTGTTGTATTATCTTCAACCCACTAAAAAAACAACACATATTAAGAAAGAAAATAAGTTTCTAGATATTTCAATCCAGTTCGTTGCAATTCAGGTGGAAAGTTTCTGTTTTGCATTAAGATCCGCTGTCTACTAATCTCAGTATTTCCAAAATAATCAATCTCTCCTCGAGTTCTCTTTTAAAAATTCATGATTGTCACCTGAATCATCATATTTGCTACATATTTTGTATGAATACATAGTTTCATATCATAGATATGAAGGAGGACATGATCTTACACCTTTCCGAATAACACAGCCTCCACCAAGCTAATCAATATTTCCAAGATAATCAATCTCTCCAGTTCAACTTTGAAAATTCATGATTGTCACCTGAGTAATCATACTTGCTTCATATTTTCCAAGATATGAATACATAGATATGAATATTATGAAGGAGTACGCAGCTTTACACCTTTCCGAATCACACAGCCTCCACCAAGCTAATCAATCTCTCTTCGAGTTCTCCTTTGAAAATTCACGATTATCACGCAATGTTTATGCGAATATCAAATGGTTGTTTTGTTACCAAATTTGTTTGATGAAGTGAAAAGGTACAGATTACTTCAGGATCGCAATGTGATCCTGAATGTCCTACGACAGGCATGGCCAGAATTCGTGGTGGACGCCTACTTCTCGCGCCCGCGTGTCTCGCCCCCCCTGGCGGCCGTAGTCCGCGAGAGCTCCTCAGGCCCGTACCTACCGCACGCCGTATGCACTATGTACGTGGCGTGTTGGGGCGATTCGCGTACCCATAGGTTTCCGCATCACCCATGAGGTACTATGGTCAATGCGTTTTTTTTGTAAGTGGTTTTCCCCCATAAGCCTATGAATCGACTTATTTGTGCGAATGTTCGTTTTCGAAAATGCGTAGCATTAAACAGAACAGCGTACACTGCTGAGCGATTCCTCGCTGTCCTCTTTGATGCGCATATCACAGTCCAACTTCCCCTTCGAATAGTCAAGCTTTCTTTGAATAGGTTTTTTTGAATAGCGAAATTATCAAGCTTTCCTAATTGTCAGTAAAATTTTTACAGTATAATAAAAACAATTTCCCACATTTATTTTTTCGAAATTATCGTGCGACGCAGTGTAATAGGCCTATAGGGGAAAACCACTTACAAAAAAAAACGCATTGACCATAGTACCTCATGGGTGATGCGGAAACCTATGACATGACAAAATGTAAATATAATTATATATTATACATATACATATTATACATATCTCTTGGTTACCAAAATCTTGTTATGTGAAAATAAAAATTCATTATTGTCAAATTATGGATGAATATGGGTATGAAACTGGTAAAATCTAATAACGAAATAATCCACAAAAGATTAGCAACCATGTTTTTGAAGTTTGGTTAGGTTTGAGAAGCAAGGTACAAATTTCTAAAACTTGAAAAAAGGACTGTAATTATCCAAATTACTCCACTACAAATATATAGATATATACTCTATATATTATATTTCTTTATATTATATTATATACTATATTCTATTATATTTCCATCCACTATTTTATTTATTTATTATCGATATATAATTATATTTATATTTTGTCATGTCATCCCACATTATTTGATGATTGACATTTTGTTATTACCAAAATAAAGTCATTACGTTTTTCAATTATTATTTCAAAAAACATGTAATGACCGTAAATCTAGTTTTTTGCTGTTATTATAATTATATTTTCTTTTATAATAATAAAGTTATTAAGTTTTCGTTGTTAAATAAATATGTGCGGGGGGCGTGAAAAACCCCGAACTTAAAAACCGTACACATCAAGGTCTTTCTTAAAAGAAATCATTAAAAGCACTTTCAGAATTTTGAACAGCTAGATCGGCGATCGGCCGCACTGTGCGGCGCGCGGTAGATACGGGCCTGAGGAGCTTCCACGGACTATGGCAGCCAGGGTGAGCGAGACGCGCGGGCGGGAGAAGTAGGCGTCCTACTCGAATTCCCTAGCTCGCGTGCTGTTTTTGGCCATGCCTGTCCTAGAATGTCCTCTGTACCTAGAGGACGGATCATTTCTGGGTACATTTTCCGTTTCACGCGGTTCTTTAGCAAAGGGTGTAACGTCTGTGTGTACGGACACGTGTTTCACATGAACCTCTCTAAACGATTACTACACTCCGGACTCGCTTAGTGAAACATACATATCCTTTAGGTGATCGTAGAACGATGAAACGGGATAGTCGCTAGTCGAGGCGTCCCCGCGTCGAAGACACCCGAAGAACCATGTCGAGACATATCTCTGATGGCCGTAGTTGTAGTCTCGCCGGCTGCGTTGTTATTATTACTAATTATTATAAGCGGTATTTTTGTACAGTGTCTTACAGTGCTCGGGTCGTTGCAGGCGCAGCCGACGAGCCGTTCACGGCATAGCCATATTATACATAAATATATAATATACATAAATATTACATATATATATATTACATATATATATATATATATATATATATATATACATATATTTATTTCGATCGTAGCGCGTATACTACCCTGAGAACGCTACTTCGACGCAGTCATACACACGGCACGCGAGTAGACGTAATAGAACGCGTCTGATCAAAAATTAAAGTAGAAGAACATAGATAGCGCGGTATATGTTAAACAGAAGCGAGGAAGGACTTGTTGAATAAATAACGAAGTACTCACTGTTTTTACCGAACCGCGACGAACGTTTTCATCCTCGTGTATCTCGGTGCTCTCACACAGAAACACACTGTTTGCATGGTCACGCGTCGAAGACACTTGTTTGAATTTTCGACCTTTACTGCTACTGTATACGCCGGTGTCAAACAATAACACGAACACATAGGAGACATGTGTACACATACAAAGTAGTCATACGAGTATAGCCACGCTTATGATCACATTTACGGATACTACGGTTTACTAACCGCGTACCGTACCTGGGTGTTATTTTTTCTCTTTCATTAACGTTAAGTAATTCTCGTGTATAAGGATACACTACATTCGTGTGCGGAGTAGACGTAACGATAATGAAGACAAGCATTGGTTGATACGTGCATCATACCTGAGCATTTTAAGAGATTAGGAAGTGCACGGGCGCACATACATATGGACACGTACACAGAATTTACATGCCTAAAATGACATATTGATGTTACAAAAATACAAAGTATATAACTATAAATATACATACTATGTAATACACAGATACACATAAAGTACCTCTTTATATGTCTATAAATATTGTTACATATATACATATATATATATTCATTATTATAATAATTATTATATAATATGTGTTACAAAACGCGTCTTTTCCCGCAATGATCCGCGATACGGGCAACGGGCATCTACCCAGATTCTAATATCTATATGTCATTGTTTATTATGTCGTTAATGATTAACGTGTATGTATATGTGAAACTTTCAAAGTGAATAAAAGATACCTAAGCATGTAATCCGTTGGTAGTTTCACTCAAATATTTTCTCTTTAACCCTTAGCCCTTAGCACTCGAGTGGTCATTTTGAGGCGGCACTAAAAATTGCTGTCCCATTATTTAAAATATTGTTTACATTATATTAATTATGGCCGTATGTAATCAATAGACTATGGATGTTTATTCAAATGCATATTTTTAAAGAAAATGTTTAGACAAATAGGACCTGGACAGAAAATGTCATGATTAGATGATTCCAAAAATATAGTTTTTATTTTGCATACAACATATGTTGTGCATAGTGCATGTGTTTTGCATATTGTGCATATATTTTTTGCATTTTTCTCATGTAAGAATAACACTGTCCAACACCAAATTTGATTTCAATATACTGTTGGGTCTCTTTTATAGAGTTTTTTGCGCTGATTCCGAATTTGTCTTTGATTTTTCTCCTATATGCACAATTTTTTAAAAACATGGCTTTGAAAAAAAAAACATATTTTTCAACTTTAAACGAATATTGTGATGTTGTTATAAAAGATATTGAATTGTTCTTTACAACAAAAGATTCTGTAGACTTTCCCGAATACAGTGATATCCAATATTAATACATTATGATTGTTTAAACATGTTTAAGAGACACCACTTTTGCACCAATTTTGAGGATATATTTCAATTTATCTCAAAAAATAAGGGTCCAACGGAAAATCGAACTATACCACGCGATAGAGCAGACTTTTATCTTGAGAAACCACTCTATTAAGTTTGGAACGTCGACGTTTTTTTCGAACCAGAAAGCATAATATCTTCGCCCGATATGAGTTGCCGCCAGTGGCGCTCGGGACGGGATACGGCGCATTAAATGCTCCAGAATTTCTCTGTCTTTACAAAAACTTAAAAATTTGCGAAAGTAACAAGTGGGGGTGGGGGGTGAACAAATTTGATATTTTAAAAAAAAATGAATACATTGTTGCAAAGAGTATAAAATACCATAAAACTTTTGTATGAAACATTTTTTCATATACCTCATATACTAGGGGTAGTTTCACCCCTTAAACTTCGAGATAAGCCGATAATAAAAAATACGGGTCTAATAGTTTTTTATGCTGCATAAAATATCCAAACCCTATCGAATTCGGTTGAGATCATTCACTTATACGTCATTTTATACCGTTTCACTAAATTTTCGAAAACTCAAAGCTCTCTCTTGCCGGAACAAAAGATATCAACTCACACGGCTCAAATTTTGCACAGTTCTTATTGACCTCAAGGCGCAACTTTCCCGCACTAGGGCTAAACGCCACACTTACTTTGGTGTTTTTCGGCCCGGCCTAATAAATATTATACAAGTATTCTACAATATCATACCATATAATATTATACTACATTTTCGACTGTTTCATTCGTTACTAAGACAATTATTCAGGGTACCATTTCACATATGTTACGTGCATACACCGGCTTCGGTTCTAGAAATGGAGGATTTATGCGAAATGAATTTAAATTGTTTAGTTAGGGTGCTTTTATGATTGAATTGCAGATTCTGATTTTTATAAACGGAAAATTCAACGCACATATGCTTGGTACATTAAAGTTTTACATAGAATGGAGAAATTAATATTTATAAATTTCTGAATTACGTTCGCCTGATTCGGTAGGGCTGCACTTGGTCCTTGACGAATAACTTCTTCTTCTAATAGCTTTCTTTCGATTGACTTTCATTGATTTCACTTGATTGACTTCTCGTGATTGACTTTCTTATTAATTCGTCAGCAGTACACTGCGGATCTTCATGCATTTATAGCAAAATTGAGTAGATGAAATTAAAAACTAGAGGGTTATTGTTGCTCGCTCGCTCGCGAGTAGGGTTGTTTTTGCTCGCTCGCTTCGCGACCTCGCGGGTAGGACTGCTCTTGCGAGAGGGTTAGGGGTATGCGTGGCTAGTGGGGCCTAGAGCAATTAATGTTTTTGAAGTGAAACTTTTAAAGTGAAACTTCTTTTGGCAGGGTGTAAGCCTATTCGCGTCACGGGATTTGTGACATGAAAAAGACGACGGTCAAAGGTCAAAAAAGTGGGGGAATATCGCTGGGAGCTGTCCTATATATACATATAATCAGGTTTACGTGAATGCGTTAAACAATCTACGAATTAAAAATGTCAAAACATTTAAAAGTTTTATATTTACATAAACAATTAAAAACATTAAAAAGATTCTTTAACAAGTCAATGAATATTCAGATAATCGTTTAATAAAATTATTTACGAATGAAAATTCTATACTTTAAATTAAGAAGCACAATATGACTCTGAATTTCGACAGAGCTCCAGAAAGCAGAAAAGAAACCGCTCGAACGCTTTCGATGCGGGCATCGACGATTACTGTATGAATATAATGCGGCAACATTGCATTTTTAAATCTGACAACGCTGTAAAATCTAACATCCTCAGACACACACTTTTCGTGTTGTAACGTCATGTAGTTCACTAGCTGAATAGAGCTATCGATAGAGTTAATCTATTCGATATACATCATTTTTACTATGCGTGTTTCATACGATTTGGAGTGTACAAATTTATATGGCGCATGTATTTGAAGTTGGAAATGAAGTAAGTGTTATTGTTAGTAAGTACATATGTAATATAAAATACTTACGAACTACAATTTGGCAGTAATTAACATAGATTGATAGATTCATGAGCATAAATATCTTTACGTATGTTTATTTTATTTTGATGCATGTAAGTATAGTTATATTAATTATAAAATTATAAAAAATTTATTTAGAAAAATTTTGTTTCACACAGTGTAGCTCTTCATTTTGTATTAATCTTACACTTTAAATCGACATTCTAATTTTGATGTGCTAACATCAGTATGATATTTCTATGCAGTTATTCAATGTGCACGTAATTTTATTCCTTGCATTGTTGGTTTTTTAACAAATCTTTACAAGTTTATGGTGTTTACTTTGATTCGTTTTGTATATGTTTATATAATTTTTATTTGGATTATAATATTTTTAACGATGTGGTTAAATAATCAAGATCCAAATATGGACTCCATTTTTATATACTATATCGAATTAAGAAGTACATACTATAATTACTTTTTATTTATTAGAATTCTTTTTCAATTGTAACTGAATTGTAAATATGAGTTACTAAATTAATATTTGACATGTAATCCAAACTTAAGAAGGTACTGAAACGGAATATTTAAAATATAATATTGATAGTTACACACAACGAGTGTATATTAAATTTTCCGCGGGTATCGGAAAGCGCTTTTTGGACGAGACCCTATATAGACTTTGTAGTATATATCCATTATTGAGAAACACCTTTGTTTTCGAGAAAAGTGAGTTTACAGTTCGATTTTATCACATAAAGAACTGTAGAGAAAGTATGTACGGACGCCTTGTTGCAAACGTGTTCGCTACCTGGTTTTATTGCACCCTTAGGTGCTCTGGATATTTCCCTGCAAGGATAGGTACGGTCGCGTTGTCGAGCCGCACGCTGCCCACTCTCGACGATCCCTTCTTCGATATTTCTCACAATCCGAATAACAGTATATGCGTTCATGTGTACACTGCAACAATTGTAGTGCTGTGATATTGTTTACAACTCTTTAATATTTTCTAACTAATAATTACTCTAATTAATATTAATAATATTCATACAATTACTATTATTATTAGTATATATTATAATATTAATATTATTAATTGTATGAATATTATTAAAAAACATTTATTTTTCTCTTTTGATATTTTTTCGTAAATGCATTAATAACGGAGTTATGACCTGAAACAATTGCGTGCAGTGTTGCCAGATGGGATAAATCAAAGATATATGCTGTACCCCCTCTCTGATGACCAGAGCACGACGGGGCACGCCCAACGTGTCGGTGGAATAGGGAAGGTGCATAGTGGAAGGGGAAAAGGAGGAGAGATTTCCGAGAATTTGGGTACCGTTTCGTACCCCATATAGCATCACTGATTGCGTGAAACACCCTGTATGTATATGTATATACATATGCATGTATTCAAAAATCTACAAATTAAAAATTTCAAAATATTTAGCAATTTCATAGTTGCATAAACAATTAAAAAAATTAATAAAATTGTTGTACACGGTGTATAAAAAGTTTTTTCAAACTTTTTCTCTTCTCGATGACTAGAAGGCGTCGATGTAAAAAAAAACTTTAACAACAATTTTCTTTGTTATAAACAATTTTGCGGCAAGTTTCTCTTACAAATGTCCACCGACCCAGAGATGTAGATTCACCCCTAGGACGGATGACCATTACTTTTTATACACCCTGTACAACTAAACGAATATTCAGACGATCGTTTAAGAAAATTATTTACGATTAAAAAATCTAGACTTTAAATTAAGAAGCAATATTCCTCTGAATTTCAACAGCCTCGTACAGCAAGAAAGAAACCGCTTGAACGCTTTCGATGCGAGCATCGACGGTTATTGTATGAATATAATGCGGCAACATTGCACTTTTGAAGCTGACAACACTATAAAATCTAGCGTCCTCAGACACACTTTTCGTGTTGTAACGTCATGTAGTTCACTAGCTGACCGTTCCATTTCGATAGAGTCCGCTGTCGTACTAGGGCATTTTCTACAGACTCGGTAATTCAGAACCGGTGACAGAAAAATGCATTGTCTGCAATGTCTGTACTGATCTTAAGTCTGTGGTATTGCATGCACAGTCTGTACCTATCTTAAGTCTGTGACAAAATAAACGTTAACAACCAAATCAATCGATACAATTAACATTAATAGAAATCTACATTATCTACATAAGGAAACTACATTATCTTCATATCTACATCCGCCACATTACTCCCCTCTGAGTTTTGACAATATTTTTTAAATATTGAAATTTACAAATCTTATTTCCTTTTTTTCTTTTGGTCCAGGATAAATTTTAAGTTGTCCTTTATTGGAAAATGAAGGACCATCTGCAATTTCTTCTAGGTTTCCATCTTGTTCTGTATTTTCAAAGTAGGCAGGTTTCAATCTTTCAGTACTGACATTGATCGGTTGCCCATTAATTTTTACTGTGAAAACCTCTGATGGCCTTGAAATTACCTCGAATGGACCCTCGTACGGTGGTGTTAAAGGTGGTTTGACTGCATCTATTCTCAAAAACACATGTGTACAACAATTTAAATTATTATGTATAAATATATTTTTTTAAATATTGTGTGTCGTCTGATGTGGTTTGAGCAATTTCATGCATTCTCTCAATTCTTGTAGAAAAATTCTTTGATCAATCGGAATCTCTTCTTCTAAAAAGAATTCGCCGGGTAATCTTAAAGTTTGTCCATATAATATCTCTGCAGCTGATGAGCCTAAATTTTCTTTACATATTGTTCTTAATCCTAATAGAACGATCGGTATAATCTTCGTCCAATCTTCTTTTTCATAACAATAAATCGCTGTTTTCTTCTTGAATCCAACTATCTTTGATAGTGCATTGAAAATTTGCGATTCAAATTGACTTCCCCTATCTGTGGTTACAGACACCGGTGTGCCAAATCTTGAAATCGATGTATTGAAAAATGTAGTCGCTACTGTGTCTGCTGAAAGTAATTGGTATTGCTTCAGGCCAACGTGAAAATCGATCAATCATAGTTAAACAATAACGATATCCGTTAACAATAGGAAGTGGCCCAATGAGATCTATATCTACATGATTAAATCTTTCTTTAGGTACTGAAATATGTTCTGGCAAATTTTTTTGATGACGATGAATTTTACTCTTCTGACAAGATAAACAAGTTCTCACCCATTCTGCAGCGTCTTTTGCCATATTCGGCCAGACAAATCTTTGAGATAATGTCTTTTTCATAGCTCTATTGCCAGGATGTGATAAATTATGTACAATTTTTAAAATTCGATTTCTTAGAATTTTTGGAACATAAGTTCGGATATTATCTTCTAAAATGTTACAATATAATACAAGATTTGTATTACGTACTCTCAATTTTTGCCTGTCGATCTCAATCTGCCTGTTGTGCTTCCGCTAATTCTTCTGTGGTTACCACAATAGGCATTTCAATTGCTTCAACTCTTGAGAAGGCATCTGCAATTACATTTTCGTCCCCTTTGACATAAATTAATTCAGTAGTGAATTGACCTATAATATCTAAATGTCGAAGTTGTCGAGGAGAAGCTTTTAATGATTTCTGTTGTGACGTGGCAGTTTTGCCTACGTCCTCCGGAATCAGTTGTTGAAAGACCGGGTCACCCTCTGGCAAAATAAACGCGAGATGGGCTGTGGCGAGCGCTCTCCCTGGGCACGAGCGAGACCCATGGGCAGAGCACTCATGATTTTGAGCGTCGCGCCAATTTGCGCGGCGCGGTTTTGCAGGACTATAGCCGGGTCCCGGGAGGGGACCCGGAACACTTTTCTCCCTGAGAGGACTGAGGTAGAGGTGAACGATATTGGCTCCGGCGTACCGCCYGCACTGAGACAGCGAGAGATCGACAAGGYCCAAGATAAGCAGCCTGGAGGCGCCGRCGAGGGCATCCGGTACCGAAAAGAACAGCAATGCAGCCCTGTCGTCGCCTCGTCCGGAAAAGCTGGGAACGCAACCGGATTGGCCAACGTCGATCTCTCGCTGTTTCAGTGCGGGCGGTACGCCGGAGCCAATATCGTTCACCTCTACCTCAGTCCTCGGGGAGAAAAGTGTTCGCAAGTTGGCGCGACGCTCAAAATCATGAGTGCTCTGTCCATGGGTCTCGCTCGTGCCCAGGGAGAGCGCTCGCCACAGCCCATCTCGCGTTTACTTTGCCAGAGGGTGACCCGGTCTTTCGATAACTGATTACGGAGGACGTAGGCAAAACTGCCACGTCACAGTGCAGGTAAACAATATACAATTTCAACCGTCCGCTGTTCGTTCACGCAACCGCTCGCGTTTGTCTTCGATAATCACGCGTGTGAATTACATTGACTTTATTGGTGGTTTGAACCTGGTAATTTACAGTCAGCGGAGTGAGTGTACAAAGTATTAAATAATTATTTTCTATATATACAGGGTGTCCCAAAATTCCTTCAACAGCCGGAAATGGGAGGTTCCTGAGATCATTTGAAGCAACATTTTCCTTTGCAAAAATGTTATCGCTTTGTTTAGGAGTTATCAAAGAAAAACACGAACCAATCAGAGGGCCGACTGTGCCCTCGAACCTCGAACATAACCAGTATCTTGAGCAAAGTTGTATATTCCACGCTCGTTTAGATTTCTATTCATATAATTTCGTGAAATAAATTAATATGTTTATCTTGTAAATAACAATCAGGTTTCATGACTTCTTTACATTCGGCTGTTACTAAAGCATAGTTTAATACATCAATCGATGCAGCTGGACAGTCGTTATARAAAAGTACAAACCTATGTATGTCGAAAAGTTAGTAGTTCAGGAGATATTTCAATTTAAATAATGCTAAAACACCATCACTATCGTACTAAGACGTTACACTAGTAAGTAAACGCTAATGTCTGGAAACGGTGCGTCCTACCGCAGAAATAACGAAATTTTCAAAAGGCCCAAACCAAAGCATATAGGGTATGCCCAACCACATGACATATGCAGTCTTTTGAATGTGTCAAAAAAAAAAACATGAAAAATGGCTGTATCTCGGGAACGGTGCGTCCTATCGCAAAAATAATGAAATTTTCAAAAGCTGTAGCCCCAGGAATATAAGGTATGCCCAACCACATGACGTATGTAGTCTTTTGAATGTTCCAAAAGAAAAAAAAATGGCTGTAATTCGGGAACGGTGCGTCTACAGTGGGTCAGATCGACGCGCTAGCTGTTCATGAGCTGAAAAATCAAGGTACTCGTATCGTATCGATTTTTAACGAATGTACAATGTTTCCTAAATGTCCATTACATTCTAAAACGATAATATTAATTAAAGTTATTAAAAACTCTCGTTACAATAAGCGTTCAAAAATCAAACTTCTTCAGATTCTATTTATCACCGAAAAAATTCATTTTCTTCATAAGGATGTCCTGGAAAACCTACTGAAGATTAAGTGCTCAATTTTTTTTATATGAAGAATGTATATCTATGTTGAGAACGCACCAGGAACTAAACATTATTGTTCATTATTTGTTATAAAAAAAATTCTTAGTCAACTAAGGAAAATTGTCAAAGTTTTTCACCTTTGACAAGGGATAAGTTAAAAAATTAAACGAATTGGATGCTCTTACAAAGTGGAACATTTTCAGCAAAGTCTCCTCTAAAAGATCCCCAAAGATCTCATCCCGACTCACCCCGACCTGGAAATTATGATGGTTTAAAGCGCGCGTGACGCGCAATTCCGCGGCGAGTCGCGTTGCACGAGTCGCATTGACGACCACTCAGCGGCTCTTAAGAGTGTAAAGACCTAACCCAGACCTATCTTATGAATTTTTTAGATTATACGATCTGCGATTAACGAACTTCTTGCTAGCTTATATAGTTGAATCATTTGTATTTGAGAGATCATAGTAATAGCATCGTGGTATAGCATCACACACAGCAGTTTTTCCATATTTAAAACCTGTATTTTACCTTTGTTAAGAGGAATTATAGTATACATTTTTGTTTATTAATACATAAATACAGTCATAAGCAGAAAATCCGTATGATCAATTGATTATAGTCAGTAACTTTGTAAAATATAATACTCAGTCTTGTTTGAATATTTGTAATACTTTAAATAAGACAGTAATTGTTGAAGGAGGTTTGGGGGCAGGAGCAGTAACCATAGTCATATACTCTACTTAACTAAATATAATGAGTACAGTCAGATTTACACAAGCGCTACTTGACTTGTCTCATGGACGGATCGTAACCAAGAGAGAGCTAGAGCGCGCGCCGGCCGCAAGGGCCCCAACTCATGGAACATGCTAGAATGCGCACTCGCATTTTGAATATGTTTTCCAACAGTAATAACACATTTTTGTTATTTCATTAAATGTAATAAACTTCATTCATTTAAAAATTATGGATTACTCTTTATTTGAATGCCTGAATAGCCAGTTTAAAATTATTATTCATTATTCACACGATTTTTCAGACATTTCCGGTGGTGTGACAAAAAAATGTTTCCTACAAAAAGAAATCAGTACTTACTCAGTCTTCTACAAATCTCAATACAAATAATTTCTTTTTTTTAATAAAAAATTGTGTTCACCTTAAGTATTTATTTATAACTATATATTTGTTATTCAATAATATTATATCTGGCGCCAAGACGAATCTAACGATATATTTAATGTGGTCTTTATGTTTTGAAATAATGATGAAATAGGCATGAATAGCTAGCGCGTCGATCTGGCCCACTGTGAGCCCTACCGCAAAAATAACGAAATTTTCAAAAGGCTGCAGGCACAGTATATAGGGTATGCCCAACCACATGACGTATGTAGCCTTTTGAATTTTTCGCAAAAAAAAATATGTTTTTAATTCTCTTTATTAAAAAAAAAATATATATATATATAATTACGTTTGTTCCTTAGATGGGGAAAATTTCCGTCCTCTCGTATAAATTGCATTGTTGAATCAACTTTTTTCGAAAAAAACTAAAAAACTACTGGACCAATTTGGATCAAAATCTAATCAGCTCTAAGTTACAGCGGGGCACACCGATTGCATCATTCATCATTCTGATCGCGTTGTTACTTTTTCAGAAAACGTTTAACGAAAAATCTGATAGGATACGTACGGACATACATACGCACACACACATACGAACATTTTGCTGAAAATAATCTAAAATGACTCCAATGACTTTGAAACGTGAAGATCTTCTAAAAAATCTCGATTTAGAGAGAGAGAGATTTTCGATTTTCGGGGACATTACGATAACTTCCCTATAAATCGGGAAGTTAATTATTGGAAAATTTTTAAAATTGAAGATGTCAATATACGCATGATTTCTCCTTTATTAAAATTATTAACACTAACCGTACCATGACCGGTCAAATGACTGGTGTCACATTTTGACTGTATAATCATTGAAGTTGCAAGGATAATTCCATTAGAAATTAATAATTTAATTTCTTCATTCAAGCATATATTGTTATAATAATGGTGAAAAATTTAAATAAATTCAGTATTGTCATTTTTATGAAACAATCTATACCAGTCGCATTTTGTGCTCGGTACGGTTAGTGTTAAGGGAAGAAATAACATTCAATTTAGTTTCTATTTCTTACAATCGATGCAGACAATTTTTATTTAGTATAAAGATCCGCAATCAGTATTTAGACCGGATGCGTACCCTTCCATTCCTCGTAATCGTTTCCCCAGCTAAGTCACATTACACCTATAGGCCTTTTCGAGGAATCAGTTTATCATCATTTTATCGCTTACAGGCTCTTGTTCAGTTCTTCTACTTCTCTCATTCTTCATTTCAGTTGGACTCTTCAAGCTGGACAGTGCGGACGGTACTCTTTCGTGGCGGCGCGGCGCGGCGAGGCTGTGCAAGCCCTAATAGTTCAATTAGTTTTGTGTTTCTACCAAACTATCTTTTTCCATCCATCGATTACGAGTGTGTTTTGTGGATATTTGTTGGTACGTGACACTTGCGCAATAGAACAAAATAATTTGTTTAATAAGGTACAGTGACTCTGAAAAATATTCGGACGCTCTAAAAAAGACAATTCGTTTACTACAGTATGTGAGAAATATTTTTTTCAAAAATTACAATTTTTCGGAATTTTAGAAAAAATACTAAAAGTTGGATTTTACAACTTCTTTATAGGAACCTATATTGAAAATTTAAGAAATACGTTTTGTTGATCTGTGTCAATTACATGCACTGTGAAAGTTTCATCGAAATCGGTTGATGCGGGAAAAAACGGCAGGTATTGAAAGATCTAAGAATCTGCAGTTATAGGCCGAAAATCTGCAATTTTCACCATCTTTAAACGTTTTTAGCTCATTGTAACGTCGAACGATTTTGACGAAATTTTCAGAATATGTTTAACTGACACAGATCTAGAAAACGTATTTTTTAAATTCTCATTATAGTCCCACATAAAAAAGTTGTAGAATGCAACTTTCAGTATTTTTTCTACAATTCCGAACAATTGCAATTTTTGAAAAAATTTCTTTTCACGTCCTGTAGTAAACTAACTGTTCTAGCTTCTCAAAAAAGTTCAAATCGTATAGTACAATACTAAAAAAGTTACCGTCTTTTTCAGAGCGTCCGAATATTTTTCCGTGTCACTGTATATGAATATAACCTTCCGTCGGGCGCATCTGTATAGTAATAAAATATTTTTAAAACGAGGCAGTTTATACTAATTTACATCTAATTAATCTAAAATATTACTAAATTCATTTTTAAATTATTAAGTGTTCATAAAAAAGCTGAAATCTGTTGACTGATCTGCCAGACACACTGCGCCCGAATCTGTGCATATCCGAACTGCGCCCAACCGACGCGCCGCGACGGTTGAAGAGAGGTTTGATCATGAAATAAATCTCATGGATTACACCCCTTGTCAAAAAGATAGCCCAGGTGTGCTATCTTTAATTTCTCAATGACGCATGTAAAGTTTTACGTTTGTGACGTATAATATCAAAACATTATGAGCTCAGAATACAATGCGGTTCGTTGAAAATAATTTAAAATATTGTAAGGTTTAATGTGTAACAAAAAAAATGTTTTATTTTAAGAAAGAAATGATAGCACATGTACAATAAGAAAATAATAATGAACATAAATTTTAACTAACAATAATTTTCTTAGTTTAATAATTACTTATCAAACATATATACTTATTTAATAATGGGCACACCCCCTTTATTTTCTATTACTTCTATTGTACGATTTGATATCGATTTATATAGTTTTTGGATATAATTTTGACTTAACGTATCCCATTCGCGTATAATTGCATTTTCTAATTCTTATACGTGTTGATACTGCTTTCCATTCGCGTATACGCCGCGAACAAGTTCTGCCCAGCAATTTTCAATAATATTAAGGTCCGGGGAGCGTGCAGGCCACGGCAAGACAGATATCATTCTCCCATTGACGAACTTGATACTTGTCTTGCCGAAATAATCGATGCCGGTCCAAACCATTACGCTGCCTCCTCCCATTTGTCGTCGAATTACTAACATTGTCTCTTTTCTTATGGCATGAAAATAATATCGGAACCCATCAGGACCACCCAGGTTAAATTTTTTTTTGTCCGAAAAAAGTCCCCTTCTCTATTTCTTTTTCCAATGCACTCTTTTTTTTGCAAAGCGTAAACGTTCTGCTTTGTGTTTCGTTGTTAACGGAGGATTCTTTTTCAATTGTAGCCTCTTACTATTTTTGCAGGATAGTAGAACTCGACGAACACTTAAAACACTGGCACTAACACTAGATTTTTCCATTATTTGCTTCGCTGTTAACTGCGAGTTGGAAGCTACACGCAAAATTGCTCGCTCATCCCGATCGGATAACGATGACGGCCGACCAGTACTTTTCTTTTTGCCATAATCTTCAACATTTTTTAAGAAATTGTGTATTACTTTACGACTTCTTTTTATTACTTTCGATATTTTCGCTACTGATAACTGTTGCTGTTTTAGTTCAAGAATTTGCTTTTTTCAGAATCATTTAATTTTTTTCCGCGTCCCATACCTACAAATTTATATAATATTGTACTGTAATCTTCACTCGTTGATAGATCATGAAATACTGAGCAATTTCTATACATATTAACAGAGTGTGCTATCATTTCGACCTCAGTATGGAACAGTTTTTCTTTGTTGTCAAACAAACATCTACGACATTGTGAGTTATTTTCAGCAAGCCGCATATTCTGAGCTCATAATGTTTTGATATTATACGTCACAAACGTAATACTTTACATGCGTCATTGAGAAATTCAAGATAGCACACCTGGGCTATCTTTTTGACGAGGAGTGTAGTAATCCCATGTAGTTGGCTGCGAAATGTATTTTGTGGTTTTCCTCATAACTTGATACAATATATTTGTGTGTGTGTGTTAGTTTAGCAATTATGAAGTTTAGTGATTACCTCTCGCACAAAATCAAAAATATGTCTTCGATTTTGTGTTAATTATTACCAGTGGCTGGAACACTGGACGTGACACTAACACTCGTCTTTTTCAGATCGTCCGAATATTTTTCCGGGTCACTGTACGTCATTCGTTATCGAGACGCAGAAAGTGTACAAGTGTACGACACAATACGGTGACCGCTACGTGGTGAGTACCGTTTTCTTGTTTCATCCTCTCGATATGTATCAAGATAATTTATTTCTATTTTCATTATTTTTAATATGAACTGTTCGACAAATTTCAACTTTCTTTTGACGTTTCGATTTTTACTTTGCGATTCTTACAGAGTTTTCTGCGATGATTCCGAATCTGCCTTTAATCTTTCCCCTAACCGCACAGTTTCTGAGAAATTTGAATTTGAAAAAAGACATTTCTCAACTTTAAACAAATATTGCGACATTGTTTTAAAAGATATTCAATTATTCTTTACAGCAAAAGATTCTGTAGACTATCCCGAATACAGTGATATCTAATATTAATATATTATAAATGCTTAAACATGTTAAAACAATGTTACGTCCTAAGGTGGACGTTGTTATAGATTGTAAAATTAAATTGACAGATTTTAATTGAAGATACCTACCTGCATTCACCGGCTTCGGTTCGGGTAATTGAGTATTTGTTAAATTTTAAGTGACTTTGATCTTGGAATTGGAACGTAGAAATCGAAGTTGGGTAAACTCTTTTAAAAATGATTTAAAGTTGAATAGTAACTTTAAGAAAAAATCATTCCGGGAACTTTCCGGACAAACCGTGTATGTATTTCTAAAAACAAAGGTGACTTTCATGTTTTGAAATGGAATGATAAATATTTTTTTACATCGAATGATAGCGGACATTAAATAGACTTTTAGTAGGTTGTATGTTACAGTCTTCAAGGTCATACAGTGAGTATCAGAAGTTTAGACGACCGTATTATTTTAGCAAAAACGTACTCTTTGATGAATCTTGGATTAATTTTGTGTATCGTATGTTTAGAACACTTTGAAAAATTATAATTACTACTAAAACTATTCATGTATGGCAGTGATCGGCAAACTCATTAGCAGTGGCGGACCAAGGCAAGTGGAGGCCCTAAGCGGTCAAAATTTCGGCCCCCCCAACAAAAAGTTTCAAGAAAACTCTCATTAAGTTATAAACAAAAAAGAAAAGTAATAAGAAATTCCATACCATAAGACATTAAATAAATTTAGTAGACAACATACATACATATATTTTACACATTTTTTATTTTATATGAATTTCCGTCTTGCTTTGTTTCTTGCAAATTCATGAATTATTTTGGCAATATCAATTCGACTTAAAATTTTCTGCTCCATATACAGAATAGCCATATTATTTAGCCTTTCTTCGCCGCTGCAGCTTCCATACTTAGTTGTTCGCAAGAAATTCTGGAAATTGCACAAATCTCTCCCGTTCGCCGTTGTGCGCGATTCGTCGAAATGTTAAGGTCTGTACGAGGCATTACGTTTTGTTCACAAGAACATAAATATTGTGACAAAAATAATCGCACAATATGTATTTATTAATTATATTAGATTTTTTAGATTATTTTATGGTGGGTTTTTTGAACCTTTTCGGTCACTTCCAAAATCTTTAAGTTAAGATATTTTAAGAGCTCGGGGCCCCTTAGATCCGCCTCTGCTCATTAGTCAAAAGAGCCAAATATCAGCGTAGTACAACCATTTACATTTCTTTCGAGAGCCAAATTTCTTTACAAGAACCCTGTTTTTAGAAGTCTATTAAAACTAGGTACAGTGAATAAAACTAGATACCATACTTTATAATAATCTTATTTATTGCTAAATAGACTGCAGGTCAATATGCATTTATAGCAAAATTGAGTAGATGAAACTCAAAAAATTGGGGGAAAATTTTTTTAATTGAAGATATAAATATATTTAAATCATTAAGGGAAAAGAAACAATGTTCAGACCATGTATTGCAACGGTGATTAACTGATTAATGATTAATAGACTGCGGATCTTTATGCATTTGTAGCAAAATTGTAAAAATTGAACATGTCAATATAAATATGATTTCTCCTCCATTCAAATCATCAAAGGAAGAAATAACGTTTGATTTAGATTCTGTTTCTTTAATCATTCGATCCAGACAATTTTTATTTTGTATAAAGATCCTCAGTCTGTTGATAAAAATAGAGTAGAAATTGCTCTTTATTTGAATTTAGATATAACTCACTGCCTACTTGAAAATTGTATCAGAATACCATTAAAATAAAATAAAATAAAATTATTAGCAAAGGGAATAATTTTTAGCCAAAATATGAGAAAGGGCCGCATCAGAAGTTTCGACGCAGTTGCTTCTCTTGCTGTTTGTAACTTCATATCGTACACCAGTGGCTATATTCATTATAAGAGTGAAATTAGTAAAGTAAACTAAAACTACCGAGCACTGAAAACGATTGAACTGTTTTAGCCGATAGAACTGGCAAAGCTTTATTTGTTCAGAATTCGTGCAATTTTTATTGCAATATGTGTTTGGATAAAGAAACTTGGCGATTCAATTTCCATGTAGGCAACGTCATCATTCCAATAATCACAAAATGAAAAATGTAAGACCGGTCATTTGACCGGCAGCGGTAGGTTTAGTGTTACAAGACTCAACGCGAAGATAGCCGCAGAATTTGTTGTTAGAAAACAAAAACGGAACCGAAGTACATAAATAGAATACGATCAATCAGCAAAAGAACTTACAGATTAACGTGTGTAATTATTTGTTATTTATAATTTACTGTCACTATTAGTGTATTGACATAATTATTAGTACTGTTATTGTTACTACTATTATTTATGAGTGTTATTATTATTATTGTGGACTATTGATCAGTACCGCGACAATGGGGAAGTTAAATAACTTGACTGATTTTGATAATCATAAGTTTAGACCAGGCATGTCAAACTCTTTTACCACCAAGACCAAGGGCCTCGTTAAGTATTATAAATTAATTCGAGTGCCGCAATAGAAAAAAGCAGACTCTAAATGAAAAGGAAACACATTTTTTTTGTTAACATTGCTGTTACACATACAAAATAACATACGTACAAAAGTTGTTTTTTTCAAGTTTACTTTATTTGAATAAAACTATTTGTTGTGGCGTCACCGACGACGTGAAAATTGTTATAATCACGATGTGACGCGTGCTTGCACAATCTTTTGGATGTATGCGAGCTGGTTTCAGGATATCGTGATATCT
>CM052311.1:16817205-16856177 GCA_028455605.1 Lasioglossum malachurum
AACGTAGAAGAGAAGCAATTTTTCTCGTGAAAAATACTCCTCTTAAAACGTCCCACTTTCAATGCTTATTACAACTATAATATTATAGTTATTTTCTTCATTTCCGAGGTCTATAGACATTTGGGAAGCAATGTTCATAATTAGATATCGATACGAGAAAGTTCGTTTTAAGGGTAAATGTCACACTTTTCCCCAATCCGGCCCACTGTGCGGCGCGGCCGTGCAAGAGTGTGGTGGCACACACGTACATCGATAGATTTGCATATAAGTATATGAAATTACTAATTATTATCGCAATGAGGAGTTCAGAAGCGGTCAATTGTGATTCCTAAAAGTCCAATCTATATTCGTTCGGTGCCCAAAATGCATATTTTTACGTTATCGATCAATAATTTGCAACATTCGGCAGATACCGCCTGTCACGAGGCATCCGAAGCAAGCATGATATCACAAGATGGCCGCCACTAACAGATTTTCCTAAATATTAAGAGATTTATCGTTCGAAACAAAAAAATCGCACCGCAGCAAGATAGCCAGGACATATACAAAGGCGGTGGTGTGTATTTTTAGTTGAGTAATTAATTATTAAACACGAAAAATGAATCAGGAAAAAATACAGCACCTCGAGGTTTCGAAATTTTGCACTAGTAGGCACCACTGTTTCTTTCCTAAACTGCACGTTACAAATGTTATAATATAAAACGGCTAATAATGCAGGTGCCCAAAATGCATATTGCTATAT
Organism: Lasioglossum malachurum; assembly: GCA_028455605.1. Classification (NCBI taxonomy): domain Eukaryota; kingdom Metazoa; phylum Arthropoda; class Insecta; order Hymenoptera; family Halictidae; genus Lasioglossum; species Lasioglossum malachurum. The sequence continues at coordinate 16,817,948 of CM052311.1, forward strand.
TGAAAATTTATAAACTACGTTTTGTATAGATCTGTGTCAATTATATACAGTGTGATAGTTTCATCGAAATCGGTTGACGCGGAAACAAGCGACAGGCATTGAAAGATGTAAGAATCTGCAGTTATAGGCCGAAAATCGAGAAAATCTGCAATTTTTACCATCTTTAAATGTTTGTAGCTCATTGCAACGTCGACCGATTTTCATGAAATTTTCAGAATATGTTTAATTCACCAAGATCTACAAAACGTATTTTTTAAATTTTCAGTATGTGCCCACATAAAAAAGTTGTAAAATGCATCTTCTAGTATTTTTAATACAATTCCGATCAATTGCAATTTTTGAAACAATTTTTTTACACCCTGTAGTAAATTAATTGCTCTAGCTTCCCAAAAAAAGTTCAAATCGTTGTAGTACAATATTAAAACAGTTATCGCACATATCACAGTGCATAGCACAGTCACTGTACATATTTATTGAAGCGTATTGAGTATTGAAGTCTTCCCTCGCAGTAATAACACCATTAACGTGTGTCTAAATAAATATATATGATAATTTAATCGAAATAAATAAATAATTAATTTTAAATATTCTAATGGATGAAATTGATTTGCGAGAGGTTGAATTTGATTTGCAAAAGGTTGAATTTGATTTGCAAGATGGTGAAATTGATTTACAGAGAAGGGAAAAATTGATTTACAGAGAGAATGGTGAATTTGGAGTGTAAAACCTATAAATTGTCATCAACAGTGTCAAACTTTTTGGTCGGGCCGCAAATTACTTGTCGACGGGCCGCATGTTTAACATGCCTGGTTTAGACGTAATTCATAAAAATTTATTTATAACAATTATTTACAAACAAGAGAAAATATATACCTTAGTCTTCCTACATGTTTTTGGGTTCGCCAGAAAATTTTGAACAACATGATCCGCTCGTTTTAAGGTCTTGGCTATTTCTCTTTTATTTTTTCGTACGGAGGAAAGCGCCATTATTTGCCAAATTTCCAAATCCGTCAACTTATTTCACTTTCCCAGTACCAAATAATAATGCACAATAACAATAATAACACTCGTAAATAATAGTAATACCAGTAAAAGTACTCATAATTATAACAAAATACAGTGACAGTAACAGTAAATAAACTTTTTGTTGATTGATCGTATTTTGTTTACTTCTCTTCCGTTCTCGTTTTCAAACAACCAATCCTGCAGCTATTTATTGCATGCTGAGTCTCTTAATGCTTTCTTAACATCACTCTCATAATGAATATAGCCACTGGTGTACGATATGAAGTTACATACAAACAACAAGAAAAGCAAGTGCATCTAATCTTCTGATACGGCCCTTCTCCATATTTTGGCTAAAAATTCTTGCCCTGCAGTGCCATATATGAATAGTTTTAGTAGTAATCACACATAATTTTTCAAAGTATTCTGAACATACCAAATCAATCGAAGATTCATTAGAGGGTACGTTTTTGTTAAAATAATAGGGTGCCTCTAAATTTCTGATACGCACTGTATAAGGGCAGAAATAAAATAAATAAATTTAACATTTCATAATACTGTATTTATTCGTATGTGGCACAGAGCTTGGGGAAAATAGTATTTTAAATAGTAAATAGTCCTATTTATTTTAAAGCATGTGTACAACTTTGAAAATAAAATATTTTATTTAATGCTGTAATTTGTGAAAATAAAATATTTTATTTGATGCAGTAATTTTTTAAAATAGAATAATTTATTTGAGGCAGTAATTTTTTTAAAAATAGTATTTTATTTGAAGAATATTGAAAATATTTGTATTTTGTCTTTATTTTCAATTTCAATTTTAAATATTATTGCTGAAAATAGTGGTTCGAATTGAATACATTTATGAGTGTAAATCGTTTCTTAGAAACGATTACAGATAGACTGTACGTTCATGCGGTCCTTCAGAGTATGTATTATAACAATGTACAAAGTAAAATATTTTATTTCGTGTTTCTGATTGTTAAAATAGAAATATTTTATTTTTGGGATCAAATTGTTGAAATAGAAATATTTTATTTTGAGGTTCAGATTGTTAAAATAGAAATATTTTATTTTCGAGAAATTGTATATCTTATTTAAAATATTATTTTCTTTAAGCATAATAAAATTTAAAATATTAGTGGTACCACACTCATGATAGTTAGTTTCTGCCAATGTTTCACAGGATATGGTTGCACACACTTCTTTTATCTTGTTCACACTACACCACGGAGAAATTAGACGACTTGCGAACTGAAATAAAAGAAGCGTGTCTCGCAGATCTCGAAATTCATTCTTGCTAATGGAAAGCACATTGAACATGGTATTTAGTCTTATCTATATGCTATATGCTCTCGTGTTACTTTTGTAATCTGACTATATACCTACGATCAAGTACTATGCTCCACCTTTAATTCGAGCTCTCAAACGTCCGAAAATTCCAACAAGAGAATACGTTCTAAAATTTACTTGAAAATTTCTCTTAAAACCATGCTAATATTGTAATCAATCATACGCAATAGCCGCCTATACATATAGAGTACGCATCCTGACGTCAATAGTCACAGCCTCTATTGGTTCATGGCTGGAACAGTTGTCAGAACGCGATGTCCTGTATAGACAGCGAATTTTTATGCAAAATAAAAATTTTCTGCCTGATTTGCAACATACTGGAATGAAATAGAAAATTATTTTCTTTCTTAACATGTTTAATAGATTGCAAATAATATAACAATATGTTTAAATTCTTCTAATGTTTTTATTGCTTCAAATTACTCGTTTCTGTCATAAATGCGTAAAATCCGGTGTCGAAGGGAATTTGGTGGTGCAATGCAGCGTTGAACCGCGTTCTCGATCGTGCACAAGGCCTCCACCATAACGACGAGGCGATGCACAGTAGGCAAGGAGCTCGCGTTTTGTTACCACAACTATTGTAACGTTATTTCAAGGCTTAATGTTATATTATCATAGGTCGTTGAACTCGCATTGATACCAGTTAGAATATTATGAAGTCAAAAATATATGTTAACATTTAACGAATTGAGGTGACCTTCATTTTGTTATACAAAAAATTTTTCATTGAATTCTTTATATTGACATTTGTAGAAAAGTGAATGCTGATCAACTTTTGTTGGAAACATTTTTTTGTCAGATCGTTACAAATGTTTGAAAAATTGTGTTAACAATGATCTCGCTGTTTCGACAACACGCTTTTTGTGTGGCAACATTAAAAATACGTTCATATTGAATTAAAATGTATTTAGTATAACTAAAATATGTATAGCTAAAATATCACAAGAAATAATATTATACTGAATATTCTGATTCCACACCCCTGGCAGAATGTTTCCGATCGGAGGCATTGATACGGATTTTAGAGAGAACATTCATTAACTACAGTATGTAGTTAAAAATGATGGGAAATGAAAAGCGGCTCATTGGGGAATGGAAAACTACAAAATAACATAAGCTTCTATTTATTATAACAAAGAAACTAGAAAGTAAACAAAATGTTACACGGAAGAAAGTTTCCGATTCGATTTACACTGTCCAACAACGTTCAACAATTACTGTTGGGTGATTCTTATAGAGTTTTTTGTGCTGATTCCGAATCTACCCTTAATTTTTCTTCTAGACGCACAGTTTTTGAGAAATTTGAGTTTGAAAAAATGACATATTTTTCAACTTTCAACAAATATTGTGATGTTATTATAAAAGATATTGAATTGATCTTTACATCAAAAGATTCCTTAGGCTTTTCCGTTTGTTTAACATTAAACATTAACATGTTTAAACATGTTTAAACAATCATTAAAGATGGAGAGACACCACTTTTGCACCAATTTTTGAGGATATTTTTCAATTTATTTCAAAAAATAAGGGTCCAGCGGAAAATCGAATTATATTACACGATAGAGCAGACTTTTAAGCCTCTTAAGTTCGTACGTTGACGATTTTTTCGAACCAGAAAGCAAAATCTCTTCGCCTAACATGCGTTGACGCCAGTGGCGCTCACCATTAGAACGGTCGCTGCGCGTCGCACAGTGGACAATTCGGACGAAATCGGCGACAAAATCAAAGAACTTTCGATAGAAATGAGATAGAGCGATGAAATTTTTTTAAAATGAAAGCTAAAACTTTGAAGAATATGGGATAATTATGGAGATTGTGTTACGAACGTTTTTAACCTTGAAAGAATTCGATAAACTTGCACAATTTCAGGAAAATTGTGGTTTTTCCAATACCACGCGCGAAAAAATTTTTTTTTAACATGCGACACATCCGTTCCCGTAGATTTTTTAACGCTGATTTCAAATCTGGTCTCAAAATTTCTCTACGACCTCAGGATTTTGCAAGAAATCGCTTTTTGTAAACGAAACTAATGTAATAATTTTTGTTTGAACTGATTTGATAACCCACTAGCTTGAAGGTGGAGCTTGAACAATACAATTACACATAATGAAGTATTTGAACGTTTACTTGACGTATATCACTTGACGAACGATCACTCGACGTATCGCTGCGATTGTAGCTGGCAGTCCGTGTAGACTATGTGTGACTGTAATGTAATTTATATAAATTAGATATCTTTTTTCCATAATTATGTTTTCATTTATACAGGATGTTAGGTAAGTATTTATTCTTTTTAACTTACTTCTCATCAACCAATTCCTTAATACCTTATTCTTCTTTTTATCACCAGAAGTTAAAGAATTCGTTGATGAGAAGGAAGGTTTTGCAGGAATTATTTCAGCAGAAAAAAATCTCGCAAAACAAATTTCACCAGGTATAGCTAAGGTCCACCCTAATATATATACACACTTACACACTAAAATGTTTTAAACAGTTAATTAAATGTCACTAAAGTAAACATCACTAAGTTAAATGTCACTAATTAAATATCACTAAGTTAAACGTCACTAGTCCTATATACAATATATGACTATATGTTTTAATTAAAAATAATTTAAATATAGTTTATGAACACAGTTCACTAAATTACGAGAGTATTTCAACATTAACTGGGTCCAAAACCTATTGGAAATGGGTGTAAATGAATGCACGCTGATTGTTCCGTCGCGTAGGAACCATACAAACGGTTTTCGAATAATAATATTTATGGTGCGTTCGTGACTAAAAATCCTCTTCGAGGATTAAGTAAACTGTTAGCATTTGGCGACCAGACGAGGCGTCTGCGTAGTGTTTCGTTTTTTATATCCTTTCGACAATGCAAGAGTCATAAATCTAGTCCCTTCGAGTGACCACCCGCGGCCGTTAAGTACGGTGTCGAATTACCGGGACCCGTCGTCGCCCGAGTTTAGATGTCGCCCCACTCCTCCTTACCGGGGCCTCATTCAAAGCTATAAGAAGGAGGTCCAAATCGTCAAAAGTGTTCTGATTGGAAAATGCAACCTTCTGCAGGAACCAATCAGTGCATCTTATTTCATCACCGAAAACCCAGCGGACATCGCGTTAAGATTGCCTTCGTCAGTTGAGTTTTACACTCGAACGCCGCGCCGTAGTACTCTCCAGTCCTCGGGTAAATCGTTCGTAATATTTGTAAACGTGCATTACGGTATTTCGTTGTCCAGCGATCAAGACATCCGACAAAACGGGATCGCATCTGTCGAGATCCTTCGCGTACGGAATCGCATCATTCATCAGATCCGCGAGCGTCATATTTTAGTGTCTCGATCTAATCACAAATACAGATTATTGTTTATTCAAATCTGCGCGCGTATAAGGCAGGACCTGCTAGATCAGTCTTACTGATAAGTCCTCTAGCAGGTCCGGGACGAAACGCTTCTTTTGACGTATTTTATATTCACGCGAACCGAGAAATTGTCTTTTGCGTCTTTTGTATCATTATCTCATTTGAACTAGCTGACCAAGATTAGTTTGGCGGGCAACGATCCGAAGCATTCGCGAACCGACAGTTCCGCGACAAAACACTGATACTTTTAAAGTAAAAGAAATTAGTCTTTATTTCACGGCGCGGGAGGAAGCTCTTTACTATTTATTTTATCACGGAGTTTAATTTGTAAATAAGTTTAGTATTCAATCGTAATTTATGATACATATACATATATATAGAATGATATTAGATAACGTGTGTTGTATCTTATTTGAGAACAGTTGACTTAATTTTGAGAGGGCGTGTTGGATTACATCAATAAGTTACCAGCCCAATGAACTTATTGTTCGTTGTCGAAAATGAATCAACGATCTCAGAATCGTATTCTTAAACAGAGATTACGAAGTATCGATGGAACGTTCTCAGAATCATATTTCTAAACAGAGATTTCGGGGTAACCCATTCTATGTATCAAGAGCCGAACTGTGGGGGGCTAACCTAAACAGTTTGGAGATACGAAGGGACTCGGTTTCCTTTTTGAGGTTTCCAACGATTCTTTTCTTTATAGAGTCAGTCGGAGCTAAGACGTCGTTTAGTAAAGAGCATCCTCCCGCGCCGTGAAATGAAGACTAATTTCTTTTATTTTAAAAGTACCATTGTGCATTCATTTACATTTTCCAATAAGCGATTAATCAAAATTTGGACTTCGATGTTGTAATAGAAGAAAATGTGTACAATGTGTAATCAATATAATAATGTGTGTAATCAACGGTGCTAATGTAACCATGTGATAAGTATAAAAACCATCCGGAATATTTATAATCAATACCTCAACCGATACTTCAACTGACATGCGACGCGACGCGACTGTTAAAGAGAGGTTTGATCATGGATTGATAATCCCATCTAGTTGGCTGCGACATGTATTTTGTGGTTTTCCTTAATTCTAACGCGCAAAACTTCATACAATATATTTGTTATTTTAGCAATTATCAAGTTTAGTGATTATCTCTCGAACAACATTATTGATAGAAAATTAAAAATATGTCTTCGATTTTGTGTTAATCATTACCAGTGGCTGAAGCACCGGACGTGATACTTACAATCGTCTTTTTCAGATCGTCCGAATATTTTTCCGAGTCACTGTACGTCAGTTGTATCGAGACGCAGAAAGTGTACCAGTGTAACATACAATGCGGTGACAGTTACGTGGTGAGTACCGTTTTCTTGTTTCATCCTCTCGATATGTATCAAGATAATTTATTTCGATTTTCATTATTTTTAATATGAATTCTGTGTTTACGTGAATTACACTGTTCAACAAATTTCAACTTTATTTTGACGTTTCGATTTTCACTTTGCGATTCTTTCAGTGTTTTCTACGATGATTCCGAATCTGCCTTTAATCTTCCCCCTAGCCGCACAGTTCCTGAGAAATTTGAATTTGAAAAAAGACATGTTTCAACTTAAAACAAGTATTGTGACATTATTTTAAAAGATATTGAATTATTCTCTACAGCAAAAGATTCTGTAGACTGTAGACTATCCCGAATACAGTAATATTTAAAATTAATATATTATGAATGCTTAAACATGTTAAAACAATCATTAACATGTTTCGTGCCAAACCGTTTTTTTTGCTGCACTTTTCATTCAGGCCATTTGATGTTTTGGCTCAAGATTCAAATCACACAATAGTTCATTACCTCATCAATCCATAAGTAATTAGCTTGTACATGTAGAGTAGTTATCACATCGTGTACCATCCGTGATACACGTGGCGCTGCAATAAATTTTAACTTTTCCACAAAAGAAGGAAGAGGTAAATACACGGAGATAACATTTTTTGTTTTTCAATTTTTTTTGGAATTGTGTGTTGTAAAACGAGTTCCTTGTAAAACTTTCATTGTTTCAATAGTTTATTCTTTAATCGACAGCTATTCGGTTTAGGAGGCAACAAATTTTTGAATTTTTATATATAGTCTCGTAGATTTTCCAAGTACGTAGTAGTAATAGATAGTAGTAATAGATACAACAGTGGGTGTACAAAATATTCGTACACCTTTTAAATACTAATAACTTTTTTATAATTGTACCAAACGACCTGATGTTTTGTAAGCAACTAGAAGCATTGGTTTACAAAATGATGCGCAAAAACAATTTTCCAAAAATTATAATTTTCAAGTTTACATGCAAAAATAAAGAAAGTCAGTTTTAAAACTTTTTTATTTGGGCCCTTAAGGAAAATTTAAAATATATGTTTTGTAAATCTATGTTAGAGCGAGAGAGAGAGTGATACACATGCCGAAAATCTCATAAAAATCGATTAACATACACACGAGCTACAAGCGATTAAAAATGTTAAAAATCGTAGTTTTACACTACTTTTGATCAGTTTCTGCTTAAAATCCACAAAATCGTGCATCTTTCGGTGCGTGTCGTTTTTTCCTACGTCAACCGATCCTACGTCAATTCGATGAAATTTTCAGCATGTGTAAAACTAACATAGATCTACAAAACATATATTTTAAATTTTCATTGAGGGCCCAAATAAGAAAGTTTTAAAAAATGCCTTTTTTATTTTTGCATGTAACCTTGTAAATTACAATTTTGGGAAAATCTTTTTTGCATATCATTTCGTAAACCAATGCTTCTAATTGATTATAAAACATCAGATCGTTTGGTACAGTTATAAAAAAGTTATTAGTTCTCGAAAGGTGTACGAATACTTTGTACACCCACTGTAGATAGTACAACCCGTGGCAGAATGTTTGCGATCGGTGGCATTGATACTGATTTTAGAGAAAACATTCACAATTTAGAAGTATAAAATATTACTTTATGGAGTTAAATGTTAAATCTGATGGGAAATGAAAAGGAGTTTATTAAAGAATGAAAAACAACAAAATAACATAAGCTTCCATTTATTATAACAAAGAAACGGGAAAGTAAACAAAATGTTACACGGAAAAAAGTTTCCGATTAAAAGAACAGCTGGAAGAAAGTTTCCGATTCGATTTACACCGTCCAACATCAAAATTGTTCAACAATTACTGTTCGATGATCCTTAGAGTTTTTCGCGCTGATGCCGAATCTGCCCTTAATTTTTCCCATAGACGCACAGTTTTTGAGGCATCTGATTTTGAAAAAAAATACATATTTTTCAACTTTGATCAAATATTGTGATGTTATTATAAAAGATATTGAATTGTTATTTGCAGCAAAAGATTCTCTCTGTGTGTAGACTTTCCCGAATACAGTGATATCTAATATTAATATATTATGAATGTTTAAACATGTTTTAAATTAAAGATGGAGAAACACCACTTTTTCACCAATTGTTGAGGATATTTTTCAGTTAATAATCAGTAAATAAGAGTCCAGCATTATCATGAGAAACCACCCTTTGCAACGACAAAGTTTGCGACGTTGACGTTTTTTCGAACCTAAAAGCAAAATATCTTCGCCCGACATAAGTTGCTGTCAGTGACGCCGCGGCGAACGGCCGTTCTTGTCGGGCGAAGATATTTTGCTTTTTGGTTCGAAAAAACGTTGACGTTGCAAACTTCGTCTCGCAAAGGGTGGTTTCTCAAGATACAAGTCTGTCCTATCGCGTGATATAGTTCGATTTTACGCTGGACCCTTCTTTTTAAGATAAACTGAAAACTATCCTCAACGATTTGTGCAAAAGTGGTGCCTCTCCATCTTTAACGATTGTTTAAACACGTTTAAAGATTCATAATGTATTAATATTGTATATCACTGTATTCGGGAAAGTCTACACACAGAATCTTTTGCTGCAAAGTACAATCCAATATCGTTTATAATAACATCACAATATTTGTTCAAAGTTGAAAAATATGTATTTTTTTTCAAAATCGGATCCCTCAAAAACTGTGCGTCTATGGGAAAAATTAAGGACAGATTCGGAATCAGCGCGAGAAACTCTATAAGAATCATCGAACAGTAATTGTTGAACAACTTTGGTGTTGGACAGTGTAAATCGAATCGGAAACCTTCTTCCAGCTGTTCTATTAATCGGAAACCTTTTTCCGTGTAATATTTTGTTTATTTTCTCGTTTCTTTGTTATAATAATGTTGTTGTTTTTCATTCATCAATAAAGCCCTTTTCATTTCCCATCAGTTTTAACTCCATAAAGTAATATTTTATACTTCTAAATTGTGAATGTCTTCTCTAAAATTCGTATCAATGCCTCCGATCGAAAACATTCTGCCACGGGGTGTAGTAGAAATCCAAGTTTCTATCCTAGGAATGCAGTAGTTCAATAGTTACGCGTATTTAAAGTTCAGCGATTTTACCCGTTTCCTTGCTCTAACAATGTGAATCATTATATGTAATTATCAATTATTATATATATATAGCAAATAAACAGACTAATGTGCTTTGTTCTACATGCATGTTGTATACTGCATTTTTTATAATGCCTCATTCTTTTGGTGGAAATATATTCTACAGTCTTAAACTTGTTATAAAATATATCTTTTTATCACATTAAATAAATACGCCAGCGTGTACCACTAGTGGTATTTAGACTAGTAGCGGCCTTTTACGCTGGACCCTTATTTTTTAAGATAAACTGAAAAATATTCTAAAAAATAGGTGCAAAAGCGTTGTGTCTCCATCTTTAATGATTGTTTAAACATGTTTAATGGATATCACTGTATTCGGGAAAGTCTGCAGAATCTTTTCCTGTACAGAACAATTCAATATCTTTTATAATAACATCACAATATTTTTTACTTTTTTTAATCTTTCTCGGACACTGTGCGTCAAGGGGAAAAATTAAGAGAAGATTCGGAATCAGCAAAGAAAACTCTATGAGAATTGCATAGTGAAAATCGAAACGTTTTTTGGCTGTTGGACAGTGTTATTTATTTTTCACCCATTAAAACTTTTGTCTGTTAGAATATGAGAACTAAAACACGTGTTGGTATATTAATATTTAAACGAGTAGTATATTATAAAAGAGTTGGTTATATACATTGTCTTAACATAAATCGTAATAATCTAAGTCAGTGTTTCCCAACCTTTCTTGTGCCATGCCCTACGTGAGCCTTTCTAAAATTGTTATGTCCCCTATGTAACGTATACTTAATTTTTAATATTCAAAAATGGTATTGTTCACCGAAGAAACTTAACCCTTTGTACTCGGAGCCATTTTAACTCGAAAATTAAGCATTTCGGGAAGATCTAGAATATTTCAATTCCCTACGATTTTTGAAATTTTATGGATATGACATTGGTATAATATCTCGTACAATACCTAAATGTTTAGTAATTGATTAGATACTGTATACTACGGTAAAGAAAATTTTGAATAATGGTGCAGCAATTTTTAGTGGCACCTCAGAATCACCACTCGAGTGCTAAGGGTTAATGGTAAAACACAACTCTTACAATTAGACATGCGAATATTTACAGACTCTCAAGGGAACCTCGGGAACCTGCTAGGGCCTAGTAGCATTTATGGTTGGCCAACGATGGCCGCCGGTTGGGAGTTAGTTGGGATATGATTAGTGGTTTGGCCTATAAATAAAATTAAATTTTTAAGAAATCCCACGTTTTTAAAACGGACTAGAAAGTATAAAATAATTTAAATAAAAATAAATTTTTAAAAACGGACTAAAAAGTATAAAATTATTTTTCCTAGCCCCATACGGGTTTCTATAACCCCATACAGATTGTGAACTTTGAATAGCTATGAAAAAATACTTGTAAGATTTAAAACGAAAAACGTGGGGCGCTTGCCTTAATTTGATAATTAATTGATGCATGAATAGTTCATCTAAGTCACTAACAATTTTATTGCACTGCAAATGATATGTATTGTTGTGTGAGTTTTCTCAACGGCAGCTACTTTCTACACTTCTTACTATTATCTTGCGCCCCACGTTTTTCGTTTTAAATCTTACAAGTATTTTCATAGCTATTAAAAATTCATAATCTGTATGGGGTTAGGAACCTGTATGGGGCTAGGAAAAATTATTTGATACTTTTTAGTCCGTTTTTAAAAATTAATTTTTATTTAAATTATTTTATACATATTATGTGTGGTCCGTTTTGAAAAAGTGGTATTTTTAAAAAATTTATTTTTATTAGGAAACACTGATCTTATCCACTATCAGAGAGGAACTCGTACTTTCTATGTCGTGATATGTCTACTACTGACCACCCCGTTACCTTTACCACTCCACCCATAGATTTCTGCACCAACATTTTCGAATCGTGTCGTTGCTTCCTCGCGATAATATGCTCTTGTGTCACGACGATGAATTGAATTTAAACGAATTTGTTTTTTGTGTTTCATCGTGCCATAGAAATCAAAGATATTTTATTTTGGTTCAAATTAATTTTGATTTTACATTTGTAGGTGTTAGATGCGATAGTGATGATGTCGATCGATCGTCGGCGACCAGCTGTTGGGACGATCCAAAGATCGATTTGTTTATAACAACCCGATGTTCGTCTGTCGCTTTGGTAAGTAACGTTTGATAGTGAACCATGAAACCACATTAGAATGTATTGAGCCATTAAACACTGAGGTAGACCTCCTACAAATCCAACTTGAGCGATATATTTTCTATTAATTCGGATTCATCATTTTGACGGTTAATCGATTGAATTTAAATGAATTTGATATTTGTATTTTATCGTGTAAAAGAAATCAAGTTTATTTATTTTAGTTCAACTAATTATTAATTTTACATTCAACTTGAACGACTTATTTTCTATTTCCTATTAATTCGGATTCATTGTTTGACGGTTAATCGATTGAATTTAAACGTATTTGTTATTTGTACTTTATCGTGTAATAGAAGTCAAGTTTATTTAATTTTCTTCAATTTAATATTGATTTTACATTCAACTTGAACGACTTATGTTGTATTTTCTATTAATTCGGATTCATTGTTTGACGGTTGAGCGATTTAAATTAAATAATTTGTTCTTTCTGTTACAGAGCCCTTAAGTGTTATATAATTTTTTGAGGCTGCCTACCTGGGTCCCTGAAGCTACCTTCCTTGATGACCCAAGACGGTATAGGTAGCTGAGATCGTGGGCCAACACGTCGTGCTTTCATCAAGGGGGAGGGAATGTAAGTACCAAGATATTTTCACAATGAAACTTTATTTCGAAAATCACTTAAATAGACTGTTCATATCCCGATGGAATTTTACGAATCGAATTTTAATATCTTCTTGTATCTTTTTTGATTCCAGGACTCTAACGCAGCTTCTCACCCCCTCAACAAGTAGTGAGTGAACAAACAGCTGTCCTTTTTATTGCAATATTGTAAATAGGCTTGACACGGCATGACGGTTGTTCATCCGTTGCTCGCTCGTGGAGAACTGCCGATGGTATTTTAGTAACAAAACCACAAAGTAACGCACATTTGTTAACACGTTCAGTGCCACGGGAGTCACCGGTGACCGACACTCAACTTGGCGGTACCGCCGCACAGTGCGCAATTCCAATGAAATCTGTATCAAAATCAAAGAACTTTCGATAGAATTGAGATATAGAGCGATTATTTGTTTTTTAAATTAAAAATGAAACATTGCAGAATATGGGAAAAATAGAGAGATTATGGTACGAACGAGGCTTTTTATCCATGAAAAAATTCGTTAGACTTGCACAATTTAAAAAAAATTGTGGTTTATCCAATACCACGCTCGGGAAACATTTTTTCACGCTGATTTCAAATTTGATTTCAAAATTTGTCTACAATCTCAGGATTTTTCAAAAAACGATTTTTGTGAACAAAACTAATGAAATCATTTTTTCATTGAAATCCCCTGCTGGGTAGTTTCACCTATTGGTTAACAGAAAGGAAAGAATGAGGGACTCAATAATGAGGATGATACATATATCTGGTATAAATTCAAATATATTCTGTATAATCACCTTATCAATAAACAGGATTACTCTTTGAACGATTAAATCTTTATCGATTCGCCGATGAAATTGCGATAGTTAATAATACAAACGGAAAGAATATTCCAGTAAGGGAAATCCCACAGTCTCGTCAATAGACTACTGGATATTATTCGTTCGTAATCAAAACATATATATAAAATCAAGAAATAACACACATGACCACGTAGTAAATTTGGTGAGGGGAAAACCCACAGTTTTATAAGGACTACCGAATTAACGTGCACGTGGTTATGATGTTCGTTATACACAAAAATGAATTAGAATGATACTCTGTGCAACTCACCAATCGAACACTATAAAATAATATTATATTCTAACGAATACGTAAGATGGTGTTCGATAATTACAATAATTAAATCTGAAAAACCCTGTAAGGGAATCAAAACGCACGCACGATTAGAACAAAGACAATATGGCGTTGATCGTTATATTCTATCAATCGACTCGCGAAGGAATACTGAATGGTACTAAATAATAAAGAAAACTACTTTGCAATAACGAACTAAAGAATACGACTTAAAACTACGTAAACCACGTATTTGCCTGAATGGGAATACTTCTCCTGCGCTCTAGGCAACTCTAACGTAAAGAATCTACAGACCAGTGATGCCAGAATCGTGGGACGTGGGATTTTTCCCCTCTGCTCGCTTAGCCGGCTCGGCCCCCCCACTCTGTCGTACCATCGGTTCCCTACACACGAACGTACCTCTACTCTGCCCGTGTGAGTGCCAGCTCGATTGCACGCGCGCTACAGACACAAGCGTACCTCTAGCCTGTCCGTGTGAGTTGCCTATTCGACTCGATCCGTTCCTTCGAAATTCACGTTTTACCGAAGTTTCGAATGCATGAGCCGCAATTTGCAGGTAGCGCGCTCGATTCAAATCGATTGTTTTCAATCAAATCAAAATCAATTTTTTCGAGACTTCTTTACTTTTTTGAAGATGTATTATATAATATTGAATATTTTTATATTCAGAAAAATAATGTACAGACTTGATAATGCAATACAAAACATTTTATTTACGTTATATTCCAATATATGAGGATAACTCCCAACACATTCGTTTGGCGCAGGAGGTAAGATCTCTGGCTGCAAACTTTTTGGCCCTTGATCGAATCCCGCACCGAATAATTTCTTTTTCTTTAAACACTGGACGCATGCGCGTCCAAACCAGTAACGTATCTATGATGAGGCGATTATATAGCAGAGCCCCGAGGCAGCTATATCGGCGGGATGTGCCGGTATAATTGGAGGGATGCACAGTGGTCCAAATGGACGACTTCGGAGTGCAAAAGTCAAAGAACCAAACATGAAGTAGGCTCCATGGAGATCATATCAATTTCTTAAAGTTCTGCGTGGCGCTCAAGGTGCCACATTTTCTCGAGAATCGTACTTTACTGAGGCTGAAAACGTCGCGCATGCGCGAGAAAAGGTGTCCACGCTGGCATCACTGCGTCGAAGAGTGAGCACGCTGTCGTATTACGGAAGGCGTGGGCGAGAACGCCTGATTCGAGTCTTCTCCTGCTACGCGGCGCGTTCCAACCAATCAGGTCTACCGAATTCGAAACGACCGTTTGCTTCAGAGTCCCGAATTTTGCGCCCGACTCGACCATCGTCTAGTGGTTGTACACAAAACTGCAGCTGTTACCGAGCGATGTGCGAGAGAAAAGGAATGCGAAGGACCTTGTCGAAGGAGAAGCATGTCTAGCTAGGGGATACCCACAACGACGAACGTTGCTATGTATCATGCTTCTATAATTAGAATCAAAACATTGTCCTTCTCTCTCACATTGCTAAAATTCCGCGACTATCGACGTTCCTTTGTTCCGACGGCAATAGCGGTTTTCTTTGACTTTATATGTACATGCGGACCACGTTGGTTCCAAGGAGAGATATTCGTTATTAAATCATTACTCGCGTTACTAAAGGAATTTAATATTTAATCATCAAAGACCATACTGCGATTGATTAGGGAATATCCGGATCCGAATAAACTGCAGCACAGCCGACAGAAAAGAAAGAATAAAATTATTATGTTCGGAACGTAACATAGACATATTTTGAGACCAGATTTGAAATCAGCGTAAGACAATCTACTGGAAATGATGTATAGCATATTTTTAAAAAATTTTTTCCACGCGTGGTATTGGAAAAACCAAAATCTTCTTAAAATTGTGCAAGTTTAACGAATTTGTCCAAGGTTAAAAAACGTTCGTACCATAATCTCCCTATTGTTCCCATATTCAGCAAAGTTTCAGTTATAATTTTTAAAAAATTTCATCGCGCTCTATTTTATTTCCATTGGAAGTTCTTTGATTTTGTCCCAGATTTTGACCAAATTGCCCACTGCGCGCCGTGCCGCGTGCGGGCGACCGGTGGCCGGAGTACCAAGATTTGAACAAATGTAATTGATAATCACAAAAAATAGTGAATAAAGTAACAAGAAATAAGTGATTCGAGCGAAATCGTAGAAACGCATTTCAGCGCCACGGGGGTCACCGGTGACACTCGTCGGTGGTAGAGGCCGTAAGAAAACCAGTTCAACCAGTTGTTATTGTGTGAGACACGAAATCCCATATGGTCATTAGTCTACTCATCTACTTTTATACCTCGTCTGTGCTCTAAGAGCACCCGTACGATTTCTGTGTCGTGCTCAATGTTACCGATGTTTCGCGTATTAGTAAAAACTGAATATTCGGTATACTGGTGTTTTATACGATTTGGAGACTAGAAATGAATATGGCGCGTTTTTAACGTTGAAAATGAAGTATGTAATAAAATACTTACGAAGTACAGTTTAGCAAAGACTTTAATGTTGCACCTCGGTGGTTTCGTCTCAATAGCCGCTATCAGAAAACTGGTAGCAATACATAGTATTATATTTTAAAAAATGGAGGTGACCTTCACATCTCTGAAGCGACTCCACCTAGTAACAAAACATTAACGCCACACTACTGCCCCTATTGTCCAATGCAACTTTTATTTCGAGAACTTTTCTACTACTATCATACTTTCGGAGTTATTGTAGGTGGCAATAGTTAGTGCCTCACTCTGTATAAGGTATCCGGACAATTTGTGAAATACCTGTACATTATACACATTGCTCTTTCTTATCTTCCGCCGGTTTCTGCTTCTTCTCAGCTTTTGCTGTCTGTCTCTCGAGGCATCTGGCAATTATGCCCAACGAACGAACTCATAGCAATTTCATTTTGCAAACACCGCATGTAATCATCGAACGTTATTGTTGTCCTTACAATGCTAGTATTTACACCTGTCGCATTTTTTGTATCTGTTTTTCCATCTACACGCAATTCGTACATTTTTGCTCTTAGGCTGACAAGGTTCGTCATTATCATCCCATTGTTCTCGTCTTTTGATCAAGTCGGGAACCTTTTTATTTACAAGTGGGATATTATACTTATTCTCTATCGGATAATCGCTTGTGTCGTAACGGCTAATATCGCGCCTTATGGTTTCATAAATGTCCTCACACATAATATGATAAATTAAGCTGTCGGTGTCTGTGTACATTACTTTACAAGTTTTACCATATTGAGGAACCATGTACTCACGATGAAATTCGTACAAGCAAGCTTTTGATATATCTCGTATACACATGCCCACATAGATAGGCTTGTTGAATTTCACCATGAGTTTGCGCAACTCCTCAGCTGCCAAGTTTTCGGAAAATACACAGCGGCTGTGGAAATTTGGTTTCGCGATCATTGCCTCTGCGCCTTGATTCCGGAACCGGCATACTCGTACTCTACTTCCTTATAATTTATTTCTCACTGTTTAAACATCCACAATATATACATCAATGATACTCGCTCTTAATCCTAAACGCTTATCCCTAAACCTATCCGCACGCAGCCTAAAACCTAAATCCTTACTTACAGATTACCCTAGCCTATACCATTTTTCAAAACCTGAACAGGCCTGCACCTTTGACCTTGAGTAACCTTGACTTTGATCTTGAAGATCTGAAAAAGATTTCCAAGTCTTTTGGCGTAGTCCGATTTCTCAAGGTCAACGGCGCCTCCACTTCGACCTCTGGATCGTGATCCACCTTACACTCCACAATTTTTTGAAAAATGCTTTAAGTCCTTCGGATGACCTCGGAGGCGTTCCTACCCTATCTGGTTCGAACACTCTTTCCGAGACCGAGGAACACACAAATAAAAAAGGAATTTTTTCAATCGATCCTGATGACTAACGTGACGTTCGGAACGACTTCTGGCCGATCTACCTTCCTTCTCGTACTAATTGAGATTGTCCTCGCTCTGTCTCTGTCCTAACCGTGCAAATCTAATATTTTCAGAAATTGAGGAATTTCTTGAAAATAATATTTCCTAACCTCTATAATACTCGTACTACTTGAATCAGCAAAAAGTTTATTATTTACTGTTATTGTTAGTGTTGTGCCTCGGACGAGGATTAACAATGCTTCGATCTTGGATTCCAAACAGCCTAATTCCAAGATAAGGAAAACATTAACGCTGCGAATATACGTACTGATCTTTATTAAAATTGTTTTATAACTGTCTTAGCACGACACGTGCTGCTGATTCTAAACTTTCAGCGTCACGACTAACATGATGAATGTGTCTACCGTCGAAATGATAGCCCTTAAATATGCATCTCCCGCACTAAGTTGCATCCATATCTTTGCTGGACCGCATTTTTTTTGAGACGCCGCGCCGGTAGATTTGTTTTTTGCTGTGTCCCCCGTCTCAACTATCGCATGCGAAAGACACATGAGACACTGAAACTTAGTGGCGTGCGAAAATTCCATGTAACATGAGTGTTTCTAGACACGGATACAATTTTGCTGTTTTAAGACGTGGATACCAGTTTTGCCTTCTGTCTGCCCCCTCAGGGCGATACCCCGGGTTTTATAACTGTCTTAGCACGGTTTGCTGATTCTGAACTTTCAGCGGCCGTTACCTCGCCGTATTGCTTACTCATGACATTCAGGGGCACCACACTAATGTATTGTTATAATTGTTAGTACCGTTACTGTTATAGCTATTATTTACGAGTGTTATTATTGTTACTGTGTACTATTTGGCACCGCGACAATGGAAAAGTTGAATAGATTGTCGGATTTGGATAAAGGCTAAATAATGACACTTTCCTAAAAAAAAATATTAATATTATTTATCTCTCTATCTACAATTATAGGAGCATATTTTCAGATAAATTAGACACTTACCTATTTTCCTTAAAATGTTTCCCAGCGTACTGCTAGCCCCAACCATCACGTAAGTTGTCACGCAGCTCCCGGTGCCCCTTGCCCCACTCGGTACAGGTAACCCGTGGGTCCTACAACCGGCCAGGGCAAGAAGGCGCCGACACCGGTAAGAGGGGGTCGTCGAAAGCGTCTCCGTGCGCCCCGACCCCCCAACCCCACCCCCGCGCCGCCCAGCATAACCTCTTATGCAGGTGGTCGGCACCCCGCCGCGATAATTAACTCTCCCCTGGAGGTCGGGGTCAGCTCACTCCCCCGGCCTCCCCATCCTCCGCCCCCCGGGACGGGGGCACATGTCGGCGGCGCGACCTTCGCACCGCCAACGGGACATCAGCCCCCCCAAGAAGGGGGAGGCATCAATTGGCGCGGAGAGGGGAACACTCCCCGATATGATTATATCCCGGAGATAGCGGGGCACCTGGAAGTGTTCCAGCGCCCCCTCTATCTCCGTCCATGGCAGGGTGTTGAACGCGTTGGATATGTCCAACGACACGGCAATCAACACCCCGCCTCGAGCGACAGCTTTCTCTCGGAGGAGGCGCCCCCGTTGAGCGCCCCCTCCGGAAACCATACTGGCTGTCGCTCAGCCCAGGACCACCCCGCGACAGGTGCTCTCGGAGGCGGGCAGCTATGACTCTCTCAAACAGTTTGCCCGCCTCATCTAGCAAGCACACCGGCCGGTAAGCCGAGGGAGACTCTGCGGGTTTGCCCTCCTTCTGGAGGAGGACCAGGGTCGCCTCTTTCCAACATTTGGGGAAGACCCCCCGGCTCAGGCACTCGTCCAAGGTGCTCCTGAAAGCCGGGGCGAGGACTCCAAGCGCCGAGGCCATTATACCTCTGGGAACTCCATCAGGACCAGGGGCCTTCTTGCCCCCAGCACGCCGCTCCCGGACGGCCATCTCCAGCTCCCACCCGGACACCCGAAGCTCGTCTGACCAATCGTTGTCCAACCCCGGGGCGCGCCCATTCCCTCCCCCATTTGCATCGGGGGGAAAGAGGGTGTCGACTACGCGCCCCAAGAGCTCCGCGTCCATCCTCTCCGTGACAGGAGGCGCCCAGGGACGTAACTTCCCCAGCACCATTCTATACGGGCGCCCCCACGGATCCTCGCGGAGGGTGAGCAGGAGCTCGCTCCAGGCCTTGGCCTTGGCAGCGGCAATGGCGCTCTTGAGGGTCTCGGCGGAGGATCTGTACTCCCTGTACAGTCCGTCCACCGCGGACTCCGGGTCACCGCCGAGGAAATGGCGGCGCATCGCAACGTCGCATATCATCTGTAGAGTGCCCCGGAACCAATTCGCCCCCTCTTCCGATCCGCGCTCCCTGGCTGGAGGCCAGACGGTGCCGATAATCGCGGCCCTCAGCAGGTCCTCGTCTAGCCGCTTCGACGCCCATCTGGGCGCCGATCGGGCACTACGCCCATCAGGACGTAGCAGTGGTCCGACAACGTTTCTCCATCCCAGACCCGCCAGTTGGACACACGGCGCGAGGCGGAGGCGGTCATTCCACCTCACGCATGTCGGCACGGAGCCCCGATTCAACAGTCGGAGCTCCAGCCCCTCCGCCCATTCTTCCAGGGCTCCGCCTCTGGGCGTTGTCCTGAGGTTCCCCCACGTCATCGATCTTGCATTCAGATCCCCCAGAACCAGCACCGGACCGGCCAAGTAGGGAGCTATCATGACCCTTAGCCGATCCAAAAACGTCTCGAACTCGGCGGAGCCGCAATTCGGCGAACTGTAGCACCCAACGACCAGAAATCCTCCCCATTTAACCATCACCGCCCCCCGCATCCGTTCGACCACGGAGCAGGTGGGCAAACTCGCCGACTGGCGTGTTACGAGCCACCAACCCGGCGAAGGGTTGTCACCCTCGGAATATGAGATCAGTTTGTTAGTAAGGTGCGCGGACGAACCCAATGCGAAATTGGGGAGCCGCTGGGAGGTTGGATAAGAGCACAGACGAACCTGATGCGAAATCAGGGAGCTGTTAGGATGCGGACGAACCTGATCCGAAATCAGGGAGCCGCTAGGATGGTATAGGTTTCGTGGACGAACCCAATGCGAAATCGGGGAGCCACTAGGTAGGAAAAATCTCTGTTTGAACAATTGGTAAAGCGCGAACGAACCTGATGCGAAATCAGGGAGTCGCTAGGATAATTAGTAGGCCTCGTATTTAATATAATTTCATTGATACAACCCGAGCGGTTAGGTTGTATCGTGTGGGAACGTTCAATTACTATATTAGGATATTGGACAATAAAAATGGGTTAAATAAACTTTTGCTCTAATTATCAAAGAACACACAAATATATTCTAATTATAAGTGTCTGTAATACAATTGTAATTGTCGCGAATGAAGTTAACTAGTGAAATAGAAGAAAGAAAGAAAGAAGAATTGAAATAGAATTAGATAGTTACCTAACTATCTGCACGACGTGACACGATTCGTGACTACGAAGGTACTAGCCCCCGAGAGCGAGAATCTAAGGGTTTATATACCCCTACAAATGAATGAAACTCTCTGTTCTTAATCTAATCATGCTTAGGGCTTAGGGCCAGACCAATAACTCTAGTTTTTTGTCACTCGCAATTAAATCGGGCCAGAGCTCGGTCCTCCTTAAAAGGTTCAACTGTGATATGAAAGGTTATCTAGGACGCTTCCTGCCAGAGACGATATAGAAGAGATTCCTGTGAGAAGATGAACGGAATATATTCTCTATCCGTAACAGGCGAAACCAAATCGCCACGGAGCCTTCCAGATCCCTGAACCAGTGTGGATGGTCGGGGACTTCCAAGGGCTCCGCAGCTACTGCCAGGCCAACCTCGAGCTCCGCCAGGTGTTGGATCATCTGGTCCTGTGCCCGACGGCAATTGTTGAGGTTGCCCTGGAGGACCGGCCCACTCCGGTGGGCCTTATTAGGCATTATGCGGAAGTACCAGTTTCTTCCCTCTCGGTCGGCTTAGGTGGGGGAGGGGGAGTTTCGACCCCCTCTCCGTCCGTGGCCTTCTCCACGTCCATTGCATTGGGGGGTTGGAAGGGAGTCTGTTGACTGGCCCCACCATCTCCCCCTGTGGTCCTAGGGGGCGGCACCACACCACCGCCCCTTTTGAGCCCCTTCTTCTTGGAAGGCGGGGAGCAAGCGCCGCCCCCCGCCCTATGATTTGCGGGCTTGCCCGCCGCCGCACACACAACGCAATGAGGGGCGGACGTACACGCCGCCGCCCGGTGGGATGGATCCCGCATCTGTAGCAGTGCCACCAGTCGCCAGCTCTCTCACCCCGGCTTCCATAATGCGCGCCGCTTCCTTAAATGCACGGATCGACGTGACCTTGAGGTTCCCGCTCTTGCGCGCGATCTCCTCTACCGTGTGGCTGGCAGCCACCAGCTCGGCTGTAATCTGCACGGGGAGGAGGCCCCGCAGCCCGAGCTGGAACTCCTCCACCGACAACGCCTTCCCGCGGCTTTTCTTAGCCTCGCCCAGGACCGTATCCTCCATGAAGTGTGCCGCGGGCTGCTTCTCCTTCGTCCGCAATGTCTGCCACGAGGCCACTGAATCGCTGTCGCCGGCGTTCCCCAGTACGGGGCTCGGACCGCCACGGCTGCTGCCACCAGCCAAGTCCAGGTCCAAAGCGGGCCATTCCCTCTCCTCTTCCTCATCGCTAACCACTTCCGGGCGTCGTAGGCCCCCCCTCTCCTTAGATTTATTTCTCCGAGGCTCCTTATCGTTAGTGTGCATTTTCATTTACATTGCGGGCTTGGTTACTACCCTCCTCATTTCTGGGGAGAGCCTCACTCATCACCCAATACATCAGTAGTGGACGGACTACGAGTACTCGTAGGCGGGGGCGCCGCCTCGCCCCTACCGCCGGGGATTCTAGGGCCCCATCCCTGGGGCCCCTTGTCGCTACCCGACCCCGGATTAGGCCGGAGGTGAAAAACCCCTTCCCCCCTACTGGTGTGCGTACACTCGCACACCAGTGACGCGCTAAATGGCCGACGCATCCACCAGCCCACCTGAGTGCAATGGTGCTACCTTCACCGCACGCCGAAGCTTGGTAGTTAGAGACATATTTTATAGAGGTTAGTCATCCTCGTGGGCCGGCCGATCAAGGCAAGCCCCCCGTTCCGGTAAAACATGACCACCGGCTTACGGTATGGGGCCCCTGACAGGCGTTGAAATTGAGAATAACCTGTATTCTCTTCACACATCCGTTCGTATGCCTATCGGCTCGTACTCTTCACATGAGGGTCCGTATTATTAACGGCTCGTCCTTCTTCACATGCTCATTCGTATTCCTATCGGCTCGTACTCTTCACATGAGTGTCCGTATTATTAACGGCTCGTCCTTCTTCACATGAGTGTCCTCTCCTATCGGCTCGTCCTCTTCACATTGGTGTCCGCTCTATTGACGGGCTCTCCTGCTTCACATGTTCGTTCGTATTCTTGACGGCTGTTCTCTTCTTTACTCAGGTCTTCCACCTGCTCAGCTGTTCCTTTACGTATTTGTTCGTATTGACAATGGGATGGGTTTTGGAGGTATAAAGGAGTACAATATTATATCTTAATATTACTTTATAAATTCTAACTCTCAATATATCGATCTTGAGACCAACGTGGGTCTACCTGCATTCATCGGCTTCGGTTCGGGTAATTGAGGATTTGTTAAATTCTAAGTGACTTTGATCTAGGAATTGGAACGAAGAAATCGAAGATGGGTAAACTCTTTTAAAAATTATTTGAAATCTTGATTTTGTATAAAAATTAACAAGAATATATTCCATTAAACAAATTTAGGGTACACATTGAGTTATTGAAATCTTATAATAAATTGTTAGTAATTACCGATACGCAATTGTTTCGCTCGCAATTGGATCAACGTTTCAGGAACTTAGTCTGTATTTGATGTTGACGTTGTTTTGAAATTGATGATGTTCAGAAAATTGTTGATGAATAACAATTTCCAGCGGGTTAACAGGCTTTTCCAAAAACTTCCACTTCACTGAACGATTGAACGAACTGTTTTGAACTTTTTTAAACTATCATTGACTGAATTTACTGGTCGCTGTTTACTGTGTACTGAGCTCCTGATGATGAGCTGTCCCTTTTATAGGTTGATCAATTCATTGTTCTCGTAGGTGAGTGCGTCTTCCCCAATTCCGTTTAATCGGTTTTCTTCTTAGTCTCTTTCTTCTTAATCGCATTGTATCTTTTATCTTTCTCTTGGCCGGATCATATTACTCTGTGCGTCTTCCTAAATTAGGGAAACGCACCATTTTCTTAGACTTATTAGTCATGAGGTGACTACATCATCACCAATTCCTTTTAATCGTTTTCTTCGTAATTGCTTTCTTCTAAATCGTGCACATTATATCGATCGGAGAACAATCTATTGCTCATCAATTCTTCCGAAAATCCTCACACTCTTTAGTGATGAACAGACTTCAGCGAATATTTGCTCACGATTTATATTTAGAACTTGACACAATAAAATCTCGCTAAGATGCTAATTTGTTCAACGAAGATTCAAAATGAGTTATCTTAATAGAGATAGAGTGTGGTATAATATACGATAGTTTGACAAAAAAAGAATTTAAGAAAAATGTATATCATGCTTGATTTTATTAATTATTATTATCGGCTAAACTACTGGACGTGACACTGTAAAAAAAATATTAATATTCTGTTACTGTTATTTATCAGTGTAATTAAAAAAAAAATATTGTCTTTCTACCGACAATTATAAAACGTGTTTTCATATAAAAAATTATACACTTACTATATTCCTTAAAGTGTTTTCCAGGATACCGCTGGCCTCGACCATTACGCACGTTTTCTTGTCCATGTGGACCAACATGTTGAATGTGTCTACCATCGAAATGATCACCCTTAAATATGCATCTTCCCCACCAAGATGAATCCAAAAAGAAAAATTTGCAAACCGATCAGAGGAAGGATTTTTACAACAGTGAGGTGCAAAAACTTTTACCGAAACTTGCTATTAATCATTATTCTACGTATTCGGTTATGAAGGCTTCCATCGTCATATTTCGGACAGCCGAAATATTTTAAATTTACAGAGTTTATTCCTATTTTTTGAAGGTTGTCTCTCTCGAAACACCCGCCTTTGTATTTGGTGGTGGTGGAGTGAGGGCGTGAGGTGGTGGTGTGGAGGGGGAATCACCCTTGATTCCAGAATCGGTACAGTCTTCCTACTGTTGTCATTGTTTGTCCTACTGTCCTACTGTTTCATTTGCAATTGGCAGAATTTTTAAACCAAACGTGATTTATACTTCATATTTCGCTTTGACCTCGTTGCTAGATCTCAACGTGATTGTGATTGTTGGTCCTACGCATCCTGATTCTAATTGACTCCGATCAAAGTGCGGGGGTACGTATTGTTGTGCCCCGGATGAGGATTAACAACGTTTCTTGATGGATTCCGAAACAGACTTATACCGGGGTAGGAGTCGGAAAGACTTTAGATCTGCGAATATACGTAACTGAATTTTTATTGTACTCGTCTCGATTTCTTTCTCCTTGTCGGGATGGTACCCCGGGTTTTTATATCTTTCTAGTGTTGCTAATTCCGAATTTTAGCGGTCATTACCTTGTTAGGCTCGTGTTGCCGATTCCGAATTTCTGCGATCATTACCTCCTTGTTCGTCAGCACGGCTTTGCCGTATTGCTTACTTATGAAATTCCGGGCATCACAGTATCGTCAGTATTTGGACATGTCACATGCATGCTTTCTAGGTCACTAGTAATCGAGATCTATGCTTGATTTAAATGCAATTGAAAAATATTGGGTTTTTGAATTTTTCAATTTTGAGTGGCACTCTTCTACCGCTGCTGGTGTAACGTCCATATGTGGACGTTTTAAGAGGTAATATTAATTTAAACTCCGATTAAATCGCTTGCCACAAGGGTCTAACTGTGTCTATTTCACATATTTGCATGCTCCTGCAGCGACCTAGCACGCGAAACAGCGATTCCGTATAGAAATAGACATTGTGAAACGAAGAATCGTCAAATCTGACATAAGCTCGAGTAAATCGTGTTCCTGCTTGCCAAAAGGGTGTTTCTGCATCTATTTCACGTATTGGAAGTGCAAATGCACAGATCTAGCACGCGATACAGCGATTCCGTATGGAAATAGACTTGTGAAACGAAGAATCGTTGAATGTGACTTAAACTCGAGTAAATCGTGTTCCTGCTTGTCGAAACGATGTTTCTGCGTCTATTACGCGTATTTGCAATGCAAATGCACACATCTAGCACGCGATACAGCGATTCCGTATGGAAATAGACTTGTGAAACGAAGAATCGTCAAATCTGACATAAACTCGAATAAATCGCGTTACTGCTTGCCGAACGGGTGGTCCTGCACCTATTTTGCGTATTTGTATGCATGTGCTCCGATCTATCACGGGAAATAGCGATTCCGCATAGAAATAGACATTGTGAAACGAAGAATCGTCAAATCTGACATGAGCTCGAGTAAATGGTGTTGCTGCTTGAAATTTAAAGATTTTGAGTTTAAAGATTTATATCGAGGATAAAACGCGGTTTTTGAACCTACCTGCATTTACCGGCTTCGGTTCGGGAAATTGAGGATTTCTTAAATACTAATTGGCCTTTTTATTGGATTTGGATTGTAGAAGTCGAAGTCAGGTATTCAATAATGATTTGAGAGTTTGATTAAAAATTTCGGATACACAGAGTTGTTGGTTTATTATTATCATTATTAGTTATTAGTCTTTACTGCAGAAGTAACCTGCTCAGGGGAGGTGAAAACGGAACGGTTGCTTCGGCTTGTTGTGGATGGCAATGACGATGTTGATACTGATGATAACTTCACGAACTTAACTGAATGAATACTCTAGAAATTCTGACTGAACTTTGAGTACTAACTGAATTTTGAATACTGACTGTGCTTTGTTTATCGAATTAACTTTGAATATCGATTGACTGGTTCAGATGACGAGCCATCCCATTCATCGATCGGTCAATTCATTGTTCTAAGCTTAATCTTCATAGGGTGAGTGCATCCTCACCAATTCTTCGTAATCGCTTTACTTCTTAATTTGTCGTCTGCATTTTGACCGGATGTATAATTTTCGATTTGTTCTTATCATCCTGCTGGCTAGATCATATTGATCTGCACATCCTCCTAGATAGTTAGTAGATCATCGATTCTTTTGTCCATTTCTTCTACGTAGTGTCTGTTAGAAATTCATTGAAAGACTAGCTCGCTTCGAAGGTTCTGGGGTAAGTGCCGTGGGGTCTAACACAGTCCTCTCACAACACAAGGCACCCTTGCCTTCCCCACTCCGTGGCCAGATCCTCTTGGAACAAAGTCTCAATTCTTTGGGCAGTGTGGCCTTGGGTTGCATACCCTCGGCAAGTTTCACTCGTCGCATCCTCATAAACATGACCATCCCGAACGATAGCTGGATGGCCCAAACTGCCCACCCGCTATCGTCTGAGGACGGTTCTGTTCATTCTCATGCGTCCCTATTCAGGACGTCACGTTCACCCATGTCCTACCATAAATCCTTCCGTCATTGAGTATAAATTGGCCCGCGGCCCAGTCGCAAACACTATTGCACACAACCTTCAAGGAATCAAATATACCACTCCTTGAAAAGAAATTCCACAGGGCCTTCGCGATCGACAAAAAACCCAAACGCCCCCTTAGTCGCTTATCTTTCTGCTTCACAAGGAAGGACTCTATCACCTTCCCCGCGGCAAACCGTTTCCGGAACGATATGCAATAGCACGCCCATATCCACCATTTTCAGCAGCTCCTTAGTCGCTATACGCTGCGACACACGGATATCGACACCACTTATTGTCATACCGTTCATATCGTTCAAATTATATGGCATTAAAGATGAGTTAAAGTAGTATAAGTCAACGTTACATCTGCGTTTCCCGGTGGAACCCGTACGAATGTACCGAGCAACTGTGTAGGCGCAGCGTACAAGGTGGAAATGCAGATGTAGAATTAATATAGACGAATTATAACTGGATATACCGCGACTTAGGCCAGCACGGTGACTTATCATTGACGCCGAATGTTTTGACGTTGAGCGGAGAGTTGGGTTCAAGGGGTTATCGAATGACGAGTAAATGGGTAAGCGAGTGATGTACGTAGCGGCTACTTATCGGTATGGTCAGTATTACAACTTATGTTATGTTAAATGAAAGGCGATTATCAGTATGGTTAATATTACGGCTTATCGACTAACGGCAACAAGTCGCGTCGGTAGACGTGACACTCGTCAACGGAACAATCTGCTTTTCAGACACCCGAAAGATTTTACGGAGTTGCTGAGTCCGACAAGCGCGACGCAACATGTACACACATATAAAGAACTGCATTGGTTAATCGGGCACGTATTTCTCGATCGTGAGTGTTAGGACAATGAATAAATGTTTAACGAATTTACAATAAGTAAAATAGTAAAGACAATATATTCTAATAATGGTCCCGAATTACACAGGCGACTTAATGCTGAACACTAGATATAATAACGCAAGACCGCTCTAGGTGGATGTTCAGGACTGGGAGGAGGTTGTTCGGCATCGGACGAAGGAAATCTAACATGATGCAGAATCCAAAAGATCGGCGCACTCGCGGCTGCGAGGTACTAATTGGACATCTTGCAAGCGTAGTCGTAATCATAGGCCAAGAGAGCCACCTGTTCATGTTGTCTACGACGCGACGTCAGGCCGAATTAACGGTGATCGCAGCCGCGAGTCCGCTAGGTCAGATCACTTCAAACATTCGATCCGAACGGCACGAATTTTCTCACACAAATTCAAGTCGTGATCCGCGCAACCGGATAGTCTCCTTAACCACGATTTACAACTGCGAGTTAATCACCACCGCATCTCATTTCTTCATCGCTGTAATGGCTCGCGTTGGGCGATGTTTAATGCCACGGACATCACTATTGTGCAGTGGGCCCGGTACGTGACCTTTTGTAATTTGGCTACGGCGTTGGGCCTGTCAGCGCCATTTAGTTTAATGAAATTGTCGTTCGTACCTGGTTAGCTTCGATATTCCTTGCCATAAAACGTCTAAAATTGTCGTCTCTTAGGCTCAACACAGTTGGGTGCTTAAAGCTGCGGCACGTATAGTCCCCAGATGGCTAGGAAACCCAAGGTCGGTTCCCAAAACATTTGCGTTCCTGGCGAACCTTGGGGCCCGCTTCAAGCACTCAGTTTATATCCGCCTATCCCCAAATTGCCGAAGTAGGAATGAAACCCCAAAAGAGGTAGGGTTAACCGAACCGTCGTCAGATCGTCCCTAGAATCGAGTTCGCCAACACCTAGCATCAGTGACACCCTAGATCTCAATGGTACCCTAGGTCAATAGTGCTCCTGCTTGTTTTCGTTCCTTCCAATTTGGAAGGTGGTCTTTCGACACGAACCTTGCTTTAGTCGGCGATGTGCGATAACATACTAGGTTTGACAGATCACCAGATCTATCGCGGATAAAACAATCCCTTTATTGTGTTCCTCATCTTTCATACAATCTTTGTCATAAATTGTTAATTTGTATACATTATCTGAATCTGTGAACGCGGCAGTAAAAGCGGGTGTCGTTACAAAACGGGCGAGCCTGTCTTTCAAGGCGGTTTCTGTGAATTTTGCCCCTCGTGTTGGACCACCTTCTTCGACGGCCGTAGAACTTTGCCTTGCAAAAAGACACCGCCCAATATATCACCCGTGGTGATGAACCTAAAAAAGAAAGAAGTGGTTAATATATCAACGGGAATGATCGAAAGGCGATTGAACTACTTGAAGATTTTATGGGCGGACTTTCAAACACGTCATGATGAAATTCTTCGAGCCGCTTACGAGAAGACACGCTCGAAGGGAATTCCAATTTCACTACTGTGCAGTACGAAGAAATAGTGGAGTCGTACATGGACCAGTTCCGGCTGCTGAAGGATTTTCTAAAAATGCTTGAAGGTATTATCCCAACGGAATACTATCGAAATTCAAACGACGCAGCCGTTGACGCCAAGGACTCGAAGTTACACGTACTGGTTTGTCACGAACTCAATTGCCAACATTTAACGGCCGTTACACAGAATGACCGACCTTCCGGGATCTGCCCTTGTTCAACGGCCGTCACATTTTTGTCACGAACTCAACGGCCAACATTCGACGGCAGTTACACAGAATGACCGACCTTCCAGGACCTCTCCTCGTTGCTCCTCGTCGATTCCTCACTGAGTGACGTAGAAAGGCTGCATTACAAATAAGGTTGCCGCTTTTTTACGTAGTTTCACTACTACTGACAGAAACTTTCAACGAGCCTGGGATACCTTAACGAACCGCTTGGAAAATCGCTGATGTGTCTGGTTCATTTCCAGTTCACCACGTTGTCGCAATTTCTCCGACGTTCCAGGGAGGAGTCAGCAGAGCTCGAACGACTAGTTTATGGCACGTATGACATGGTGGGTACCTCGAGCTCAACCGCCCAATGTGACAGATTGGATTGTACATCAGACTGCGGAGAAACTGGATCGTCAGTCCCGTCTAAAGTGGGAAACATCCCTGGGTGTCTCCAACCTTCGAGGAATTGAAGAAATTCCTGGAAGCGCGTATCCATACCGTCAAGGCATTGGAGCAGCGAACACCCGGGTATTTATTGGACCCTAAGAGGGCAGCGTGCAACGATCAACTTACATCGCAAGAATCGGCCAGGAAGTGCGATTTCTGGCGGGGCAATCACTAGTTGGCGTTCTGTCCCAAGTATCAGAACAAGCACCTGGCGGAAGACGAGCTACCGACTTCATCCGCAACACTCTCATGAGTATGGTAGGAACCGATACTACAGGCGAAAACTCGATCTTCAAAAATCATTTAATCATCGAGTTAGGAAGCAGATTTTATTTTGCTACTAGTACGAACTGTTTGTTAGTATGATTTTGGATCCTCGAATTGAAGACCGACTGTTGCCCATGGAAAGGAAAGCGGTGGCCAAGGATATTCTAGAGACATTTACAAATAAATATAGCAAATCGTCTGTACTAAATCATGCAAGTGTTGCAGATAAAAACGTTGGTGAGTGTAAAAGTATCACAAAATTGTACGAAATTGTGTTTAATATAGTACGTTACATATTTTATAACATTTGTTTGCAAGAGCGTCGCCATCATCATTAACACAGAGTCTATTCAATTTTTATTTAAATGTTCTAGAATGCGAAACATCCCTGGGAAATATCCCTGGGTGGCTCGACTGAGCCTCCAACTTTCGAGGAATTGAAGAAGTTCCTGGAGGCGCGTATCCACACCGTCGAGCATTGGAGCAGCGGATGGATTGGACCGGAAGAGGACAGTGCGCGTCGATCAACTCTCATCGCAAGAATCTGACAGGAAGTGCGATTTCCGCCGGGATAATTACTATTTGGCGTTCTGTCCCAAGTACCAGAGCTTTGAACCAAATATCAGAGTGATACCAATTTATCAGAGAGATACCAAGCATCAGAGCTTTGAACTCGTGTAGAATGTCAGCATGGTGATGTACATTTCGCGGAACAGAAGGAAGAAGTTACCATCAGGATGTCAGAGAAAAGTTAGTGATGCTGGAAAGCAATTCTGCAAGGGCGAAAGAAATTACACAATCCATTGCTCAGATGATGATATCGGATTGTCAGACGTTCTGCGTCGCTTCGTAAAAGATAACGGATTCAAGAAGTTGATACAAGTACTAGTGCCGCGGTATAATTTGCCTAGTCGTACCTCTTTCTCCGATAGTATCAAACTCGCAATATACGAAAATGAGAAGAATAGACGAAAAGATATCGAAACTGTAGGTAATAATATTTTGTTTGTATTATAATAGTGAATTATGTTTTTTTGAAATCTTTAATTAATCTTTTTAATTTTTTTAGACGGAAACTTGTGCTTTTACGACAAATGGATGGACTTCCATTCTGTCGAATGGAAATTACTTATCCATCATTGTACATTACATGAACAGCAACTACATTATAAAAAATAATGTCTTACTACATCTAACTACATTATAAAACGTCACCGAATCGCACACTGGTGAACACATTAATTCATTTTTGAGAGATATCCTGACAGAATGAAAATTACACAATACATAATTTTAAATATTTCTTGGACAATGCTGCGAACGTCGTCAAGTCGTACATGGGAGCGAGTTCCATGTTTTACTCATACTTTACAGGTAAAAACGTGTTAATAAACAATTACTTACCGAAGTAGATATTATTTGAATGAACAATATGTTGTAACGGCCAGAGAGGAAATGAGAGTGCTCACACCCGGGGTTTTGCTGTTCCCACTTTTTCCTGCATCATGTTTTAGTCCTCGAACAAAACCTGCAGTATCATTTAGCCTGGAACAGAATCTGCACAATCATTTAGCCTGGAACAGAACCTACATAATTTTTAAGATGAATCAGAATCTGATTCATGCCACAGGCTAAATAAAAATTCTACATCGTGTTAGAAATGATGTAGGCACCGACGAGATATAAGAATAGACCTATCATCACAGACGAGATATAGGAATAGACCTGACACCTTATGGGACTTGGTGTCTATAGGAATCTGTAGTACCGACACCTTAAAATGCCAGTGATTTTGGCGTCCTCTACGCATTGAGAACGGTGAATTCGGAAACTAGAACCAATCCGAATCGAGTTCGACTGGTAAAACTTCTACAGCCAGTGCCGGATTAATCCAGCGCGGGGCCCGTAGCAAATGTAACCAGGAGGCCCTATGGTTTGCACGATAATATAATAAAACCCAATGAATGACCTTTTTTGTAGCAAAAATATCTGCGAATGGTATGTCTACAGCGTTATAAATTCTGAAGTACGCAACGTTGTCCGATTATGAGTTTTCAACGCATCCGAAAATCATCGGAGAATGCAATCGCGAAGAGGCTCTCTTCTGCCCGTTCGCCGTAAAGGGAGCGAATACGCTAATAAGAAAGAAAAATCTCCTTACACGAGAAAATTTTTCATGCGCAACAAATTAACCCTTCCGACCCGAAGGACGTACGGTGTAGGTCCTCACGATCTATCGTATATCGTATGCGGAAGAACGACGTATGGCGTACGGTGTACCCGGTGTACGTCCTGATGCAATAAGCATATTCCAGTAGTGGACAAAAATTTAAAGACACTATAAAGAAAACGATAACTATTTTAATATTGTACTATACGATTTGAACTTTTTTGGGAAGCTAGAGCAATTAGTTTATTAGAGGATGCGAAAATAAATTGTTTCAAAAATTGCAGTTGATCGGAATTGTTGAAAAAATACTAAAAGTTGCATTTTCAACTTTTTTATGTGAGCCTATATCGAAAATTTAAAAAATACATTTTGTAGATCTGTGTTAATTATATGCACTGTGAAAGTTTCATCGAAATCGGTAGATGCAGGAGAAAACGACAGGCATTGACAGCAGTGTTGTTTAAATACACGTAATGCGAATGGAGTATAAAATTTTTTCTTCTTGCTAATAAATGCTCAAAACATGTGATTTATCGGTAACGTTGGGTGTTGACACTGAATGGTAACGGAGCGTGTGCGCTAACGCCCCGTTACCGACGGACACCAAAATGCATTGGGTGTCAGGTCCATTCCTATATCTCGTCTGTGCTATCATCTTATGGGACTTCGTGTCCATGCTATGAATTACCGATTGTGCAAAAAACCAGAGGTTTTGGTATGCCCTCTATGATTTAGAGTGGTGAGTTTAGGAATTAGTTCGAAATAAATAGATATCGAAATAAAAAAAAATACCACCACCGACGAGATATAAACTCGTCTGTGCTACCACTAAAAAGGCTGTCAGCACAAACGAGATACAGGAATCCTATTCCTATATCCCATCTGTGCTGTCAGCCTATTTTAGCTGTCAGTAGCCCCGACGAGATCCTGTCAGAACAATTTTATGCCCGGTACATGTGCGGTAAAGTTGGTGAATCGTCGTGGCTTTATGTTTTCTGCGCGTTTATACATATTAATTTGTAAAAATGTCAGTGTGTATTGTGAAAAGTTCTGTTCCATGCTAAAAATGTAGTACAGACGCTACACTAGTATTTAAAGTCGCTTATAGAGTCTACTTTACGCTCAGTCCTTAGGTCCGTGATGTTAGGTCTATTCTTATATCTCGTCGGTGATATAGGTTCTGCTCCAGGCTAATAGATGATGCAGGAAGAAGTGAGAACACCAAAACCCCGAGCGTGAGCACTCTTATTTCCTCTCTGTAACGGCTAAATCTAATACCTTTTTTTTAGTTGGTTATCAAAGATGCCATTAAGCCACGCCCGGATATAATGGCCCTACTACTAAAGTGTAGGAAAATCGTTTGATATTCTCATCGATCACTGGCGGACAATGAAAAATTGAAAACAGACCAGTTATAATTGACTGCGAAACAAGGTGGAATTCACAATACGATATCGATGTCAAGCCTTGCATACCGTATTACGTGAACTGTGTAGGCAGATATAGTGACAGTTGAAAACAAACACACCCTCCCACGATACACACCAACAATGTACGGCAGAGTGGGCATTTTTGTCTCAACTGAAACAAGACCGTCCGCACTATAGCGCCCAGTGCCCCCCATCAGTACACGCAGGTCTCGCGCATTGCGGCCGCGAGGAGTGCCACGTGCAAAGACCTTGCGCATCGCGACGAAGGCGCACATTGTATGAAAGAGAGATTGGTGGGGGCAGCAGGCGTTTGAGGGGCCCCTACCGGGCCCATTCCTGATCCATGGCATTCACGACACATTAATGAGTATACTGAAGATCGATACATACTGCAGGCGAAACCTCAATCTTCAAAATTATGCCAACTAGAAAATATAGATTGTACTGCAAAGGCATCAGTTTTATCGTATATACTGTTATTGTTATTAGAGTATCATCATCATCATTATTATTATTATTATTATTATTATTATTAGTAGTAGTAGTAAATAGTAGTAGTAGTAGTATTCGCCAGAAGAAGAAAGAAGAAGAGACGCGATAACCTTGCGGTGAAGATCAAACGGCCCTAGCCGGAAGTAACGCGGGAAACCAGCAGGGGAACGGGAGGTGGTTTTATAGTGAATGAAAATTCCAAACTACTTGACAATGCGGCCCCTGTCTCGTGCCCTTTCAACGTTTTTCCACCTCCCCGCGTAAAAAAAATTGTTATTGCTTATGCACAGAATTAAGTTGTTGCAATAAGTGTGACTGCTTTTTGTATGTGCGAGAATGTATGTACTATCAGAGTATTATTGTTATTGTTAGTATTATTATTATTATTATTATTATTATTATCATCATCATCATCATCATCATCACCTCTCATTATTATTCATCTATTTCTATTTTATTATTACAGTAATGTGTCTCTATTGACACAGAAAGACTGTACACGCCTGACGCAACAAAAATATCTTCTCCACTATAGTAATCTGATCTCGGTTCGAGTATATCGGTGTGAACTAATGCAACGCGGAGAGTCGCAGTCGTCGGCACAGTTCAAAGGCCCGTACGTTATCACAATGTAACACTAATATTTAATCTTTTTTTATTATTACTTATCTTTTTATGAAACTGTCATCAATATATTCGTGGCATTTTTTTGATTAAAAAAAGATCAAACTCGATATAATTTCAACTGTATTTAGTGGTTAAATTGATGATGAACGTTTCGGGTGCAAGGAAGGACAGCGTATGGGAAAAAAGAGACGCGGAGAGTCGCAGTCGCTTCGGTCGCGCGGTGTCTCTCGGCCTTTGAAGCTCGAAAAAATAGCTACCCGTCTACGACCGACGCAACCGAATTCCCCCGAGGCTTTTGCGTCAATGGAGACATTACTGTATAACTATTGTTAATATGACCATTTGCTATATTATCTTAAACGGGGTGCGGCCGAATAACATATACAAGCGAGCACGAGGTGATTCGTCAGGAAAAAATAAGAGCAATATGTGGAATAAATTTTTTTCATTTAAGGCTTAGTTTTCGAGAAAATCGATTTTGAAAATAATGTAGAACGCGTATCGTGTTATATATATATTATATGTTATTATATCAGAAGTCTCAGATCATTGTTTACGAACACGACACGCATACATACGTACGCTACGGATTTTCAAACTCGATTTTCTCGGAAAGACTAAGCCTTAAATAAAAAATTTTATTCATCCTGTATATACAGTAAATACCCATTCGAAGTCAATTCTCCGTTCTTTCAATTCCGAAGTCAATTCTGTGTTATGACATAGATTGGGAAAGGACAGCAGGTACACACCAACAAAAATTAGTGTATCGGTGAGACAATATTAGTGCAATACTGAAACTTCTTTATTTTCTTCTCAGTTTTAATTATATTTGATGCGACATTTTTATAATTAAAATTCTGATTAAAATTAATATTTAACATATTATATATAAACAACTTAACATCCGGGAAATTATGTTCTCAAAGAACTAGAATTTTGCAAATTAACGAAGCTACAGTGTTACGTCCTATGGTGGACGTTTTTAGAGATAATATTATTTAAAGATTTAGATCGACGATAGAATGCAGTTCTCGAATCTACCGGCTTCAGTTCGGGAGATTGAGAATTTCTTAAATTCTAAGTGACTGATCATGGAATTGGAACGTAGAAAGCGAAGTTGGGTAAACTCTTTTTTAAAAATGATTTAAAATTTTGATTTGAGTAAAAATAAACAAGAGTATATTCTAATTAACAAATTTAGGATACAATAATGTTATCGAAATCTTATTATAAATTATTAGTAATTTACCGCACGCAGATCTTGCTCGGGGATGGTGTTCAATCGGATTATGCTTCTGGTGAGGTTAATAATGACGATGATTATTGTTCCGGCGGGCTACCACGCCTATTAAACTTTTTACTAACTTTGAACACAACCAAACTGACCGATTTGATGTTTTATCGTATGAATTTTGATATTGACTGTGAACGGTGAACTGTGTACTGTGAACTGTGAACTGAACTGATGAGGAGCCATCCCTTTTATAGATCGATCAATCCATTGTTCTAAGCTTAATCTTCATAGGCGAGTGCGTCTTCACCAATTCCTCGTAATCGCTTTTCTTCTTGATCGGATTCATTCATTTTAATCGGATGTTTGTTTCCGATTTGTGGTTATCATCCTCTTGGCCAGATCATATTACTCCGCACATCCTCCTAGATCAGGGGAACAATCCATTGTTCTTCGATTCCTTTGTCCATCTCTTCCGCGTCTTTCCTAGTCTTCTCTAGACTATCTTCACATTTCTTCAGTGATGATCAGGTTTCAACGGATGCTTCTTTTAATTATTCGCTCGCATAATACTTCGGATTGTTTCATTTGTTTAATAAAATAGATTTCGCTGTATTCTTAATTCGTTCAATGAAGGTTTAATTTCAAGTTGAGTTTTAAGTTTGAAATAAATCACATGAGATAGTGATTCCATGTAGTCAACTGCGAAATATATTTTACGAGTTTTCCTTAATTTTATCGCACGCAATGTGGTATAATGTACGATAGTTTATTTCTCGTACAACATTATTAGAGTAACTATTTGATTCCGAAAATGTTAGAGTAATTGTGCAAACCACCACCAGAAATCTTGTCATCAACCCACATAATACCGGTGCATTAAAGTTCCGCTTCGACATACCCAAAATGATCTCACGCTGCGATGGAATACGCGCCGACGCCATAAGAGTGTTCAAAACAGGTCGTAACCGACCAAACTTCCTAGAATGATAAACACCCACACCGAAACGTCGAGGCTCCTAATCCTGTCGACATTTATCGTCAAATCACTTATCTCTACAATCTCCTGATCATAAGAGATTCAGAAAATGTACGTTATGCATAATTGATTTCATCAGCTATTATTATTAGCAGAACCACCGAACGTGACACCTCCCCCTTTGGAAAGCAAATTTCTGGAGGAAATTTGTTCAAGTTTCTTGACTACTTTATTGAACTCGGATATATTCGGTTGATCGACCTGGAGTCGAATTTCGTGAAGGTCGATCGTCCCGTCAGCTATACGACTTATGTTATTATTAGATATATATATATTAGATATATATATATATATATATATATATATATATATATATATATA
>CM052311.1:16856277-16872420 GCA_028455605.1 Lasioglossum malachurum
ATTTGTACTATATTTTCGTATGTGTGAGCAGGTATATTTCAGTTATTTAATGGCAATATAAGCATGTTTCAATCAATATACGAAGGATATAAATTTAAGTGCAATGTAAACTTTAGATAGGGTTAAAAAAAAACGTTTAAAAACGTTAGCATTCAGATTTGGTTTTTCCTGCCGTTTATAATTCTACGTCTATTTTTACACGCAGACGTTCGATGTAAGTACGCGCTCTAATGCTACGTGTTCTGGACGGGTCACGCATTTTAAATTTACACACGTATGGTTTACAGTTTATATTATAGTTTATAGAATTATATAATTTGTCCAGTTATTATTTATCAGTGTAGATACCGTCTGTTTCGTTGTAGCATCGAGCTATTATTCTTTCTTTAGCAGACACAGGGTTGGTCAGTTTTCCAAATTGGTGGAAAATTAGGAATCGCATTTCAAGGTCCCACGCTTGCGAATAGCACAAAAATTCGACTAGAGTGGGGACCAAAGTTGACAAAGGCAGAAAAAACAGCTCGCCGAGTCAGAAACGGTTTTTTGTCATCAATTGAAACATCGAAGTCAGCCCAAACTTTTCGAGCTAGTTTTTCAAGTATCGTAGCAATCGAATCAAGAAAGCATTCGTTAAGGAGATACATAGACTCGTTTCCAGGATTGCAAGGGCGCGAGATATGCGCCTTCTCATTTCTCGATAATGCAAAGATAGGGTTTTTCTGTAGTCAGAAGCACTAGATAAAAGATCAGTCTAGACTGCGATTGCCCTCAAAAGTCCTATTCATACGATTACGAGGCGTAATTTGCATTGTTCGGCAGCATGTAGCTGTCACAGCTTTATGAAAATATGTGCGTAGCTTCATGCTTCCAAATAATGCAAATTACGCTGTCGTCCATTGTTTCTCCGGTATCTTCAGTTCTTCTGTGATTCCTGCTTTTTTGTTTCTGGCCTGAGCGTTTCTCAATCGCAGTTTTTGATTTCTAAATACTAGACGTGTCTCGGTGTGCCTACAGTTTTTCTATATAAATACGTATATAGTTTATTACAATTATTTTAAACATTACATTAAATTATGGCGGAAAATTTTTCAAGTATGTATAATTCATTATTTCTTTCACGGAATCAGACGATACCAGTCACAGAGAGAGTAAACAGTTTTCATTATTTATTAATTTTGTTAGACAAGTATCATTTAAAACATGAAGATCTTTTCAAAGTATGGCATAATGAACGCGATCTAAATAAGAAAACAACATCTATTTTCAATTTCGTTTTCAAAGTGATAGAAGAATCCGATGTATCGGATTAATATGTAAATACAATTAAAGAGAAAATTCGTCTATTCTGCGTGAATTTATCCATTAAATGGAAAAATTATAATCGAAATTTATTAACATTTATGGCGAAATATAA
The DNA here is from genome assembly GCA_028455605.1 of Lasioglossum malachurum. Taxonomy (NCBI): domain Eukaryota; kingdom Metazoa; phylum Arthropoda; class Insecta; order Hymenoptera; family Halictidae; genus Lasioglossum; species Lasioglossum malachurum. The sequence goes on from CM052311.1 coordinate 16,857,692, forward strand.
GAAATGGTTGGAAGGATTTTTTAAACTGAAAAGGTTTATAAACGAGAATTCTGAACCCTCAACCGAGGTTCCTGAATCTTTGCCTTCGACATCTGTGGGACGTCCTCGTCTATCGTATGAGAAAAAATCACTGCGATCGCAGAGAAGGGTAGCATCAATACTTTCGGCTGAAATGTATGAGCCTATTGATTTAATAATGGGTGCAACAAGCATGACAGCAAGGAAAAGAGGCAAAACCGATTTAGCCGTTATTTTGATGGAAGCAACAAAAAGTCCTTATCGACCGACAAAAATAAGAAAAAGGATATTCGGCGAGAAAAAAGAACCAGTGCTATTCACTATCGATGAAGCTTTAGCTTATTTTTATGACAATAGTTTAACTAAGAAGCAATATATTAACCATAGAATAGAGGATAAGGAAAGAAATAGCAATATCTTTCCTACATATAATGCTATCTTCGAAAGAAAAAAGGTTTGCAAACCGCCAGGAATCGTTATAACAGAATTATCCACTGAAGTACCATTACAAAGTCTGTTGAACCATACCATAAAAAGAATCATACTGTCACAAAATGAGGTAATTGATAGCGTAGTCGAAAGTATAAATTATGAGATTATAAAAACTGAAATCATTTTTAGTTATGGCTTCGATGGCAGTAGTAGTCAGTCCACATATATGATAGCTCTACTTTGCCTGGCTTAGACAACACTCTATTTGCAACTACATTAATTCCATTGCAATTTTCCACAAATTCTAAAACTATTTTATGGAATAATAGTACACCGCACTGTGTCAGATTTTGCAGACCTATAAAATTAGAATATGCAAAAGAAACCCAGAAAGTAATATTGAAGGAAAAAAAAATCTGGATGACCAAATTAATAATTTAGTCGATTTAAATATACCACACAAAAATAAAATTTTGCAAATTAAATTTAAATTAATGTTAACACTTATAGATGGCAAAGTATTAAATACACTGACAGGAACAAAATCATCGCAATCATGCCCAATTTGTGGAGCAACACCGAAGCAAATTTTAACAATTAATGATTTCCAAGCTAAAGAATTTGAGCCAAAACAAAAAGAAAATTTATGTTATGGACTTAGTCCGCTTCATTTATGGATACGTGTCTTTGAATGTATAATTCATATATCTTATAGATTAGAAATTAAAAAATGATAAGTAAAATCGCAGGAAGATAAAGAAAAATTTATTCAGTGGAAACATGAAATTCAAAAGTTATTTTGGGAGCGAATGGCGCTAAATGTTGATAAACCGAAACAAGGCTGTCGAAATAGTAACGACTTCCCGGTACGAATCCCCAGTCAGGTCAATTTTTTTTTCTAAGTTAATCAGATGTTTTTTCGGTTCCTAACCGAATTTGTTGTTAAACCTTTGTAAAAATATTTTTTAACTATGTTTAGACTAATTTCAAAATAATTTTTTAGAAAAATATTCTTGGAGTACTTTCGGCCTTTAGTCATTTACGGACTGCATTACAGCTCTACTTAACATTTTTTGTAATTGTGCATCGACTTGACTCTTAAGTCTTTTATCTTTACTGGGTGTCTTATTCAATAATAAATCCAGTGATTTATTAAGGTCTAGAGATATTGTTGTATCTGTTTCTGTCAAGTGAAAAGGAAAGTGTCACACATATATAAAGGATATTATAAGAACGAGGTTTATGTTTCGAATAACTATCGTTGTCTAGAAAAAGTTCTGAAGATGGATATAGTAACTTCGCTGCTTTTTATTATATCTTTTACAAGCAGCGGTCAGCTGTCCTTATTCCTCCTCTACCTTAACAAAAAAAGGTCCGTAAATGTCTAAAGGCCGAAAGTACTCCAAGAATATTTTTCTAAAAAATGATTTTGAAATTAGTCTAAACATAGTTAAAAAATATTTTTACAATGGTTTAACAACAATCATATGGTTAGGAACTGAAAAAACATCTGATTAACTTAGAAAAAAAATTGACCTGACCGGGGATTCGTACCTGGCCCAAAAAGTCTTCAGCGGTTCCGTAGTCGGAGACCATAGACGCTGCATCAACCGGCGCTGTTGAAATCACCTTCGAAACATTCGAATATATGTACATAGTATTAATTTCATTTTTTGTACTACGCAAGTTTTAATGACTCGAAGATGTTTCTCTGAACGTAGGAACGTTTGAAAAACGCCAAAAAAGTGTTTTTTATTTTTTTTAACTATGACGCACCACCCTCAGGAATTTGAAAAAAATTGAGCATAATACTTACGGTAATACCTCATTGCTAAATTAAATCTGTGATAGTCAACTTAAGATTTCTATTTGAAATCTGCATTTTTTCGATTTTTTTCGTGTTTTTCATTTTTTACAACCAAAGTTTGCAACGGAAAAATCTGAAAATGATATCTAATATGTGGCTTGGTATCCGAAATGTGTCAGATGTTTTCAAAATTTTTAATTGTCAATAAATAGGGAAAATGTGCCAAAAACTTATTTTTCGATTTTTCTCAATAACTACCCTTAAAGATGAGATAGGCGGCTGAAACTTGGCAGAGACGGGTTTTCTTTTGGGTAGGCTATCGAATGGTGCAAGCTCGATTAAAATCCCGCCTGGGGCGAATTTCACCACCAAACTCGGGTATAGCCTTTCTCGCCTACCGACAATTCATCCTTTGCACAGACTAGATAATTGACACAATACTGCAGAGACTCGATGTACGAGCGATGCCATTCGCGATATTCGTCCATAGTTTTCAGCAGCATTGACATGCGTGTCAAACACTTCAACATTTTTTTCAACGTTTCAATCATCTTGCTACCGCATGGTTGTTAACAAAATATTTCTTTCGACTTCGATTTGATATCGTTCGTTAAATTTCCAGTTCTCAAAAATATAATTACACTTTGCATGCAACGATGCAACGTTCGCCCGTTTCGATGATGTCCAATATTGTGGATGGGGATTCGATCACCGGCCATCGCGCGATAACTTGACTAAATCTTTTCGTGTAAGCGAAACATACGCGTCTCGTTGCATCATTCCGCATTAAACGTTCCACCAACGTTTTCCGCTCGATGGACAAATGATCACTCAAGTACGAATTTATGACGTGAGCCCAAGCTAAATTTTTCAACGTTAGAGAAACCTCCTCTTACATCTTGCTGTAGATAAGAAGACACGTGAATCGAAAAGATAAAGATGGATATATCGAAACACGTTCGGACACGTTCGGCATGAGCGTTTTTTCTTTACATATCGAAACACGTTCAGACACGTTCGCGTTCATCGAACTCGCGAGACTGGACAAGACGTACGTCGAAATCTCCGATCATGTGATGCTGTAGATAAGAAGACGTGTGTGAAAATTATGGGTCCGGGTATATCGGTTTGGCAACTCGATGCCAGCCGAGAAAAATGTTTTGCCGTTGGTGATGACAGATTTACGTTTTCGAACACGTTTGGACATGAGTGTTTACGCTGGCCGGCTTGCCTTTGAACGCAATAGCAGGAAACTGTCCTTGATAAGAGGGATCGCTGTATTGCCCCCCCCCCTCACCCTCGCCTACGAACGAGGCTTACGCAATACTAGGAAACTGGCCTTGAACGAAATACCAGAAAACTGTCCTTGCTAAGAGGGATCGCTGTATTGCCACCCCCTCCCCTCGCCTACGAACTGAATCGCTGTATTGCCCCCTCCCCTCCCCTCGCCCACGAACGGAATCGCTGTATTGCCCCCCCCCCGCCCACGAACGGGATCACGCAATAAGCCTTCCAGCGTTTACCTAATTCCGCTTTTTTAGCCCCAAAAATGTGGTCCAGAACCCGCCTATATACAGTACTCACATCATTTCATTCCTCGTCCTCGATTTGGTAACGTTGCATGGCGTACCCCCAACCGCGTATAAATGAGGCCCTTTCCTCCTCCGAATTGAACGTCTGTTAATGATATAAAAAAATTCATACAAGACGTCGAAATCGTTGAACTTGCATTGGCTGCTGGGGATGAAAGTCCAGTAGGAATATCCGTCCTCCGAATTGGAATACACTTAATTATATGTATTACCTCTCCTGATTGAACAGCCATGTATCCGGGCTCATTCACGAGTGTCGTGGCAACTTTCGCAGGTGAAGTATTAATCAACGCGAGCGCGTTCTTGAGGACTTGTCTCTCCAGCTCGCATTTCTGTCGCATGATGTCCCTGTACATGCTCACTATCTGGCCCTTAATGTGCTTTTCGGTATAGACGAACTTGGTGTTGATATACGAGAATATATCGATATTGGCGAGGCGAGTTCTCTTCTCCGTCTTGAATTTTCCCTCCTTGTCTGTTTCGACTATTAGCAATTTCGGATGCTCCGTTTTGCTTAACGTATATCCGCAGACTACCGTGTGTCCTGTGCTCGTAAGGGCGAAGGCCGTGTCACCGGAGGTGACGGTATAGATAGGCATTGAGCCATTCTTGATTGACGTCTTGACGCCCTTTCCTTCATATAAGACGTCGAACTCGTTGAACTTGCATTGGCTGCTGAGTATGGAAGTCCAGTAGGAATATCCGTCCTCTGTGTCCAAACAGTATTCCTTGCTCAATGCACAGTGTTGTCCGGAAGGCAGAATAATTTCGTTATTCGCCAGTTTGACCGATGCTTGACGCTCCTTTAATGTAATTCTGATGCTAGCTTGAACTATCGCATTGTCCCAGGTTCCGAACGGGTTGCTGTAGGTTGTAAATACCTCCGCACGTACCGTCTTGCTGAATGGAACCGGCCAGTGTTACGCTTCTCGTATTGCTGAGAAGGCCTGAAATCTGCGTTGCTGGCGGCTCCCGAAGAGGGGATTCCTGCAGGTGGAAAGGCCGTCTGGATACGGTTAACCAGATCCTGACGGCCGATTCCAGTAAGGGCCTTTGGAGAGTAGCGCCTCCACGGACTCGATGCGCTGGCGTATCAGTGCCGAGAGAGTAGGCTCTCAAATTGGAAGTGGCCTCGGCTACGAAAGGTCCCACCAGTCGACCTAAACTGGTACCATGGGGGCCGGGTGGCCCAAGGGCATGTGCGTCGGGGTTGCTGGAGCTCCTGGGGTACATGCCCTACACCCTGGCCGTTCAAATCGAGTACAGAGTTTTGAACTCCGGGTCGGTCACATCCACGATGCTTTCCACCTGCTCCAGCTCCACGTTCGGCATGTGGAGTTTGACTGGCTCGCTCGTGGTTTTGACGCACCGTACGAACGGTTTACACACCGGGTACGATTTCGCCGGGTACGAGTAGGATTTTCCGTAATTGATATTTATGGCCGGTGCGGCGCGGCGAGGCATGTAATATCCGTATGAGCAACAAACGTGAGTTTAATTAAAAAGTGGGCTCAGACGTACAATATAAGGAATCGGAATGAATAACGTAACGAATGATTCGATATCACACACGACGGGTGAAGAGGAGTCGGAATAACTGGAATGCGATTCAATCGTAAAATATAAGATTTTAATGAGTAAAAATAATAAAAGAAGATACACTATTATTGATTACGCTAAGACTTAGGAAATAGAACGCAAGATATACAGGGTGTCCCAAGATCATTTGAAGCAACATTTTCCTTAGCAAAAATGTTATCCGCGGCTTTGTTTAGGTAGTTATTAACGATAAACAGCGCGACCTAGACGCGAGTTGGCACAGTCAGCCCGGTGCGCCAACTGTCTATTGGTCCATGTTCTTCGTTAATAACTCCTAAACAAAGCCACGGATAACATTTTTGCAAAGGAAAATGTTGCTTCAAATTATTTCAGGAACCTCCCATTTCGGGCTATTGAAGGAATTTTGGGACACCCTATATATTTTTATATATGGTAGTGGTGGCGGCATTTACTAGCGTCGTTCCACGTTCTGGCTTACACCTCTGTATAACCACCACCATTCGTCTTCAGTCATCCGAAAATGCTCCTCAATCCAGTCCGGGCATCTTAAAGCGGGCCTTATCTCAGCGATATTAATTTCACAAGTGGAGCATCTGATTGCCCTGCGTGCTACTGTAATATTGTTCCTTTGTTGCCGTCTTAATAAATAATTTTAATTCATTTAGATCAGCTTCAGGTACTGCCTTGAATGTAAAAGACATTTCAGTGGATGATCACATACAATAACAAAAAGTCTATATATATATCTTTTGTGACTTTTCCTAATTTTTTCTGATTTTTCTAAATGGTAAGTTGATAATCAGTTTAATATTGATTCAGAAATGTGTGCTATGAAGGAGGCTTTTGCGGCATCGTCAAGTGGGACCATCGCTCTTTGTACATCATTCACTTTATGCGTATTTAAATGTTGCGTTTTCATGAATGCAATACCCCTCTGGGGTGTATTTATGTCAAGTTTTTCTCTACAACATTTTGTTTGTTCAATGTTGAATCAACTTTTTTGGCGTTGGCTATTATTCCTGCTGACACTCCTGGGAGATTTGTGGATTGAACGTTTGCGAATGTACCTCCGCCGAATTCCTTCCTCCAGGTTATAGACCAGGCAGCTGAGTGTGGGAAATTTCTAGCCTGCAGTGTGGAGTCGTTCGGTTTTAGGACCCTATAAATAACCCCCGTAAATAACTTCTCCCCTAATTAAAGCAGAGTACCCCGGTTCCCCCATGTAACTGTACACAAATTCTAATGGGGGTTGAGACGAGCTATAGAAAGAAGGTTTCTAGCCACACGTTGTTCTGTTAAACATCTGTCATGAGATAATAAATCATAGAGTTTATTAATTTGCTGTTTCATGTTCTTTACAACATACGTTAACTTTGAATTTGTATAAGTCATGAGATCTAGATTGTTACTTATTAATTCTGGGTTGTACTTGAGAATAAATAGTAAATAAAATTCTGCTTTTTTTGCCTGTCAGAGAAAGTTGGAAGTCATATTGAGAATAGTGGATTATATAAGGTAGACTAGAATTATCTCCCCCTGTCTCCTTAATTTTCGTGGCAGGGTCTTCGTATATCACCATATATTCTTTTTCACCCTTACAGTAAGAGTCATCGAATGCATCGTTCCAATAGACATCCCAATATACAATAACTCACTCATCACCTCAGGATTCAAATCCTGAATCGCCAAAACAGGGGCGTTAAGGTTACGCCTAGCCATACCCAATAACGTTTCACGCTGAGAGAGTATACGTGACGGCGCCATCATAATATTTAAGACCGGCCGCAACCGACCAAACCTACGTCGCTGGAAAAACCTCACCGAGGCGTCAAGATTACGGATTCAATCCACATTTATACCTATATCATTCATTTCAACTATCTCCTGGTCAAAAGAGTAATCAACAGAACTCGCACCAGGTACCTTATCGTCCTACCAGGTCTGTAAATAGGAACGATCTCCATCACCCTTAGGTCTGATCTTCTCCAATGAAAAAGCCACCGCCACGTCCGGCACCACATCATAAGGTCGTAAAACCGGATGCACCGCATGCAGCACACCGACCAAAGGTTCCTCATAAATAGGCCCAGGACGCCGATCAAGCAAAGTCTCCGCCGGACAATAAATAGCTCCAGCTCGACCCAATTTATCCAGATCGTCCCTAGCATTCTATGAACGCTAAGCTCCCTCATTAATATTAGCACTCTTTACAAATTTTCCTATCGCATAAGTAATATCAGAATAATAGACGAAACTTCTACTATGTCTACTTATAGCTACAACAGCATGCTCACGACTATCATACAACTTCAATGCCTTGGATAAAGTCCTAACGCATATAACATGATCGAACGTCAATCCCTGTGCATTATCTATAGTCATGACCCTAGCCTTACTGTTCTTTCCACAACCCTCTCGCAACAAGAAATTCTTATCGGCCTGAAAGTGAACAAGATACAATACCCCCTCCATTTTTGGAATATCACTGCCAGGAAACGGAACCGAAAACATAGACAAAGCAATTGACTTGCTCTCTGAGCAGAAAAATACTACCCCTTATTAAAATTGCATGTTAGTCCGTCGGGTAGTATGATCTCGTTCTCCCCAACGTCTATCGAAGCAGTCCCTCTACTAATTTCGATAGTAAATTCTGATGTTCTAACTGCTCTATCGTATTTGTTTCCATTTATAACTAACTTATCATAACTACCAGGAGTGCACCCGCCATTATACGTATATGAACCCATGTCTCCAGGGACACTCGATTTATATCTAGATCCTGATTGATTTTGATTAAGATCCCATTATACTTTAAAATTTCGTTTTAACTAAAGCACGACACTCGGGCTTCTCTGTTATTAAAGCATTGGAATGAATGTTATTAAAAGTTTTCCCACATCTAAAAATAAGGTGTTTTATTTCCACTAAACAGCTGATATATTTGGTCTTGTCAAACAATTTGGGTTATAACACTTGAATCATTTTCTCCTCCTCTGTGATGTTCCTCTGAATCTGTTTACATCCCTCCGTATCCTTAGTGGATAGAGTTTTTATAAGTGGGTTGTCAGAATGACATTGAAATGCGACGATACAATCAGACACCTTCAGATTTATCAAGAATAAATAAGAGGTGAATGTGAGAGCGAACCTTGAATACTGCATATTGGACACTACATTTTTAACTTTATTAATTGTTATAGTGATCTTCCCTTCTTGGCCTTGTGACGAACACAGCGCGTTATTTGTTATTCATGTAGATTGTCCTCTGAGCAATTCCTATTGATTCTGATGTGTTGAAAGTTTTAAGCATAGATATTAAAAGTAAATGGCAAGTAGCCCAGACATCTTGGTTGTCTGGTTCGATCTCCAATACCTGTGTCTGTAAATCTAGTTCACCTATGCTATATTTACTTACGAATATTACCTCTGTGTCTGGTTCTTCATAATACCGGTTAAGGTATCCGAAGAAATCTTGTTTATAAACAAGAAATAGCGCTAACCAATTATGCAAGATTTAAGGAAATTTATTTATTAAGCCTTTGTTCATCATTATGGATTGGCGCTCTATGAGATTTCCTCCCCTGGGTGCGCCACTGTTCCCTTGGGAGAACTTCCCGTTTCCCGATTTCTATTGGGAATAGGGTACAATTTCCCCTGATTCCACCTTGGCTTTGAATTTATAACATTCTTTAATTGTATGACCTAGTTTTTTACAATAGTTACAAGTAACAGGTGGATTATATGTTCCGGCTTGATTACTAATCCCGGCTTGTCTGTTTGGTCTCTGGTTGCTGTCGTCGCTCCTATCGTTGTTGTTAGTAGGGTTGGAGCGCCAGCGTGATCCCGCGTTATTATCGTCTCTTGGAGACTGTTGATACCTGTTCGGAGCAGGTTGATATCGATATTGCGACTGAGATGAATTTCTTCGATCTCTAAGATTAGGAAGGAATGCTCTCATTCTCTCCTCTTCCTGGTTCATTTGTTTGAAGACCTTAATTGCATTAGCGTATGCTTCCTCCATATCTCGATTTCCTTCTAATTGTACTCTTACATGAATATTATTTGGTAATCCTTTTGAAAAAACGCTTCTATTACGTCAGAGACTATAATAGTTTGTAATATCTCGGTTAACTCACCGTATGGCTGCGTTCGTCATCCATGATGGATAATCCTAAATCCTTTGTGCGGCTAATATTATCTAACATGCTTTCAGTAGGTTTTTAAATATATTGCCTAATTCACCCTTAAATTGATTAAATGTTTTCTGTACCGCAAACATAATTTTAATTTTTATCCCAACTTCTTCTACAGTTTCAAGATTTGAGTCTTCGATAGCCATAAACGCATGTTCTCTAACAATAAGTATATTTCTGAGTAACTAAACCAAGCATGGTTCTTGATTTGCTGGGAGCATAGATTTAGCTCTTTCACATGCTCTTAAAGATTGAAATATTGAAGGTTTATGACCATCGAATACTGGTACTGCCTGTAATGCGTCGTTAATGCGAATTGGATTTTCTGTCTGATCAGAAGGTATATGTTTTTTCACCGGTGTTGGTTATTCGATTTTTTTCGGTTTGGTTAATGACTGCAATGTATCCTGGATTTGTGCTGTTTCTTCATTTAATTCTGTAAATTTAGGATCAAGTTCTGCTATGAAATTGTTATTTTCTTGAGCCCTTCTTATTTCATCTATAGCTTTTTGTAATACTTTGGTTTGAATGTCACTGACTTCGACTTCTTCACCACCAGTTGCCATTGTTAAATTTTTTTTAGAAAAACTAGTGGTCACACATGATAAAGTAAAATCCTCAATTCTGCGTTCGATCCCACCACGCTGTCACCAAATTTATGTTACGTCTTAAGGTGGACGTTTTCAGAGATAATATTGATGGAAGATTTAGATAAAGGATAGAACGCAGTTTTCGAACCTATCTGCATTCACCGGCTCCGATTCGGGTAATTGAGGATTTTTTAAAATGCTAATTGGCCTTATTTATTGGATCTGGATCCTATAAGCAGTGATGCCAGAATTGTGGTACCGTGGTACTAAACGATACCCCCACTATGACGAATTTCGCGAGCGCGAGCGCATTGGAAAAGGAAAGTAGGAGCAATAGTTCGTCATAGTGGGGGTATCGTTTAGTACCACGGTACCACGACTCTGGCATCACTGCCTAGAAGTCGAAGTTGGGTATTTTCAAATGATTTATGAGGTTGATTTAAAAATAAATAAACAACAATGTATGCTGAGCAACAAATGTCGGATACATAGAGTTATTAGGACATTATTATTATAAATTGTTAGTATTTACCGTATAGTTGGTTCGTTTAAGGGGCAAACGACACGGTGGCTTCGACAGCCTTGGGGATGGTAATCCGGCGGGTGTACACGCCTTTAATTAACTTCAACTTTATAACTTGATTCGTTGATAATGATATTGATCCGGCGAGTATACTCGCCTTTCATTAACTTTAACTCCACTTCAAAGTTGACCGAGAAGTAAAAAAAAACAAACTTTCAATGAGCTGAACGGGTGAATATCTGGAACGGTTTTCTGATGCTGACTGCACAATCCTGATGAGGAGCTGTCTCTTTTAATAGATCGGTCAATCCATTGTTTTAAGCTTAACCTCTTCATGGCGGTGAGAGTATCTTCACCATTTCTTCGTAGTCGCTTTTCTTATTAATTTGTCGTCTTCAAGTTGACGGGATATATAATCTTCGATTCCTTCTTATCATCCTCTTGGCTGGATCATGTTGCTCTACACATCCTCCCAGGTAGTTAGTCACCATTCTATTGTTCATCGATCTTTTGTCCATTTCTTCTGCGTGGTGTCACTCTTGATTAATTTTTTGAACCAATCAGTTCAGTCGGATTTGAGTTTCTTCTGGACTATCTTTTACATTCCTCAGTGATGAATAGGTCTCAACGGATGTTTCGTATAATTATTCGCTCGCGTAATATATTTCGGAATATCTCATTTGTTTAATCAAATACATTTCGCTGTGCTCTTAATTTGTGTGTTCTCATTGAAATTTTAAATTCAAGATGACTTTAGGTTTGAGTAAATGTTACGTCCCCGGGTCTGACTCGCGTGAAATTATCGTTCCGCGACCCGTTCCCCTTACTGGAAGCTCAAGTACGATACAACCTTTTGTCCACGGCACGTACGTCCGACGTACTGGGAACCACGACTTTCGCGAACACATGTATACTACTTAACGCTTACAGATGAAGTAGATTCGCCCCAAACGGTGGGTTACAACGGAGATAGTTGAGGCGGCGATGATCAGCGAAGATCCGCACAGGGAAGCGCGAGCTGCTCCCGTTGCTCGTTGACGGCTGCAGTCGAATCAGGCTGGGTCGTCACAGGGAGGACAACGATCCTCACTCGTCCTGGGAAGATCACGTCGCTGGTGATCCTCGGTTGACGTGGGATGCCCAGTAGCAGTTGTCCTCCGTTTCACGTTCGTTGGCGCGTATGAGCTTTCGTAATTGATAACGACGACCGTCGCGGCGCGGCATGTGATACTCGTATTATAGAATGCGTTGAATTAATGTATTGAAGTCAAGGGAGGCTCCTGCGTTTCCCGTTGGAACCAGAGGAATGCACCGAGCAACTGGTTAGCCTCAGTCGTGCGAGGTGGAAATGCAGATGCAGGTAGAACGCGAATTCAAAGGAGAGTATCACAAACGCCAGGATGTGGGGAGAAGAACTAAGCGAGACTCACTTATTAAATTAATAACTGGGTGTATATTATCACGTACGAAAATATTATTACAATGATTAAACGAGAATTAGGATTAGAAGCGCGTGGTATAGTAAGACCGCTTGAAGGCGAATGAGGGCGGGGACTCGTCGGAGTCCGGAACGAGAGTGACAGACTGACTGTACGAACTGCCCTTTTTGGGATCGTGAGGCCGAATATATAGGTGCCTTATCTTCTACGCGATGCGTCGTTCGACATAATAGGTGTACAGGTGTCTTATATTCTAATGGAATAGGATATGCCCGCGCGGCCAAGAGAGACCCGACGAACGAGTCAGGCAATACCCGGGTGCAATACGAATAGTGGGACCCCGAGGTGAAACCCTTGGGCGGTGGGGTTTTAGTGGGTATGGCGTTGGCAAAATTGGCCATATAATCCCCCCAAACTCTATCTGAGGGGGGAGCTGAGCCCCACACTACCCTCTCTAACTATTGTTACGTCCTAAGGTGGACGTATAATTATAGATTTGAAGATATTAAATTCATAGATTTTAAATTGAGAATAAAACGCAGTTTTGAACCTACCTGCATTCACCGGCTTCGGTTCGGGTAATTGAGGATTTGTTACACTCTAAGTGACTTTGATCTTGGAATTGGAACGAAGAAATCGAAGATGGGTAAACTCTTCAAAAATGATTTTAAATCTTGATTTTGTATAAAACTTAACAAGAATATATTCTATTAATCAAATTTAGGTTACATTGAGTTATTGAAATCTTATAATAAATTGTTAGTATTTACCGATACGCAGTTTTCGCTTTTCAAGCCTCAATGCTGTCGCTTCAGCACGCTTTAGAATGATGTAGAAAATGTGGTTATTCCTTTGGAGTTGTTGGAGATGGTGCTTCTCCAGCAGGTGTACACGTTTTTTCACTTTATTGAACACACAATATTGTTCCTGCAGGTTAACTCGCTTTCTTGATTTTGAACTGATTTGCACTGTGTAATGACGATTGACTGAACTGTTGACCGTTGACTGTGCACTGAACGTATTTAATGAATTTGATGTAGACTGAACTATGACTTTGAACTGTGTATTGTTAACTGTTAAACGTTGACTTTTAACTTTTAACTTTTTTTAAACTTTTTTTTAACTTTTTTAACTTTTTAACTTTTAACTTTTTTAACTTTTAACTGAGCTCCTGATGAGGAACCATCTCTTTCATAGGTTGATCAATCCTCTGTTCTCACAGATGAGTGCGTCTTCACCAATTCTGTTTAATCGTTTTTCTTCTTCGTCTCTTTCATCTTAATCGTATGCATTGCATCTTTTATCTTCCTCTTGGCTGGATCATATTACTCTGCGCGTCTTCCTAAATTAGGGGAACGCACCATTTTCTTAGACTGATTCGTCATGAGGTGACTACATCATCCCCAATCCTTTTTAATCGTTTTCTTCGTAGTTGCTTTCTTCTAAATCGTGCACATTGCATCGATCGAAGAACAATCCATTGCTCATCAATTCTTCCGAAAATCCTCACACTCTTTAGTGATGAACAGGCTTCAGCGAATATTCGCTCAGGATTTATATTTAGAACTGACACAATGAAATAAATCTCGCTATGGTCTTAATTTGTTCAATGCAAATTTAAATTCAAATTGAGTTTTCTTAATTCTATCGCACGCAGTGTGGTATAATATACAATAGTTTGACATTAATTATAATATTTGATATTTTATTTCTCGTACAACATTATTAAAGCAAGTATAAAAAAAAGAAATTAAGAAAATGTATGTTATTACGTCCCGCGCCGCGGTTCGAATTTGTTGCTTAAGGCAACTCGTGAGCTCGCGGATCAAGACGCTAATAATTAATTCAGCTTTTGAGTCTACACGGCGAGTATAACGGGCGTATATAATAAACTAGGAATGGAGTCAAACGCAGACGAACCTGATGCGTTATGTATTATGTATTATGATATTTGACAATGATAATGGGTTAAATAAACTTTTGCTGTAATTATCAAAGAACACACAAGTATATTCTAATTATAAATGTCTGTAATAAAATTGTAATTGTCGCGAATGAAGTTAACTAGTGAAATAGAAGAAAAAAAGAAAAGAAGAAGAGATTGACGCACTGGCAAATGCGGGAGTCTCGAGTCAAGTACAAAAGAAATGCCTAATAGATTTTATGCCGAACACGCGGAATCTATATGGTTAACGTTGTATCGAAGGGGAACTTTAGCCCGATCTAACTGCAAATTGACTCTACGAGAATACAGCACGACGTGACACGATTCGTGACTACGAAGGCCCACGAGAGCGAGAATCTAAGGGTTTATATACCCCTACAAATGAATGAAATGCTCTGTTCTTAATCTAGGTCAGACTAATTTTATGGCCAGACTAATAACTCTAGTTTTTTGTCACTCGCAATTAAATCGGTTCAGAGCTCGGTCCTCGTTAAAAGGTTCAATTGTGATACGAAAGGTTATCTAGGACGCTTCCTGCCAGAGACGATATAGAAGAGATTCCTGTGAGAAGACGAACGGAATATATTCTCTATCCGTAACATGTGTGACGACTGTGTCACTAGTAACCGA